>OZ038503.1:37051010-37101010 GCA_964036315.1 Acanthosepion esculentum | reverse complement strand
TTATAATTATCATTATTATTATTAATATTATAATTATTATCATTATTATTATTATTAATATTATAATTATCATTATTATTATTAATATTATAATTATTATCATTATTATTATTATTATCATTATTGTTATTAATATTATAATTATTATCACTATTATTATTATCATTATTATTATTATTAATATTATAATTATTATCATTATTATTATTATTATTATTATTATTATTAGTAGTAGTAGTAGTAGTAGTAGTAGTAGTATTTCCTTTGATTCCCGTTGTATTCACATTTCATTCCGGGTCCCAACCAGAGAACTAAGTTTAGAAATAGCTTTGTGATTTTTTTCCACTGAATGTTCTCATGAAAAAAATCCGTAAGATATCACACATTTGACAGAGATGAAGCTCTTCGTAATGTGTCTGCTGTACTTGTGAGTAGAATCTTTTTTGTATTTCTTTAAAGCATAGGCCACCATGATCACGTCAATAATCTGTCGGAAGCTTTTCCAATCGGTCTGAGGACTCCGTCAACGAATAGAATTATTGATGTCATCATGTGTCACATTTTCTAGATTTCCAATCCAAAATCCTTCAATTTTGATAGTTTTTTTTAAAGATCTTTAAAGATACATTCCAATCTGCAGGTCAGTAAGGATGCACACTATGTTGTTGTGGTCTTTGATAACGATCATGATGGGTGATTAGTTTTCATTTTTCTGTTTCTGTGTATTATAAAGTCCAATAAAATTAGTACATCTTCTATCACTGTATTGTTATTTTTAAAAATATAGTTATAGCGAAGAAAACAGAGACTTACCTCGTCAAACCAAGCGACAGCGCCTCGCGTGTATCCTACGACGGAAAATGAGGCGAAAAAGAACATTACTTACCAAAAAAAAATGAAGAAAAGAAAATGAAATGCTCAAAACGGAATATGTAATTTTGATATATAAAAGTTGGGCGTCCTCTCCCAGTTGTCGACGAATGAAAAAACTGCTCGGGGGATAAAAGCAGTTGGTGTTCTCGAATCAGGGAGAAAACTTCGTCTATTTTGGCTACTGCGTTCGTCGGAGAGTGAGTTATTTTTCTGACTGGTTACGTGCATTGGGATTTGTGAGATAGTACCTGCGAATCGAGATTTCGCCTTTTCTTTACGCCCCCGATATTCGAGTCTGAACTTTAAGTGATTTGTTCTCTGCGTTGTCGAAGTAATGTCCGACAAATATTTCCTTTACTTTCAGAACGCTTACAATAGTTTTATTAATATTTCAGTATGTTATGTTTCCTGCTTTGCATCCGATAGAGCCGGGTCTAAATTATGCTCCATAGGAGAAATGTCAAATAATCGATAGCCCTTTTTTTTACTATCTGGGATGTTTCTAGTAGGACATTTTTCTGGGCAACCTGTATGTTGATGTTACCTGGGACACTGTTAATAAAATTGGCCCTTCCTTTTCTACGAGGCTCAGAGCTCCGATTACTATTGGTACAGTAACAGTTTTCATTCCCCTCATCCGGTTAATATCAATCTCGAGGTTCTTGAATTAGGACAATTTCTCGATAGGTTTCATGGAGGTGTTATTCTCAGGTGATACTGCCATGTCAATAAGCATACGCCCCCTGAATTTCTTGTCTGTTATGATAATATCGGGTCTTTTGGCTGTTATGTTGTTGGGGCGCACCCACCTTCACAACCACAATAGACTGATCCTATTATTATAAATAGAACAGTAGTTCTAGAGACTGCGAGTAGTGTAGCAGTGTAGTGCAATGCAGAGTGAGACTTCTGTAGTGATCAGTTACACTTCCGTTTCTCGACCGGAAGATACCGTTGGACTTTATTACTATTACTTATTGTTACTACTAACCTACGTTCGTGCTACTACTAATCTCTCTGATGTAAATACCTCTCTGAATATACCAATATTTTTCCCTACGACTGTGTTTTTTCGTTATTACCATATACTCACGTGGAAACACTCAACATCTCAACACATGTCCCTGTCAGTTTGAATTAGCATGTCCCAGAGGATAGTTACATCGTTATTTTCGGTAACTGTGTTTTGTTGGTGCTCATGCCATCTCTCAGTGGCTTCGATTTTGCGATTCCTGCATATCTTCCGGTGCCCATATGTCGCTACCTTGCTATATCTGTGGGCATTTTCATTTTTTGCTAGCTCCGGACATCCTGAGATTATATGATCGACAATTTCAACATATTTTCCGCAGATCCTGCATTGTTAATTAGTTCTAGCCTTGAATATGTAACAGTGATAGGATATAGTGGCGAGTCTTTGGTCCTGAGCTGCAGAAATTAGGCATTCTGTCTCAGTTTTCAGACCGGTGCTCCTCAGCCACTGATGTGTTTTCTGTTGATCCACATCGGCTTCTTTCCTTCTTTTTATATATTTGCCATATAACACCTTGTCCTACCAGTTGTTTGGGTTTTTTTTTTAAATTTCATTTGGCCAAGCTGTTTGGCTTTCTGTTTTACTCGTTTGGCATAGATGGTATTCGCTTCGTTTTTTGCTGGTAGGATTTTAGTTATATTAAGTTGTTTCTTGGAGAGTGCAGCTTCTTTGTAGACGGAGTGGATTTGATGTTTTACTATTTGTAGGAGATTTTCATTGGCTTTTGTGATGTGCGCTTACAATCCGATTGCTGTAGTTTTTAGATTTACTCCAAATTGGATTAATACCACGGCCTCCTAAAACTCTTTGTGTATACTGCATGTCAACATCTGATTTCGGGTGGTGCCTCCTCCTTTGCATAATTATTTTCCGATCTTGGTGTCCAATCTTTTAATGTATTCAACTTCCATTTAATAATTTTGGAGCTATATTTCACTACGAGTATATCTAAGGTGTTGATGGTCTCCATGTTATTGGCACCATTAAGTTCGCTTTCTAATATCAAACGTACACATTTATTATATTCTTGTCTGATCTTTCTCTTCATAATTGAATGTTGTATTCTGTCTCTTTCTTTAAGTCCTATGTATTTGTATTATCATTTTTGTCTAGTTGTTTATTTCTATTGTCGATATCAAGGTCTAAATATGTAGTTTTCGTTAGTTTACTACATTGAAGGTGGCTTTGGATCATTTGTCGATTCCGAACTCAATCCTAATGTCTTCGCTGAAGGTTTTGAAGATAATGCGTATGTTTTGTCTGTTAATTGTCATTTTTGGCCCAAATTTTAAGATCATCAGTATAGAATAGGTGATTCAGTTTGCTATTTTGCGACTTGTATCCGTAGATACTGTTGTTCAGTTGGCAGCTGGGTGGCGCTAATGCAAGGCAGAAGAGTAATGGTGATAATTAATCTCCTCAGAAAATTCCGCTTTTAATATTGATTGGTCTCAATGTTAGTCGCCCGTTTGTATCGTTTAGGCTTAATGTAGTTTTCCAGTTTTTCACACTCTCTGTTAAGAATTTAACCGTTGTGAGGCAAAATCTGTATATTTTTAGGCTCTTCTCTATCCATGAGGGAAGTGCATTTCTGTTTCCGATCCATTCTACTGATAATCTTTTCTTTATTTTCACCTCTTCCAATATTATTTTATTGATGATTAGTTGGTCTTAGCGCCCGTAACTTCCTCTTTTGAATCCATTCTGTTCTGCTGGGAGTAAATTGTGTTTTTTTTTTCTCAGGGAAGTATGTCCTCTCGGTTATGCTAGAAATGAGGATCTAGTACATTGTTGGACGGCAGGTGATGGGTCTATAGTTCTTCGAGTTGTGCGTCTCTTCTGTCTTGGGGAGTATGTATATTATTTCTACGGTAGACATTTGGGGCATATTTTCGGGGATGGTGGTTATGGTTATATTATTGTAAGCCAGTGAGATGTCTTCCGGGTGACAGATAGGTTTTTTATCCCCAAAATGTCTATTTGGTTTATTGCTGGTTCTTTCCAATTTTTTTGGATTTTGCAGATTGGAGCGGTTGAATCAGCAATATTTATATCCGTCCATTTTGTTAGTAGCCTATTTATATTGTTTAGGTTCAATGTAGTCTTCCAGTTTTTCATGGGTACTGTTATGAATTTGTCCGTTGTGGAGCATATTATATACATTTTTGGCTCTTCTCTACCCATGAGTGTGAATCACTGTCGAACGCCTTTCTGTAGTTTATCCATGCTATCGATTACTTTCTTTTCCTTGCATTCACCTCTTCCAATATTGTTTTATTGACAGTTAGTTGGTCCTGTAACCTCCTCTTTTACATCACTTCTGTTCTGCTGGGAGAAATTGTTTTTCTCAAAGAAGTTGTATGTCCTCTCGGTTATCATAGAAGTGAGAATCCTTTATGTTGTTGGTAAGCAAGTGATGGGTCTATAGTTCTTCGGGTTCTGCGTCTCTTTTGTTTTGGGGAGGACGTGTGTTACACCCCACCCCGTGAGCCATTTGGAGCATTTTTCGGGGTTTATGATTTTATTAGTGTTTGCCTGCGCAAGGTTTTGGTTGTTGCTACATGAGTTTTTATCTAAAAATTCTATTCCTGGGATTTTCCAGGTTTTGGTTTTGCAGATGGCAGCGGTTGTTTCAGGAATATTGATATCCGTCCAGTTTTTGAAGTCTATATGTGTGTTCTGTTCTTGTTTTTGCTTGATCCATTTACCTCTTTCAATGTGCATTTTGCAGTTTTTCCACATTTTATACCAGAAAACCACGACTTCATTATTATTATTGTTATTTTTTTATATTTTAAAAATTATCATTTTTATATTTATTATTATTTTTATTATTATTTTTAATGTTATTATTATTTCATTATTACTATTATTATTATTATTATTATTATTATTATTATTATTATTATTATTATTATTATTATTATGTTGTTGTTGTTATCCGACATTGACAGTGTTGATGGAGATTCTGTTCTTGAGGCATAGTTTCAACAATAGTTTTTACACGTCAAGAACGTTTCGGAGAATCCATGCAAAATACATTATGCCAGCTTTCTGGAGGTCTTCAATGTTGGCTCAAATTCAATTTGCCCAAACTCTCTTTAAGTTTCCTAGATGTTGTTCCAGAAGCAACCATTAATACAAGAATTACTTCACGATGTTTCATAAAATTTTCAGTTCCTTAACCCGACCCTCTTATATTTCAATCTTTTCTGTTTCTTTGGAGGTTACGCTTCTCTCGTATGAGTCATTCTGGAAAGTCTTCTAACAGAGATCAGAACGAAAGACATTGACATTCGAAGACGTATTGCACTGGCGAAAGATGCATTGCAAAAGCTAAACCGAGTAATAAGTGATAGAAAAACTTCGCCAGGAACAAAGAAAAATGTACTGGACTGTTACGTGATATCCATCCTCCATTTTTGTCAGCGAATTCTGGACAATCTCCTCAAAGGATGAAGAAAAGACTTGAAGCAACAGAAATATGATTCTACAGAAGAAAAAAATGATGGAGAAATTGGAAACAAAAAGGAAACATACTTAACATCGGAAAGAGGCAGTTTAAATTATTGAGGAATATAATGAGGTAGGAGGGTTTGGAAAATCTGGCACTTACAGGACAGATTGAGGGAAACAGAGAAAGAGGAAAGCACAACATAACACTTGATGTGATTAATAAATGGATCACGGAACAGGGTTTGGGAGAAATAACAAAAATACAAAACTTATTAAGTGATACAAAGGACAGGAATCGCCTACATCCTGAAGAGAGACGACACATAAAAGATGTTATAGTAGTAGTATCAGTAGTGATGTTAGTCGTGTCGTTGTTGTTTTGATTTACCTTTGCTGTGTGTAAGACGAGTTCCCACGATGTCCCAACTAGAGACTCCAAGAGACGCCAAGCTTTATATATGAAGATTTGGTGCCTTGCAGTCAAAGAGATAAAAATGTTTTTGATCGTCCACAAGGTTTAATAACAATTGTTTTAAGGTGCTTCATATTTTTTTCCATTTCATTTCTGTCATATTCTTTAACATATATTATTAACCGCTGGCGCTGGCATATCTATAAGCAAGTAGACTTTTTTTATTAGTATTTAACCACGACGTCTCTTCTTTAATGTTGTCTGTTAATAATGCATCAAAAACTGGAGACATCATGGCCGTATGATTTTACATCATTTAGCACAAATAAGGTTGACATATATTCCAGTGAATATACTGCAAATTTATTGTGTCTAGGTTTGTCGTCTCCCGGTGTCAAGATTAGATAACCTCGCACTAAGTGATCAATAGCTTCAACAGTTTGTTCAGACAATCTTCATTTTGGTACTGGGTTATTTCTTCTTGTTTGCCTAGTAATTCTCGGTGTAAAAGGTGTGGTAAGATGAAGCCATTAAAAAGGAGTTTAGCTCTTATACAGACATCAGCATCGTTATTTTGAGAACATATTGCTTATGTAGGTGTCATGTTTCATGGTTGATTGTTATTGTATAATTTGACATGCCTGATGATGTCAGTCAAAAAACTGATTTCTTGGCAAAGAAATATCCCACAATAAGTGCAATAAAACTTTTTTGCTAGAAGCAAAGTTACACATGCCGACACATATATATGTTAATGCACGCAATCAGTGCTTAGTTAATTAGATTTCTCATTACTCATGTAATTGGCTAAATAATTACATGTCGCTCTCTCTCTCACTATATATATATATATATATATATATATATATATATATATATATATATATATATATATATATATATATATATATATATATATATATATATATATATATATATATATATATATATATATATATATATATATATATATATATATATATATATATATATATATATATATATATATATATATAAAACGAAGGAGTGATGAATAGCGGCTTGGATTGAGGAATTGGAGAGCCGAGTTCGAATTCCACTTGAATCCATTACATTCTCTTACGTGCTAATACCTTGGGTAAAGTGTGAATACTTTTTTTTTCTCCCTCCAGCAAGACTGGGATGGCAACTAGTCTAGGAGAAGGAAAACTCTGAGGGTCCTTTGGGGACCTTGTGGCACGTAGTGCACCAAGTGTCTGTATTCGGCCCTTCAAAAAATGTGGATGGTTCTGCACAAAACATTCACCACTATGTTCTGGTGTCGGGCTGTCAGTTTCCTACGAACTAATCTGCTTGACCCTCATACGTCGAATTCGACGGGAAAGAGTCGAGTATATATATATATATATATATATATATATATATATATATATACAAACATGTGAATTTAGGAAGCAAATTCTCTGTCAGGCATATCTGATTGAATGTGTTACAAACATTATTCCTGCTTATTTGGATCTTAATCCTTTCATATTCACGAATATTTTCCGTATGTTACAATTAAATGAAGCAGGGAATTCATTATAACATTGAAAATCACATATATTACAAAAGTACTTTCCCTCACTTTCTGATATCATCATCAGGGGTGCAATTGGTAAAGCAAAAATTATGTGCAGATATCCATTACTGACATTTTCTTTTGAGTTTAAATGCTGTGGCTGGCAGTTATGCTTTAGAGTTTATGACAATATAGCTGTTTGATAAGTTTAGGGTTCTTTGAGGAAGTACTATGTTCTATTTAGTTAAGATTATTGATAAGCCGTCGTGTTATATATATATATATATATATATATATATATATATATATATATATATATATATATATACATATATATATATGTAAAGCTGTGTGTTTATTAAACCGAAAGATTTTTTTTACTTAAACGTTATCTTTCGTGCTGTCTATATATGAGTAGACGACAGGTTTATTTATAAAATGTTCATACTTCTTTTTTTATTGTCTAATGGACTGAATATTCGAGAAATCTTATTCAAGAAAAATATGCTGTAGGTGAAAAAAATCTGTGTATGTGTGGATAATCGCATGCATCTACACTCACACATACACACACGAATATACCCCCCATTATATATATATATATATATATATATATATATATATATATATATATATATATATATATATATAGTGATGAATTATTAAAAATTATTTTTAACTCATGGGGAAATAAACTATTTTGGCTAATGATAAAAGTGATAGTCTCTCTTTTTAACTCTGATATGGAAAGGCTATCTATCTCTCTCTCTCTCTCTCTCTCTATATATATATATATATATATATATATATATATATATATATATATATATTACTCCATAATATTGATGATCATCATTTCACCTGATAAATTAATTTATTAAACTAATTTATATGTATTTTCAAATCCATCAAGTTGACAAAAAAAATTGAAATCAAACTGGCTTAAGACTTTTAAGCAGTTTCATTTATATATATATATATATATATTAATATATATATATATATATATATATATATATATATATATATATATATATATATATATATATATATATATATATATATATATATATGCATGCCTTTATCTTTATAAAATTATATAGGAATATTTTTGATAATAATTCCATTGTATTCTGGACAAAAATATAGAATATAGGAAAAGTGGAATTAGCCTTTTCAAATGTCATTTCCCTGAAGCATATGGCATTTAGTCGATTTTCCTCTGCCTTGCTTCCATATTATTAAATAATCTTAGAAATGACTTCTTGGAAAATATAATAAAGTATTTTTTCGTTACTGTCCGCGTAATAATTTTAATGCCATGCCTCTTCAGAGCGCCTCTTATCATAACTCGCCATACCTTCCTTTTTTCTTTATTATATATCAATCGAATTGGAAAAAAAACTTTTGGAGTATTTTGTCGATATTTACCCGCGGTATTAAATGACGATTTCCCTTCTTCTTTTTAGGCTGACTGCTACCCAAAGCTAAAGAATCTGCTCTGTTATGAAACTCTTAACACCGGTGAGAAAAGATATGCGTTCCTCCTCGCCATTGTCCTCTGTGTGAAAATGAATGCAACAGACATTTTTAAAGTTGGGTTCTGTCCGTCGAGCCAATTTTACACGTATATAACCGTTACGTTATTGCGTCTCTGGTAGAGATTACGCGGTCATCAAGACTTTTCTGCCATGAAGATCGTTGTGAATGGCCAGTCTTCTGAGATCAATATAGGTATCCACTAAGGCTCACTTCTCTGCCAGACCCCATTTTCTGCCTTTCCGCAAAGACCTCCATAGAAACATTTTCAGATCTCTAGTAAATAACTATGCAGAGAGCTCTTCCAAAACTTAAAATGACCACAGCATTCCAGCTGATCTTTCATATGACCGAGCTCTAACAGCTCAATGGAAGAAAAACTGACGTTTTAAATCTCAATACTTCGACAACAAAGTTAGTAGCGTTCCCCATTTCCATTACTGTTTGAAGAGATCTCTTGTTTCGAAGAATGATTGCTTTCTCACTGAGCCTCCATATTTTGGAAATTTACTGGATCTCTTGTTTACTCCACATTTTCAGCGGAACTATTACGAAGGCCGCTGCCTACCGACTCCTGCTGCCAGGTTCAGATAATTAAACTGTTATACTTCTGTCATCAGTATGTCTGATCCTCTTCGTTTCACGTTTTCCACTCACATCAAATGGATTGATTATATTGAATCAGCTGTTATGTGTTCTGGCAAGAGAATTTTTGATATCAGAATATATCTTGCCCATTTATAAATATGCCATTCGTAGGACGATTTGAATATTGCTGCCATAACTGCACATCTGATCAGCTATATATAAATCGATATTTCTGAGAAAATTTCAAGAATGTTGTGCATTGTTATGGGTCCTGACCTGGCATCTCAATTTCAGTCCCTCTTTGTTAGTTCTATGAATATTTTTACGGCATTTGTTCTACTAAGCTCATCTCCTTTGTACCGGGATTACATGGATTTAAGCGTCCTATGGGTCTCACTTTTGTCATTATCGCTTTGCTTGTTTTGAAATGATTAATATATATATATATATATATATATATATATATATATATATATATATATATATATATGAAACCCTGACAGTTGGGTTATCAAGCAAACGTCATACCAACTGCTCCAACAGGCCTCGGTGACGAAGAGATACCAAATCAGACTCAATATAGCGCCGCTCGCTCATATATTCCGTGGTGGAACTCAACTGAAATTCTCTGTAACCATAGGATTGTGCCCCCCTGGAGCCACGACTACTATCACCAAGCCGCTCAAACTGAAGCATTAGAAGCCGGATCAAGCAATGTTATACATATGATATGAATTGTTAGGAGGATTTGAAAATTATATATATATATATATATATATATATATATATATATATATATATATATATGTATATCGGGTTTAACAGCAACATTTTTCACATAATTGTCCATCATAGATAATGTTCAATATCTAAAGAAAAAACTAATTGAGTTACTTTTTTCCAGGTTTTCAGATTAGACGTTTAGCCATCATGATCCCATTTGTAGTAAGAATCACACTTGCTTGGTGTGAAATTCTTTTTTATATATATGTATATATATATATATATATATATATATATATATATATATATATATATATATATATATATATATATAAGTGAACATTGGAGTCGACAGGCTGTTTCATGCTGGACGCAATCATCAAGCCGCTCGACGATTGCGTCCAGCATTAAACAGCCTGTCGCCTCTGAGTGTTGACATCAGTGTTCACTTTTATATTTATATTTGCATACCCTCTATCCCTGATATTGAGCACTTTATCCCATAAATATAGGACACCTTAAAACTATATTTCTTTGTATATATATATATATATATATATATATATATATATGTGTGTGTGTGTGTGTGTATATGGGGGGAAAGTGTTTATGTGTGTGTGTCTGGCGAAACTAGATGATAAATATTGAAAGTATTATCTTTCAAATAATTGCAGACATACTACGCACTTCAGGGCTAAGAGCTTACTGTTGAATTTATTAAATGAGGAGATAAGGTGCGAGACGAGAGCGAGAAATAGCCATGCAAAATTCAACAGGCACCTGATCATTTTTGTTTTTTTCTTTCTTCATTTCCACTGCTAAAAGGCAAATATCTTTTCGAAACTGAACCGATTCCTTTCTACATATTGGGCAAATTCTAACATCGAACCATCGACTAATCGATAACTTGAAATGTTCAGAAATGGTCCCGAAGTCACAATTAGCTGCAGGTGTTTTGAATCCACCATGTTATCGTACGCGGCATGGCACGATAATATGGACACTGGCCATTATACCAACATGCTCAGTGAAAGAAGATTTACAGACGACATATAATGCCTGAGAACCACCTCTTCAGTTTTTGGTTTCAGTTGACGACGCTAACTGCATCCTTCAAGAATATGAACTGAAGAGATTCCGACTTTAAATAAAAAGGATTTGAAGGCCACATTAAGTTGGTCAAAGTGATATGAACTGTGGGTTGCATATGCTTTGGATGAGATCATATTCACCAATGAAACGATGGGGCCATATTCTAATTAGACTGCAGTGCCAATTTGTCAGAAGGACAACAGGAAAGCGACATGGCCCACGTATCGCAAAGAGAACAGGGAAGCTTTCATGGTAAGAGTCGGTCAGCTATGTGCCATGCGTGATACACGCTAAACGATCATGTATCTTTCGATACATTACTGACGAGGCAGATTTTTCCTACAATAGATAGCCATTTCTTTCTGTAGTAGACCAGTTGCCATACAAGTCTATAGATCTCGGTCTGTCCTGCTATTTACCCATAGCTGGCAGGGGGGAAGAAGAGGATTCATACCTTTCCTAAGGGTAATAGCACGTCAGACAATCAGTTATGTGCCATGCGTGATACAGGCTTTGACGACAATATTTCTTTCGATATATGACTGACAAAGTAGGTTTTTCCCACAGTAGGTTGCCATTTCTTTCTGCGGTAGACCAGTTGCCATCCAAGGCTATAGAACCCAATCTGTCCTTCTATTTACCCATAGCTGGGAGGTAGAAGAAGATTCATACCTTTCCCATGGTATTAGCACGCCAGTCAGTCAGTTATGCGCCATGTGTGATACACGATTTGACGATCATGTATATTTCGATGCATGACTGACCAGGCCGATTTTTCCCACAGTAGATAGCCATTTCGTTCTACAGTAGAAAAGTTGCCATCCAAGGATATAGAACCCGGTCCATCCTAATATTTACTCATAGCTGAGGATAAGAAAAGGATTCATATCTTTCCCAAGGGTATAATTACGGAGGGATGCAATGGATGCGACTGGAATTCGAACTCGACTATCCGATTCCGCAATCCGAGCTGTTATCCATTACTCCACCGAAATTGACGATATCCTATTGCTGAATGAAATCTTTGATACCAGACTTGGATGATGACGATATTCTTCAGCATTAGGAAGCTCTATATCTCCAACGGCATGCAACACAGCAGAGACTGATTGAGGAATGTGTCACAGTAATGAAAGTTTGGCCAGATTAAAGGCCTGTCTTATGTCATAGATCAAATGTTAACAGAACTCATGAGTCGGCTTAACCTGAAAAATTCATGAGATCTTGGATTGTTGGGGACCAAGTAAAGAGAATGGTATCTAGAACATGTGAAGTCTGTGAACGATTTTCACGCATAACATCCCATCCTCCAACCGGCGCACCGAAGGAGTTATTCAAGTTTCAGGAAGTCACACCTCTTAATTGATGTACTTCCCAGGTATTCCCTGACCTGGGGCCGTAACACCTGTTAAAGTCCCAGCTATGGTCAAATAGTTAACCCCCTGTGTTTAAACATTATGAAAGTATAAAATATACATTTTCATAGTAAAAAAAATACCAGCAATCCATTTTTGTAAATGAAATTACTAATGCTCCCAAGAAAATCACATTTTGCAATTAGATGAGACCAAGGGCTTTATATGCTGCTAAATAAACAAACACACAAAATATTAACAATGTGAATTAACATCTCAAAGTCAACATGAAAAA
Organism: Acanthosepion esculentum; assembly: GCA_964036315.1. NCBI lineage: Eukaryota > Metazoa > Mollusca > Cephalopoda > Sepiida > Sepiidae > Acanthosepion > Acanthosepion esculentum. Next base: position 37,088,104 of record OZ038503.1, on the reverse strand, counting down.
CAAAATTTTAATTACAGTAATGTTTCCATTTAAAACACCGAACCTGACGAAATGTTTTTGAACTCTTATTTTTGGTGGTTATCTCGTATCTTCTACACTCTTTGTGAATATTTGTAAAGAAATAAAATATTTAGAAAATGACCCGAAAAGGTACAAAGTTCTTCTATAGACAAGACAATAGAAAACGCTTATAAACATAATTATTTTAAATATATAATAGTTTAGAATTGCCTCAGATGTTTACACGTTACCTGGATATTATATAATTCGAGTTATTTAATAATAGCAAATTTTGACAAAAAACATTAGAGGGGCACCGTTTATATAGAAATTTACATGGATATACAGCATGCGAAAATTTTGCTGGAAATTAGAAACAATTAATTAATTCGGGCTTTGTAAATTGTTGTTAAGAAACCCTGTTTAAGGAATTGACTGGAGATAACCAGTGCATTTATTATGACACTGTCCACGAGTTAAATACTTTGTGTGGTCTTGACATCAAGGCTACAACCTCGAGGTTTTTCTCGCAATATTTTTAACAATAACTGTCTTAAACAGAGGGAAATTAAATTTAATTGAAAATGGAACACGTAGAGGAAGGATTTATAAACATTAATGCCAAGCTTGGTTATTATAAATTAGGCGTGTAAAGCTAGGTTTCCTAAGTGACCTATTGAGGTCAACGACTACAGATGCCCTGACAATCACGCTGCCGGCGGAATTATATGAGATTAACCAGCATTACTGAGAAGATCTTGATATAAACAAAACAGGTGACGAACAGTCATGTTTCGATTTATCAGCCACCAAGAAATAAACTTGCAATGAAAGAGAGAAATTGTCAATGTGAAATGAACATCAAACTAATTTATTTACGTACCTGTCTATATTTCTGAGATGAGGTATTATGTACACTATTTACATTATTCTGACTATTGTCCTCAAGGACACATGGCACAGTGGATAAAGTCGTTGGTTAGATCCAGTGACTGGACCCAAAGAGTGTGAGTTAGATACCCGATTATTGCAGGAGACAATTTGGAGAGGGGGAATTAGAAGGAGATAACTGATAACTGACACCCATTAAACATGGCACGTGCCACTAGAACAGTCTAACCCAGTGAGCGGAATAAAGGGTTTAGTTCAACATTCTAAACACCTGAAGAAGGCCGGATCGTACAAGGGCCGAAACGTTGTAATAAATATGGCGACAAAGATGAGTACAATAGGGCGAATAATGTAAATAATGTTAAAATATAACGTATTCGATTTTATTGATAAATTCGTACTCAGTAAAAACATAAAAGTTATTCTGGGGCCCATCTCATATTGGGGATCATGAAGATCAAACTTCTTTAATGTCACAGATTTGTTTTCAGGCGTGTTTGACAGATTTTGTCTACCAAATAAAATTTTGGTATCTTTGAAATAAGTTGGTAAAATATTCTGGTGCCAAATGTTTGGGGTCAAGAATGTCATCTGGTCGGTAGTAGTTTGAAGTTGTAAAACCTGTGAAGAAAAAGAAATGCAGCCACTTGGGATATCCAAAAGGCATTATTAAAACATTCACACTATTACTCACCTCTAAAAAAACTTTCTCTGAGATCAAGTGCTGTGTTCTCCAACACGTTTGCGTCTATAAATATTCGATTATTTTCCATTATTTTCCTTCATTTACATAACCGACAAACCCTTCTTCAAAATTTCGTCTTCCCACGCAAGACCCCCCCCCACTTTTGCATAAAAATCTTTTTAACACTATTTAATCCTTTTCTTCGCTTCTATATGATAATGAATATAAGTTCCACTTTTCCTACCATATAAAAATACATTTCGTTTTTTTTTTTTGGCGTATTTATAATTAATATTGATTGGCCTTACTAGTGAAAAGTAAGTAGACAAAATTGGTAATACAAGCGATAGCACAGGACGTCACGAAAAACGTGACTTCTTCGACACTCCTGCAAAGGATGCAAAAAAGAACGCTTATTCGTCATAGAAACGATTGGATTCTAGGCCTTACCATAATTTACGTATTAAATTTTTCCGTGACCGGAATACATTTGAAATGAGTCTCTTGCACCGTAACAGCAGGGCAGGATATGATTGCTATAACGAATAAAATCATTTTAAATACACACACACATTTAATTTTGTTATATATATATATATATATATATATATATATATATATATATATATATATATATATATATATATGAAGAAATATAGTTTTAATATGGGCTATATTTATGGGATAACGTGCTCGATATCAGAGATAGAGCGTATGTAGATATAACTATAAAAGTGAACATTGAAGTCAACACTCAGAGGCGACAGGCTGTTTCCAGCTGGACGCAATCATCAGGCCGCCTGATATATATTTATGGATGAAGTGCTCAATATCAGAGATAGAACGTATGTAAATATAAATATAAAAGCGAAAATTGAAGTCAACACCCAGAGGCGACAGGCTGTTTCATGCGGGACGCAATCGTCAGGCCACTCGACGATTGCGTCAAGCATGAAACAGCCTGTCGCCTCTGAGTGTGGTCTTCAATGTTCACTCTTATATATATATATATATATATATATATATATATATATCAGCCGATTACTCTTCTTTGGTTCAAACCCATCGATATCTTCAGGCGATCCCGGTTAAATAAATCCCCAATGCTTTATTATTTAAAAATAAATAAATAAACGAACAACGCGAAGCGTAATAGAAGGGTAGGAGAAAAGGACGAGTATTGAAATTGTATCGAAGAGATTTTGTATGAAATGTATATGTTTTCATCCGTGTTCAAACGATCTCAAAAGGATCTTTTTTGTGTGTAAGCACCGTGACATTCTTTCTGATCTCTCATTCAGAAGGCTTTTCAGGCCTGGAAAAGTTATTGATAACTTTTCTTATTGGCAAATATTACATATATTACTATGATTGGTGTAAAGTTAAACTTTTTTTATTATTTCCCAGTTTACAATCGAATCTTTGTTGTTTTTTTCATTTAATTTCCACACTTGGCTGTCTATTCTGGTAGAATTCAGATTTTTTTTTAGCTTGAATGATGATTTCTGATTATACAATATCGTCTTGAATCTACCTTCAGCACAACCTTTGTAAATTTTGGCCTGAGCATTTGTATCTTTCAAAACTACTTTATAAATTACTCCTGTTTTGCAAACTTAGTCTAGTGGACATCTACATATACATGTTTCACTGATAAATATATCTTGTTGCACGTTAGTTTTGAAATTCCTGGCGTTTTGTTGTTTTATTGTGGTTTCTAAATTACTAGTGCAGCTATAGCTTAATTTAAGTTTTTATTAAAGTTCTTGTGTCATTCGGAAGTTTTGGGTAAGTAATTTGAAAAATATTTTCCTCATCTTACATTTGACCTCTAATGTAAAATGGGGTGAAACCAAATAATATTTTTTCTTTTCCTCGAATTATCCTTTATTTGTTATTTTAGTTGATGTTTAAATTGAAATTTAGTTTATGCCCTTATTCTTTCAAAGTCTTTTCAAATTCTTGCTTTCTTCGAAAATTATTTTACTATGGGAATTTCTAGCTCAGCCGGACTCTATACCTTTAGGGATGTTCCTTATTTTATATATATATATATATATATATATATATATATATATATATATATATATATATATAACTATGAGCCTAAAGAGCCTGGTTTACCTGGCTCTTTAGGCTCATAGATTTGTTCAACTTCGTGTATTGAGCACTTTACTTAGTTACTTTTGCCTTACTTGTTTTGGAGGTTTTTTTTGGACTCTGAGCTTGGATTCTGGACGATTGTTTTCGCCTCAATTACATATTCTGAATTCTTGATTTTTTTTTATCCCTATTTTTCCATGGCTAGGTATTAGTTTGTTTATTTACATGCCAAAACGCCTAAGGTTTTTTCAGATAAGTATAATTACTTATATATATATATATATATATATATATATATATATATATATATATATATATATATGTGTGTGTGTGTGTGTGTGTGTGTGTGTGTGTATGTATATATATATATGTATATATGTATATATATATGTATATATATATATATATATATATATATATATATATTAAGTAAAGAATATTAAACACTTAAAATCCCATACGTAATGATTTTATTTCATGTGTGCACTAAAAAAACAGCCCTCAATCTTCAAGACCTACAAATATATCACCTTTGATTTGTTTGTAGGTGTTGACGATTGAGAGCTGCTTTTTTTAGAGCTCTCATGAAATAAAAATTACAAACTATGGGATTTAAAGTGTTTGATATTCTTTACTTAATAATAGTTTTACTCTGTCTTTTGAGAGAGCTCTATCTGTATCTATATCCCCCTAGAAATTCCATACGGATTACCATATTGTACCATTACTATATATATATATATATATATATATATATATATATATATATATGTGTGTGTGTGTGTGTGTGTGTGTGTGTGTGTGTGTGTGTGTGTGTGTTCGTTCGTGTGTAGGTACCTCCAAGGAATCACAAATAATGAGCATACATGCGGAAAAATGCGCGAGACCTAATAAAAAAAGTTGTATCATCCATTATTAAGAGAAAAGAAAAAAAGGATTTGATGCTATAAAAAATATTTTTAAAATGCTTTTTAAAACCTTCACAATTTTGGTTGAATACCTTGTTTCTTGGACGAAAACTGAAGAAACAAAAAAATACGAGGAATTATTTTTTTCCGTTAAAAAAAAACACTGATTTTGAAATTATTGAAAAATAAGACAAATATGGTATTTTAATAACATTTTCAGGACTTACAATTCTTTAAAATATTCTTAAATGCTTCCTTTTTTTAAAAAATATTGACAAATCTTGTTTTTAATATTTTTTATCCCCTCACATATTTAATTATATGAAATTTCCAGAAATTCTTTTTTGTAGCCTTTAATTTTTAAATTTGTTATAAAACATGTCCTAGGAGAATTCAGATCGTCAAAGATTTTTTGCTTAAACTTACCCCCAACTAGTTAGAGAAAATCGTAAAATGAATAAAATAAAAATACATTTAATTTCTTCTATGAATAATATTACATATATATTATGGATACTATTATCTTAAGTAAAATACTTTTTCGATGTATAATAAATTTTCACGAGAAATGATTTAATTCTTACATAAATTTTAATTGGTATAAATTATAAACATTTAAATCATTTAAAATGCTGTATTAATCTGTAGCGGTTAAAATACATTGTTATTAAATAAATAAAAAACTTTATTTACTAATCATAAATTCAATAAAATATGCTTCAAATATATTAAATTTTTAATATTATAGTGCAGTTAAAAATTATATAAAACGCTTTTACGTTATATTTGTCATGTAATTTTACTAGGATTATTCCCCCTTACCTAAATCTAGCAAACATCATATTACGAGAGATGTGTCAACACCACATAAAAAACAAAAAAAGGTGTTAAAATATGCTTTCCAGCGATATTTCAACCTAAAAGTAAGTAATATTGATTAAACATTAAATCGGCTAATCTTCCTAAAATAAAGTATCAGAAAATATTTTTATTTATTTTTAAAATATATAATCAATAAAGAAAATTATGGTGTGTTGAGAAATTTGACCGATTTTAGTGATTTAAAAATTCATACTAATCAATTTTAATTCGGTTTGAAATACAGAAAATATTTTACACATTAGAAATATTAAATTTAATCTTTTAGCTTGGAAATAAAAACTAAAATAAAAGTTTTAAGAATTTTTTTATCTTTGAAATGCCTTTTACCGCTTAGCTATCGATTTGGGGGAGTTGCCAATACACACACACATCCATATATATATATATATATATATATATATATATATATATATATATATATATATTCTCAATATATATATATATGTATATATATGTGTATTTATATTTTAATATGTATATATATATATATATATATATATATATATATATATTTTATATTTTAAATACACACACGCAGAAATGTATCTACACTCATATATATATATATATATATATATATATGTATATATATATATATATATATATATATATATATATATATATGATTAAATATCTTGTTTCTCTGAAACATATGTCTATTCATTTTTATTTTCATCAAATTCAATGATCAATTTCCTAAGTGCTATTAGAAAACTGAGTAAGAAAGTGTGTCATAGTTTAGGTTAATTTTTCCCAAGTACTTTCAATCGCATCCATATCTTTAACTTAAATTGACTATATCTGAGAGCGTTTCATGCGCATTTACAACAAAAAGAATAATCACAATTATCCGTTGCGTTCATTTTTGTCTTCGCAATTAACCCTGAAGCTGATCTTGGATGAGTTTGGAAGTACCTGGGAAAATAAAAGAAATAACCAAAACTACGGCGTCCTTCTTAATCAGTTTTCTAGCAGCAATAAGAAATTGATCCGTGAATTTAATAAAAATAAAGATATATAATATACTGAGAAAGATTAAATGAAAATAAGATTTCTAAATATACATAGAAAATTTCGGCCAAAATATATAAAGTCAACTACGCTTATAGCAACAAAGTTCGTAAATGTTTGTAGCAACAAATTATTAAAAAAAAAATACAAAATTGACATACAATTAAAAAGTTTTTTTTTTTGAAAATCACACAAATTACCTCACTTTCATAGTGGTAAATATTTTGAATTTACAGTTTTAAAGCATAACGCGCCTATATATATATATATATATATATATATATATATATATATATATATATATATATATATATATATATATATATATATATATATGCAATCCCTTAAAATTGTTTCAGACTACTTAGGAAAAAATAATTTGAAAGAAAATTTTCGGATTTTTCTTGATCAATTCTCTTCAGCCGCCAAGAAATTAATTCGTGGACTTGAAATGATTAAAACTAAAATAACTAGATATAATACGTCTAAATTATTTAACCAATCATGCTTGAATGAAAATATGCTGCCTAAGATAAAAAACTTAACTTTCAGATGACCACAAGAATTTTGTCTTAGAAAAATTATGAACACAATAATTTTTGTCTTAATAAGAAAAAACAACCTGATGATGACATTGTGGTAATTTTCTTTTAATAAGGGTACTAAGAACATTGTCCGTGAATATAACAGGATTCTAATGAAATAAGTAGGCAAAACTTGTCTAAATTATTTAATTTTCAATCTCTATTCATATTGTGCTCATATATATATATATATATATATATATATATATATATATATATATATGTATATATGTGTGTGTGTGTGTGTGTGTGTGTGTGTGTGTGTGTGTGTAGTTATCCGTTTATCTTGAACAACAAACATAGCTTTGGTGGTGAATCTTGGTGGGAAACTCCAGGAAGCGCGCTTGGGCGTTGGTATATGGATGCCGTGCACTGCCCAGACTACTTGCCACCCTTATTGGTCGGAGCAACAAGTCTAAAGGAATACAAGACTTTACATATAGTGACTGATTGCTTCCAATAGTTGCTAAGATGTTGTCAAACCTGATAGCCAGCCGTCTTCGGGGCCCCACTCCGGCTTTTCTGAACTGAATTTACTTACATGCTTTTTTCCGTGTTTGGATATAATCGCAAGACAGCGGAGGTGTAAAATCAGGTTTTCCTTAACCTAGGTGGTCTGCCTTCTTGGGCTGTCGGGCTCCATCTACCCGAAACTGCTAGTTAAGAGGCGCCAGATTTCCGCTTCCGACAATTCCCCTGCTGAATTGAGTTGTCAAAGGCTATTTGGGACACATACCACGGAAACATGCTATAGACAGTTTGTCTATCACTTCATTTCTGACAATATTTGGAACATATATATTGTATGTATATACACATTATATACATTAAGTGTTTTAGAAGTTCCCTCCACAAAGTTAACCGGTTCTTTTAATATATACAATGTTATATCGTTCCCCAGATACACACTGTTTCGCTGTATCACAGCTCAACATTGTGGTATACATCCGACTGCTTGAAGCCGGGATCGAAACCCGACATATTTCGCATCAAGTCAGAGATTGTACCCTTGAACTATCAGCGCCCGGTAAACAGGAAGGCGAATTTTTACGTACCTATAGACACCAGAAAGCAAAGACAAAATCGAAAAGTGTATTCATCTCATAAAAAGATAGCACAAACCAAAAATGAGAATATAATTCAGTATTTAAACGTAAAATACACGGGGATCATGAAGACATTGTTTGACATAATAAAAATAAATTTATACCGCATTTTTTCAGTACTAACGCCTAAACTATCAACTGATAGAAAATGCAAGAAAGTAGAACATGCAAAGTCTTCAATTATTATTTAATTTATTTTATTTATTATATTATTTTATGTATTATAATTATTATATTTATTTTAACTTAATGTATATATTGTTTTTTATCATTTCTTTCATCTTTTTCCACTGTTACCCGTTTTTTTTGTTATTAGTATATATATATATATATATATATGTACATATATATATATATATATGTATATATATATATATATGAAATATATATATATATATATATATATATATATATATATATATGAAATATATATATATATATATATATATATATATATGAAATATATATATATATGAATATATATATATATATATATATATATATATATATATATATATATATATATATATATATATATATATATATGAAATGACAATTGGAAAAATCTTAGATTTTGCCACCGCGTTTTGCTTTCCGACTTTTTCAAGGCAAAAATGAAATCGAAATATCTCTGTTGTTATAGTTACATTAAAAATCAAAATTTAAAAAGATAGACGCTTGTTTCTAAGCTATTTTTTCTGGTTAATGTAAATTACATTTATAGTAAGAGATTTTTTTTCCAGTTGTCATTTTATACCAATCTGTCTTGTCCACAGAATTGATCTGGGAATTTAACTATTTATATATATATATATATATATATATATATATATATATATATATTAGAAGAAATACACGAAGTTGTTTGGGTTTGGAAGAAAGGTACTATGTTTTTGAAAGATAGAGATTAAAGAGTATTGAACATATGATAATAAATGGCTATTAATTTTCATGCAGGTAATGCAGCTATAACCATCCAACAGAAAGGACTGCCAGTTCATCAGAAAGATAAAGATCCTCCATATAATCTTCTCGTCTGTGCTCTCAATATTTTCGTTATAAATGAAACAGTCATCACATATATAACTAAATAAAAACTTGAGGAAAAAAAAAATATATATATATAGATATAATGAAATGAGCAAAGTCCGACAATTATTTGTATGGCACTTTTTATGTTTATACGTTCTTTTTATAGATACAAATATTTAAGTAAACGCTCTGTTTCTAATAAAAAGTATTAACAGCATTTACCGGCATGAATGTCTGAGAAATTCTCATAGAAAATATGCGTCCTCCGACAGGAATCGAACCTGTATCCTAATACGGAACCGTCATATAGCCTGACAGTAGAAACATTAAAATCGATATTGCTAACCGAATGCTCCTCTGTGGCGCAGTCAGTTTATTGTGAACAGAGAATTTACTTAAATTTTTGTATCTATAAAAAGACCGTATAAACATAAAAAATGTCTTTTATATATATATATATATATATATATATATATATATATATATATATATATATATATATATATATATATATATATATATATATATATATATATACTTACATACATACATACATATATATATATATATATATATATATATATATATATATATATATATATATATATATATATAAACGGGATAAATTATAGTGAAAATAAACATCACTATAATGGTATATTTTTTTAATTATTGATGTTTGTTGTAATATATATATATATATATATATATATATATATATATATATATATATATATATATATTACAACAAACATCAATAATTAAAAAAAATATACCATTATCGTGATGTTTATTTTTACTATAATTTATCCCGTTGCCTAGTTGCTGCATTCGGTCGAATTTTGCATTCTGGTGGTCTGTTTTTATTTAAATTATTAGCTCTCTCCCCACTCACTTCCTCACTTCCTTAATTTACATATACTTAATACTGCCCGTCAAAAGTGTGTAAATTTCTTTTCATTTGTCGTTTCAACATTTGGAAGTAAAGTCTGATGATCCGCAGTCCTTTAAAAGGGCTGTGTGAAATAATTTATTACATGGAACCTTAAAGTGGTCTGTTTTTATTTAAATTATTACCTCTGATTTACATTTAGCTTTCTGGATTTTATCCTCTTTGTGTCTACGCATCCAGATTACCTAGCTTTTCATAAACTAACTATATATATATATATATATATATATATATATATATATATATATATATATATATATATATGAGGATATATAGAATTATAAAAGAAGGACTTGCAGTTATATTATTAACGTTTTACACCATTTTCTCCTTTAATATTCTCCAATTGGAATTGTGAATTTAAATTTTTTAAAATATGGAGGTAAAAAATCTTTAAAGTGAAAATTTAATTTAAATTTAAATGTATTACCCTTTAATAATCAATATTGATGATAAAATATTTAAATTGGGAAGATTTTTTGATATTTGAATACAAAAGTCATCACCTAATATTAACTGTAAAATTTGTTAGGGAAATTCTAAGTACACATATATACATATATGTGTAAGTATGCGTAAACATTTAAAAAGATATATGTATTAATATATGAAATTACCCGTGTATATCGGTACATGTGTACATGTATGAGTGACTGCACATGTAAAGGAACGTATGTAGATGTGAAACTTGTATGGGTGTGTATACAGTATATGACAGAGCAAGATCTTTAATATTACCTTCAAAAATCATTCCATATTAACTTAAAAACTAAACATTAAGTAAAGGAAATTACCCATCTAAAAACAGTCACGAATTAAATTCATGAATAACATTCAAACTGATAGAGATATCACCTTAATAATTCTAGTTTACAACTAGAAGTAAACTTATATTTTAAAATAAAATTTTATTCTTTTAATGTTCATTCTATGAATATTTTTTCTAATCGACTATTTCATATTAAATGCCTCAAAACTTTTTGTAATAAAGTTTTAAAAAAACTTAAATCGCTAACAAACATCAAATTAAATTCCTTATAGACTGTTTAAACATTCAAATTTATATCAAACATTATAATATTTATAAACCCCCAAAATAACACTTTCAAAGTAAAGCAAAACGACAGCGTCTATTTCGAGCCTGTTCATTCCAAAGAAAGTTAGTGCCACCTTCTCTCATGACTTCCTTCTCCCTTTCTCTTTTTAGTTTTTTTTTCTCTTCTCCCCCTTCTATATCAATATATAACTTGCGTTAAGTTAACCGATTAAATGTGTCAATGTCTGGACCTCCTGAAGTAATATTAAGTATGAAAGAATAGAAATATTAAATTACATCTAACTCAATCATGTCTCTCTCCCCTCACTTCCTCATTTCATTAATTTACATATGCTTAATACTGCCCGTCAAAAGTGTGTAAATTTCTTTTAATTTTTCGTTTCAACCTTTGAAAGTAATGTCTGATTATCCGCAATCCTTTAAAAGCGTTGTGGTGAAATAATTTATTACATGGAACCTTAAAGTGGTGTGTTTTTATATCTGAATTTTGAGCATTTGGCATTGATTGTTTTTGATTTTGTAGAGGGCATAGTACACTAGTGTCAGTTCAGCACCCCCGAGAGAAAAAGAGCATCGTGACGTATTTCACTCCACCAGAAATTAGGAAAAGGCATGCTGTACTGCTTGACACTTTCATAGTAAACTCCATTACGAACATTTCAGAGTTTGGTGTTGCAACCCAAGGACAGAGAATTCTGAAAGAGGTGGATGAATCTAATGGTGATTACGAAGGTGTTTGGAGATAACACTAGTTTTGGCGACGTTATGTCTCCGTTCATCTTCCCACCGGACCTCAGACTCAACAGGGAGGTCTACATCAAGTGTCATGAGACGGTAGTGCTGCTCTAGCTCAAGAGTGTACCTGGTGGAAGACCTTATCCTGTTAATACGACTTTTTAACATGCCACATACTCAAGAGGAGTGGTGGTTGAAATTGAGTTACTATCCGGTGAATGTCGGATTACGGTATACGGATGTCTTGAACTCATGTTCTTTTCGAGATACTAGAACATCCAGGAATAGAAGTGAGTTATTAGTCTCTTTCTCCACCATCCGTGCAGCGTAAAGAAAGGGATCCTCCGCTGCTTACAACACCGAGCAAAAGTCATAAGTGGCGTCCCAGAGACATTATATAAAGAATTGGTCGGTATAAGTAGTACCCTACAACATAACAACTACCCTGGGTACATGGAAGCAGCCCCAAAAAACTGGGATAGGTGTGTACAAGAGGAGGACAACAAAATTCAGAAAACAGTCTGCCTGCCTTATGTGAAGGGGTCTATATAACATCAGGACAACCTTCAAAAGCTTGACGACACTTCGCAGATAACTACACAAAGAGTGTGAGTTCAATACTCTGGTAAGGCAGCGGAGAACTTTCAGAGGGAAATTAACAGGAGATAACTGATAACTGACATCCATTAAACATGGCACGTGCAACTAGAACAGTCTACCCCAGTGAGCGAAATCAAGGGTTTCAATTCGACATTCCAAACACCTGAAGAAAGCCGGAGCGTACAACGGCCGAAACATTGTAATAAATATGGCGACAAAGATGAGGACAATAATTCGAACAATGTAAATAATGTTAAAATATAACGTATTCGATTTTATTGATAAATTCGTACTCAATAAAAAGAAAATTCTGGGACCCATATTTGGGGTCATGAAGATCAATCTTCTTTAATCTCCCAGATCTGTTGTTTGTCTAATCAAGCCATAGGCGTCTTTGACTGATCGTGCCCACCAAATAAAATGTCTCAGGGATACCAAGCGAGTAAAATCTCGTCAGAATCTAATTCTTTATTTTGACCATACGCCATTTACTTTAGGATTTAAGTGTGTATTCTACCATAAAAGTTGTTATGAAAAGGAAAGATAAGATAAATAAAATATAAACTATTCAATAGTTATTTAAGAAAATCTATGATCTCCCAATGGAAGCAAAAGTCGTGGTTGAAGTCAACCCAAATCTGAATTCATAATTCCATTTTCTACGACTTTATTCAGATTTCACAGAATTTGCATTGCTGTCTACAATTCTAGGACGGACATGTTAATTCGATCTAGTTGATTTTCATGGATTTCTTCTTTTATCGAAATCGTCGTGCCACTTTAAATGCTAAGGTGACTCATTTATATATGAATTCACAAAGATTATGAATAGCTACGGCTATTACACATGAGAGTCTTCAGTGTATACTACCTTCCACGAATAGGTAACCCTGCGCAACAATGACGTCACCGAGATCAAACAAACCGAAATAATAATTACCGTTTGATAACTACGAATACGCACAAGCGTGGCTTAGAATACCAGCAGATAAATCTAGAACAATAAAAGCTAAAAGACTCAAACACAATCGAATGAGAAAAACAAATAACGCACACCTTATTGGCAACTGCTTCTTGTAAGGCCATTATAACATTATTAGCAACTGAACACCGAAGCGAGAGAAAATGACGTTTGACGATATAAGTCAATTAATAGCAAAAAACATAACACCCACGAAAGAAATCTAGTAAATGCATAGAGAACTATATTTAGGAAATCTTCTCAAAAGTGACTGAACCAGCTATCGAATATCTTCATTTAAAATAAGCCGCTAAATATTGCGAATTGTGAGAAACTGGGATCGGAAAAGTAGTCAGTCGAAGAGGATTTCATTCACTTGATAAACAGCCTTCAAAACGAGGAGTATCGGCAAATGACTCATGAACAGTGCGTTTTATTTGTTTAGCAACAATATTTAATTCGAAAATTTAAGAGAACAAAAATTACGGATCTGCTAGAGGAAATGGACACATACACGATAAAGAAAAAATAAAATGTGTATTAATTGTGGATATCAACATCACAGAAATAAACAAAAATGTCCAGTTATAAAAAAAATCTGAAAAGTGTTTAAAAATGAATCATTTTAAAGATATATGTAAATCCAAAAAGGTAAAATTAGAGACGGTCCAATAAAATGAAAAAGAAATAAGTATGGACCGTATTTAATTGAAAAAAAAAATTAAAAAAGGGTTATTAAAAAACTGAATCAATAATGTTTTATTGGTTATGTAACAAATGCGGGAAGTGACGTGACATTGATACCCAGAAATTTTTGAAAGAAATTAGGAAAATCAAGATAAAAGAAAAGCCATGTCTATTCAATCAAACGTGATAAAAAGGTTACGTGATTTTGAAACCCACTTATAACTAAAAAAAATAATCATGACGTATTCCGAATTATCATGGCAAACAGTGAAAAGATTCAAGGTATAATAGGAAAGAATGTATTGGACATAAATTCCACAAAATTAGCCAACAAATCAAAGCAGAAGAAAGAAACTTGATTTTAAAATCTATGAAGCGAAGTTCAGACTAAAGGAAAATGTCTTCCCCTAGTATTTTGAAACATGAAAAGTGCCAGTATATTTAGTGCCAATAGTTGAGAATAAACTAAAAAAAATACTGGAACAAGATCTATTGGAACGAGTTCCACCAAGAGGGGGCAAATGGGCCTCCTTATTAATTTTAAGAAAGAAGGATAGGGATCTACGCATATGCGGTGACTACAAAATAGGTGTAAACCACAAAATACGTGCAGACTCATATCCTATCCTCAATGTCGACTGGTCTTTGAACTCTCTTACGGATAGGAAAATATTCTCTAAAATTTATCTAAAGTCGACATGCCATCAAATACCTAGTGACGAAGACTTTTAGGAAGTCAGAGCAATAAACACGCGAATAGGCTTATGATGATGTTAAATACCCTGTGGAATTAAAACTTCAAGTGCGATTTATCAAAGTGCTATACAGCAATTTCTTGGTAGCAATATAAAAAATATAATATGCTACCAGAATGACATTCGTGTTTATGCTATTAACGCTGAAGTATTAAAATCGAAAACCAGTCTGCGTTTGAATATGTTAAATATGTTAGATTAACAATTAACGAAAGCAAATGTGTGCACAACATTAAAAATTATCATCTTTTGTTTGAGAGGATATTCCATATCTAGCGAAGATATACCACTAGAACAATCATTAATTGAAAAAATATTAAAAGTTGAAATACCTAAGAACTAAAAAAAATTGGAATCTTTCTTAGGTCTTGTAATTTCTACAGACGATAGATAGAGAGATACACCGGTTTGACAGAACTTCTTACTGCTTTAATAAAAAGAATGGGGTATGTATTTGGACAAAAGAACAAGAAGTTGAAAATATTTAAAAGCTGTTCTGACAAAGAAGCCGATAATAAAGATATTCGACCCTAAAATAAAATATGTTGTAGCATACCTAGGGACGATACTGGGTATGTCCCGATTCACATAAATACAGTAGTAAATCCTGTATGTGGGTCTTCATTTGGAGATTCGTCTCCAACTCCGCTGGGCAAATTCTCTGTCTCCGGACAGAGAGGATCACCAGACGAGACATTGACGAAGGGCAGAATCTCGTCTCGGGAAACAGCTACCCGACCCCATTTTATACGGGGTTTGCGGGGAATTTTTGGCCGAGCCTACGGCTTCGGATGCTCCACATTAAATTCGGCCTTGTGCTATATTTGACCGCGTGGGGCGGTTGGTAAATATCCTGGAGTTGGAGATTCGTCTCTAGCTGTGCTAGTCAAACACTCTATCTCCGGGTAGAGGTGATACCCACAAGCCTATGTCGAAGGGCAGAGTCTCGTCTCAGGAAACAGCTAGCCAAACCCGTTTTATACGAGGTCTACGGGGAATTTTTAGCCCGGGCCAACGGGCTCGGATAGCCCACATTAAATTCGGCCTTGTGCCACATCTGATTGCGTGGGGCAGTTGGTAGATAATCTACAGTTGAAGATTCGTTTCCGGCTGTGCTGGTCAAACTCTCTGCCTCTGGACAGGAAGGATAACCAGACGAGTCTATGTGGAAAAGCAGAGTTTCGTTTCGAGAAACAGCTACCCGAATCCGTTTTATATGGGGTCTCCAGCGAATTTTTGGCCGATCCTACGGACTCAGATACCCCACATATATCCTGCAGTTGGACATTTATTTTAGACTTCACTTGACTCACTACAGCAGTTGACTCTACGCACCGCCGGCGAATCTTATATGTGTTGTTCTTGTCCTATGTATTATCGTTCATTACCAGTCTTCGTTTGATTATTTTATTCAGTTACCTTCCCTAGTTTACAACAAATTAATAGTAACAACTGAGGCGATTGAACGCTCAATCTCGGAGATATTGGCTCAGGATGGCCATGCTATTATATATCTTTCGAGAATAATGTGAAAAGCCTAATTCAATATTGAGAAAGAAGCACAAGAAATGGAGTTCATCAGTTCTGATTGGAAAGAAATTACTACTAAGATAATACCATGCAACTTTAGATTTCATATCTAACACCAGGAAGGGACTTTCTATGATAACGTCTTCTAGAAATTTAAGTTGGGCCATAATGCTAATGGCGTTTGAATTTGATGATTGAGTACGGGAAAGGGAATAATATTCCGCATGTAAACGCCTTGTAGAGATTGATGTTTATTATTTCTGAAATTGAAAAGATGAGAAAAATTTAAAGATACTTTCTTACACTGGGTCGAAATTGATATTTTGAATAAAGAAAAATTAGCTAAGGTTGCGAAGCGAGCTCCCATATTGAACGGCATATTTTAAACATGAAAATATAAGTGGAATAATTGCTCACGGGTAGACAGAGGTTAAACACAAGTTAACTGTAGAAAAGTTCTGCCAAAAAGGCAAAAGAGCAAAAAGTTGTTATGATGATGTGCATTGCGGAATAATATCAATGTAAAGAGGATTAAGGCCAGAGACTTGGTGGCCAGGCTGTTATACAGATATAGAAGAATACAAAATAGTGTAAAATGTGCAATTACCAATGAAGATTCAGACAGAAAAAAAAACACATAAATGCCCTTAGGATAGTGTACGCATGGATCATGCCCCTGTTAATGGAGTGGGATTATTATTAATACTGGTAGATACGTATTCACGCTGGACAGATGTAATACAGGTCTCCAACAAAAGATGTTCCACCGCGAAAGTAGCATTCAAGATCATATTTTCAAGAAATGGAATTTTGACAACGGGAATGTCTGACAGCGCCCCAGAGTTCCGCGACGAGAAAGTGTGCCAATGGTTGAACAAAACTGGACGCAAACCATATAAAACCCAATACCATCCACAATGAAACAGATTAGCAGAAATGATTGTGAAAACGATAAAAAACGGATGCAAAATATGTGTACAACCGAAAGAAAAGACAGAACTATTTTTTCTAGATTGTTGCTAAATTATAGGACCATACCGCATCCGAGAAAATTGATAATCCCATCCATCTCATAGATAGAAAAATTAGAGCACCATTGACCATGTCCTATGCCGCCAATTAAAAAGTATGGAATAAAAATGATAATGATTTGTTTGGTTTGGTTTGTTTTATGGCATATCAACCCTCAAAGGGTTATTTAATGCCAAAAGTATTTTTATTGCTCGTAATATTTTTTTTTTCAAAAATATATTGCTGTTAAAATTTGTTTTTTACCAAAAATGTATTGCTTTTAATATTTTTTTCTTCAAAAATTCATTTCTGGTAATAAATTTTTTACAAGAATGTATTGCTGGTATTAAACACTATTTCCACACTTTGATAGCGTTTTGACACCAGTTTGGAGTTAACAATTTGTCCATAGCTGCGAAACTAACAGGTGATACCACCCCGCTTCAGGGTGGACCTGGGGACACCAGCAATCAAAAGCTGGTTCCACGCTCCTCAAAACCTCCTGATCAGAGACCTTGTTGTTGGACGTAGTTTATCGGCTTACTCAGGACGCAAAAAGAATAATGAAATCTAATCTACAAAAATCAAGATTCATAACGTAAAAGGGACAGAACACTATTATTGAGATGTTGAGTGTTTCCACGTGAGTATATGGTAATAACGAACACACACAGTTGTAGGGAAAAAGACTGGTATATTCAGAGAGGTATTTACATCAGAGAGATTAGTAGTAGAACGAACGTAGGTTAGTAGTAACAATAAGTAATAGTAATAAAGTCCAACGGTATCTTCCGGTCGAGAAACGGAATTGTAACTGATCATTACACAAGTCTCACTCTGCACTGCACTACACTGCTACACTACTCACAGTCTCTAGAACTACTGTTCTATTTATAATAATAGGATCAGTCTATTGTGGTTGTGAAGGTGGGTGCGCCCCAACAACTATGATAATAGAAAAAAGGAAATGATATATTAGCGCTTCCGAACCTAATTATATTGCAATAAGATAGCGATGAAGAAATTTTTAGTGAACGTGAAAGTAATGAAGGCGAAACTGTCGTGTCAAGGCAATACAAATTAGACAGTGAAATCGAGAGTAATATAGACACTGAAGATGAACAAGAACAATGGTTGCAGGAGCACGCCTATAAAAAAAAGTCAAAGGTCAAGATCTCCAATATCTAGACTATCTCTTAATGAGAGGGAGGAATATAATGAGGAGACAAAAGCTCTCAGAACTATCAGGGAAAACAAGGGGACAAAACCTCTTCGGTAAAGAGATTTAAATATAGTCACAAAGACTATAAGTAGCTATTAGCCTTGAGGCAGTTGATTGCATACTACTTCCCGCAAGTAGGTAACACTACACAACACATCCCCCGAATAAAATGATGCAGCTACGCATTCAAGAATTTCAAAAAAAAGTTAGATATTTCGAGAGCCTCTCAATAAAATAAAATAAAACTATTTTGTATCGTTAGCACAACGACTTCATCCGAATGGGAGAGGTTTTACTAGCAGTAGTCTATTTTTGAAGATATTAATAATCATCCCAGAGAATAATACCTTCGTCAAATGGCTTGCGTTTTTTTAAAGTCTTCGGGAGCGCTCGAACCTACCCCCAAATTGTAGGTAAATGCACATTATATCTATATTTCGATCAAGTAAAAACAGAAATGCTTACGTAAGCACGTTTATCTATGAAGTATTACGTCTATTGTAATAAAAACAGGAAGTCCATTAAGTAATTAAAATAACTTTGTTATATGCATATATATATATATATATATATATATATATATATATATATATATAGAGAGAGAGAGAGAGAGAGAGAGAGAGAGAAGGAGAGAGAGATAGATAGATAGATAGATAGATAGATAGATAGATAGATAGATAGATAATGGCATTCTCATACAGGATTGTTTCGCAGTATCACATCTCATCAGTGCAGCTATACATCCGATTGTTTTCACGCCGGGATCGAAACCCTGAGTTTCTACTCCTGAGCTATCAGCGCCCGGCAGAGGGAAAGGAATATTCTGGCGTATTATTTTGTACGAATATAAACAAGCGCCAGACAGTCATAGTGCTCAATTCGTTTTCAATGAAGAGCCATGAGTTAGCGGAGACAGCTGCTGTTTAGAATTGCCCTATCTCTCAACAGTGCTCAACCGAAATCTTTCGGGAGATTAATAATGTGTGTGTGTGTATGTGTTATTCTTTTCAACACAAGAAAGCCGATAATGCCACTAGTACACAAGTGTCTACTGGGAGTGAAAGAGAAGCAAAGTGAAAAGAAAAATAACGCGTGAAGTGCGAGAAAAGAGACTATTAGAATAGATAGATAGATAGATAGATAGATAGATAGTGTAAGAGAGAGAAATATGATAGGACATAGATTGGTAAATATAAACAGACTGTGGTAATAAGAGAGATATGAGCCTTGGAACACATATGAACTGAGATAGATAGATAGATAGATAGATAGATAGATAGATAGATAGATAGATATGAACAGATTGGCATATATAGATAGACAGATGGATATGATCAGAATGTGATAATGAGAGAGATATGATCAAAAGCAGACATATATTAACTGACATAGATATTAACAGATCGAAAAGGATAGATATTGAAAGAGAGAGAGATACGATAGAACAGAGATAGACAGATATGAACAGACTGTGGTAAAAAGAGAGAGCTAAGTATAGGCAGAAATATATGAAATGGCATAGTTAGATAGATAGATAGATAGATAGATAGATAGATAGATAGATAGATATACAGTCTGCGATATACCAACATATTATATATAACATAAGGAAAGATTAAGATAGATAGATAGATAGATAGATAGATAGATAGATAGATAGATAGATACGAATGTATGTCGTTTCTATTTCACAACTACACCATGATGAAGTTATTATGAAAATCATATAAACGTCAATAATTCAAATTTAGTTTGAAAAAAAATCTGGAAATTTCAAACAATCAATTTAAATATTAAAACAAAGTCTTAGTTAAAATTTTAGTTATGTTTTATGGAATTTAATGTAATTGTTTGATATCTTCTAAAAAAACATCCGTCTGAAGTTCTTAGGCAAAACCAAATCACATTTCCTTCAATAAAATGTAATAACATAAACATAAATTGATCACCACATATAATACAACAAATAAACACATATGAAAAGTCTTCGAATCTTTTACATTTTAGTATAGTGACCTATATTCTCAATAACAGCGAGTAATCTATTATTCATTGATTTTGTTATATTTTTACTTCGGCAAGTTCAGTTTCCGACGCAGTAGTTTTAATTGCTTTTGATACTTCTACTTTGCTGTTATATTGTTTTCCACCTTCATATAATTTCATCTTCAAAACTGGCTATAGATTGTCGACCGGATTCAGATCAGAACTTGATGGTGGCCATTCCGTTATCTTCTTTTCTGTAAATCTGTTATGCTCATATAATTCACGGATAAGGTTAAATACACGAGAAGGAGCATTGTCGTGCATAAATAAAATACACACTTCACTTTTAAACTGAGATATTGATACTTCTACCATATAAAGAAAGTCTTGTTCATACAATCGCAATATTTAACACTGTACAGTGTAACCCCTTCATCGACTCTGAACGTTACAAGAATGATTTGGTCGACAATTCCAGCCCCAGTTCATAACACCTCCGTCACCTTGTTGCCTTCCTTTAGCTACAGGCCTGGCTAAATTGGATAAAATCCATCCCTTGGTCCCTCCATTAGGTTCATCAAATGCCACTCGAGATTCGTCCCTGAAAATTACTTTAGAAAAACAATTTTCTTGTATTTCTTAGTCCAACTTTAACTCTTTGACATATCTGCTTTAGTGAGAGGATTTCGCCTGAGAGATTCCAATTCACAATTTAATCTATATCTTTTATTCTTCTTGACTCCCTCAAAGATCTGAACGCTGGTGCCTCCTTTTTCAAACATCTAAGCTGGTTAAAAGTGGTTGTTTCTCTATAAGTCGCCTCGGCCTGCTTTCATCTCCAGGAAGCACGTTCTTAAAGCATTTTCCTTTGTTTCAAATTCTCAACATGCTTTATATTTTCAACAGCCTTCTTTATGGTACGATGATCTCTGCAAAGTTCTTTTGATATTTGCAATTTGGACATTCCGTCACTCAATAACTTTGTTATTTTCTATTGTTCATCAGTTGTTAAAATACTTCCCTTTACCCATGTTTCAATATATATTATGGACAAAAAGAAAACAATAGTTTTTATTAGATTTCAGAGGTCTTAAGCTAATATTAGTTTAATCTTCACATTGAAATCAGCCAGTTCATTTTCGTAAAATCAAAATATCTAAAAAATAAATAACCATTAAAATGTCAGAGGCTTTCATTAAATATTTTACTAAGTGTGTAAATTAACGTGTATAATTTTGGGAAATATTGGTTCTGAGGTTTTTCATTATTATTGAGTTATTGCGGTTTATTTGATTTTCATAATTTCAGGCAGGATAACTAAGTTGTTAATTTTTAAAAAAATCAGATTTAAAAAAAAAAAGCATGTTTAATATGTTTGAATATTCAATTCCACTTTCGTCTTTTTTTATCTTCTAATATAGGGTGTTCCAATAAACCTGGACCGATTTTATATATAAATTAATTTTAAGTGTCTAATGATTTTTTTCTTTCAGATTTAACAACTTAAGTCTTTGGCAATTTTACCCATGGAAAGGTTAACAATCAAACAACGTACGTATATATATATTAGCTACTGAATATATATATATATATATATATATATATATATATATATATATATATATATATATATATATATATATATATATATATATATATAAGCTCCTGGAAAATTAATTTCGGTTGAGCCCTCTGGTTTGAGTTGTGAATTTGTAAACAGTGACTATTTAAGCTAATACTGCACGACTCCTCGACAGAATTGAGTCACTGTCAGTCACTGTGTGTTTATCTGAATCTAAAAATAAACACGCTAGAATTCACCCTCATCCCGTACTGTACGCTGACGGCTTAGTGGGAGAAGTTCGGACTGACGCAAATTCAGTCAGGTTTCGATCCTAGTTAGAGGCAACCGGACGTCTAGCCACACTGATGACCTGTGAAACAGCGAAACAGTCTGTCTGTGGATGACAAATATATATATATATATACACGTGTGTGTGTATACACACATACATACATTTATATATATATATATATATATATATATATATATATATATACGTGTGTATATATATATATAGTGAGTCTATTCTCTTATGTTTATGTATCTTCGTCAATCTCGTTATGGTATGAGTGACGTCATTTCACTGTCCCATAGAGACCTCGTATCAAATCTTAGCTACGAAGGTGTGCAGTTCGTATTCATGGCCAGTGAAAGCCGTTAAGGTTTATAAATAATTCACTTGCATCTAAAGTCAGGGTAAATTGTAAATTTCCCACTCAATGTCGTAGCCGAGTACCGGTACATTCATTCTGTTGTAGTAAGACGATGATTTTGTTTATTTGATGTCTCAGAATTATCTGTGAATTGGCTATTGTTTCGGTGAAATTTAAGAACAGGCTATTTTTTAAATTAATATTTTTATATTTATACAAATATATAATACAAATAGATAGATGGAATTACAATAGGTGAGGATCATAAGAAATACATATATAAATTGCCCATGCTAAATAAATGAACCAAGTGAACGTGCATTTAATTTATTACATGTAGCTATAATGGGTCACAATGCAAAATGTGGTTCTTGCTGTGGTTCGCTTTAAAAAAAAAAGTAAAGTTGTCATACGATTTTCTCCACTGACTGTCTCTTCTTTTTGACTAAGTTGTTTTTTGTAGGATGGCAGGGGGAAGATCGTTGGCTTATATGACATGGCCATACCATCTGAACTGTGTCTTCTTTACCGTTATCTCGAGGCCTTCGAATCAACTTGTTACGAGTTTGACGGCGACTTGCCCTGCAGCATTTTTACGCGGTTTAGGAAGGAGAGGCCTAAGTCTGAATTCTAAGCTGTAATTCTGATTTTAATATCCAAGCGATGGAGGCATACTGGGTGGCCAGTGTTTTCTAACGGCTTTAAGACCAAATAAAACAATTTTCTGGAGAATACAAGTCTCTCAAAGAATCTTTTGTAGCCAATAAGACCAAAGAGTGTTATTGATAAGCGTATACATTGACTTACCAGAATATATGGTTTAGCACTATATCAAGAAAATGGTAGATGCCAGCACGTTACCTTGATGTTATGGAAATGCTTCGACCTGTATCAATTTGTCTCTGTGATGGTTGCTCGTGGAAAGCTATTGTAATACTGTAGATAGAAGGGGCATGATATTGCGATATTTCTGAACTTGTGGGCATTTTGTCAACAATTAACGTCCCCTGTGGCTGATTGCGTGTCTTTTACTTTTATAACTAACCTGGTTAGAATTATCTGCGATAACAAAGAAATAAAATATTCTGCATGATGACTAAAAGAGATTTAGGTAATTAGGATAAGTAATGTAGATATATTAATAAAATATTAACAAATGTATACGCTATAACTCGCTCCTAGATAATGTCTTTCTTAGGCTAATCCCCGAGACGTCACAGGAAATTCTCCTCGACTGACTCAAACGGACTAATATTTATTTGGGCAAAAATACAAAAATTGTGGCATAAGGCCAAAAGTGGGGATGTGGAAGGTCGGTCATCATCTGTCTTATCTTAAACTTAGCTAGCCACAATTACTGACTCTTACGAACTATTCAATATTCCTTTCACCAAAATATAACATTCTTACATACCATCTGTTTTACAATCGCCATAATACCTGTGGGTCTCTATGAAGTCCTAGCTAATCCCCATACGTAGAATTTGCCTGTGGGAGTGGGAAATAGAATAACAACATTTAAAAATGAAATGCCAAATGAATATTTACAATATGCATAGTAATATATCTATAAAAGAAACTAAACAGAATGGTGCTAGCAATAAAAAATATCTCAATCATTAATTGTGGCAGAAATATCAGTTAACTGGTCGAAATTAATGCGAGACATGGATGAATTAAAAAACTCATCATTCGGCCAACCACACACACAACTCCGGACTCATTCACACACGACAAAAATTACGAAAGAATTCACTCGAAAAGTGTCGAAGATTCACCAGAGAACTGACATTTCTGGTCACTTAAGCGGTGGGGGGGGGTGAAGTAGAGTAAAGAAAATGGGGAAGAAAATAAAAGGGGCCAATATACATACATCCCCTGGCTAAGTTAGATTGACATAAAAAAGAAAAACAAAAAGCTTACCCTACTCTATTTTGGGCCAACATCCTGATGCCTAATCGGTATCAAAATGCCACTCTAAATCGGCTCCTTTAACCCTACCGATACGTGCAAGACTCGTCCACCTTTTGCCAAATTCTGATGGAGGGAGTCGTCACCTTTCCGTCCTGATGTTGTCTTTAAGCTGATTCTTAAAGAACAAGATCAATTAGAAATATATAAAATTCTCATCTCCATAGAATTCATTCTGTCGCATCGTCCATATCACGACTGGCAAAACAACTAGTAAGCACACGAACAGAGTAACCCCATTGATACAAAAAAAACTGGACGCAAAAAAACAAAGGACATTCCGAGCAGCATGCCGATCATGATCTCTTCAATAAAGTTGCACAGCGCGCTTACGATCTTGCAGTGGAAGAAAGCGTAATCCAGTGTCTCCACCGACTCACTGCAGCGGAGGAGTTGAGAGATTTTCCCAAGATGGGCGAAGAAGGTTTTTTGTCGACACAGAGCGACTTTCGCATCATCAGCCAGGTGAGTGATTCCTCATTGTTAGACATTTCAACCAAGACGCACAAGGCTATATGGAATGAGCCTCCTGCTTCTTACGACCGAGCTCGACCATCATACCACTTTAACGGATCCCCTCATTATCACCTGATATAATGTCTTAGGGGAAAATGCCTGAACGTCGGTGAGTTCCATCCGTCGCCCGGAAGAGGAATGCGAGGGCTCACCGACATTCACGATAGAAGGAGCTCTAGCCTCGAGATAAACGGTGCACGCTTTCAGTAACCGGAAGTTCTTGCGGGCGTCTTCCTTCGAGAATTTGCCATTCCTATCCGCTCTAGAAAAGCAATGCAAAGCGTATATTGAGGAATCTCAACGATAGGTATACCCATGACGCCTTCAAATTTCACTATATTGCTTGGGTTCTTTGCATCCCCACAATTAGAACAAGACCCTAAATAATTGCTTTAATATTTCATACGGGAGTAGAATCACGGAGAGTTGGTAAAGAAGAATTGGATAGATATGCAAAACGTATGCAAAACGTATACTTCCGCCTTTCCCTTTAAGGAAAGATTCCGGCGACATCACAGACGAACTACACCCTCATCCTTCTCCCGCTTCTCCGATCAGTTCATTTCCAGCAAGAGATCGAGACCGAACCAGACGATGAGTATCTTGACCGGCCCGTCTGTTCAGAGTAAATACTCGGGAAGACAAACTCACTTCCACGCGTCCAACGGCAAGCCATCAGAGTTACTTCGGTTGATGTTGGCCCTTGTCACCGTTTTGTTCCCTCTCAGCTCTTTGTCGAATTCGTCAATCTCCGCTATGCTCGACACAAGAACCGAAACGACATCAACATAGACGGAATACCTGGACGATGTGGTAGCAACAGGTAAGGAGATTCCGCGTAGGACCGGATTCGCCTTTAACTGGCTAAGGACTTGGCTAAAATCTTTAACTATATATTTATCCTTGGCAAACCCCGAATGCTACCTATCCCATCACCACCATTCTTGTTTTTGTGTAGAAGCCTCATTACACCCTACTTCATCCAGTTGTTGTAAATCAGTTGTAAATCAGTTCCAGCAAGGGAACAAGTACGGGGGATTGCCTCAAATACATTTCGTAGGAAAGACCATCTCATCACGGAGTTTTGCGACGGCTATCAAGCTTCAGCGCTTCCCAAATCTCCGACTCTGTAACTGCAAACTTGCACCCAGCCACTTAATCCCCCTCGAAGCGGCAAAAGTCGGCTAAATAGGCGTCAAACTCATCAGGACTCAGTCCGGGTTCCCTGGTAAACAGAAACTGAAAGTAGCCACGAAAAGCTTCGCATATGCCAGCGTCTGTAGTCAGGGTCTGCTTACCCAGAAATTCGACGCATGTGATATGTCTATTTGATGCATTCCTTACTTTCTCTGCACGGCCATATTCGGTGATTCAGGAGATGTTCATATCAACCTAGTCCTAACAACAAGAGTATGATCCTTCTTGACAAGCAAGAAAGCGAAACTCTGCTCTAAATTTTGATTCATCCAATGAACTTGTGCTTTGCATGCGTTTGTGCTGCTAACCTATAATCAGCAGCAAATGCCCTAAGTATAAATTTTAATAAAGCCCATCACTTATTCCCTGATATGTCCCGGAAAGGGATATATTTGATCAAAGTAGCTAAGTGGTTTTTGGCTACTTTAACCAAGTAGTACACGGTAGCAGTAATCAATTGGTACACATCGTAGTCACAGGTAATATGCTTAGGCAATATGTGTAGACCAATAGGATAGCCAATGGCGTAGTCCAATGGGCGTCGTCAATAGACTTAGACTCTCTCGTGCCTACACGTCCGCCTGTATTTATGACGGACTCCAGCCAATCGTATTCCAGTGAGGGGGAACTCAGGTGTATGCATATTCCATTATATCACCTCCCCGTGGGCTAAATTTTTCCGTGAAATTTAGCTTCAATACTTTCTCTTTAGGGTCTGGACATAATCGATTAACTTTTTTCTAAGTCTTTTTCGCCTCAATCCTCCTTACAGTGGTGGTGTTTGAAACACTGGTACCTCTGGCTTTGAGGTCGGGGATACCTCCATTGGCGAATGTTGACTTACTGGAACGGGAATTTCGAAAGCTTCATACAAGACTTCCATTGGAATCTCTTCGGTATTTTCCGCAACCTCTGTAGTGTATCTGGGTCCCAATTAATTCCAATGTCTTTTGCACGGAAATCTTTCACCTTTTATGTCATATATGACCTGACCAATTCTTTTGGTTATTACTCCTTCTTCCCAATACGTTTTTCCATCCCTAAAGTTCTTGAAGAAAACTTTATCACCTGGCTTATACACTTGAGTCATGTGGTTTTCTTTTTTCGCAGGTTTCTTCGCCGGACTAGGCAACAGCCTGTCGAACACAGAGCGTATTTTTCTCGCAAACATTAGCTCTGCTGGCGATAATGCTGACGTCGTATTCTTTTTTGAATACTTTGTTCATTCGTGTTCACACCTAGACTTTTCTTCAACGCTCGTTTAAAGTGTCAACGAATTTTTCTGCCTGTCCATTCGATCTTGGATGATATACTGGCGTTGTCACGTGATCGATGGACAATGATGTACAGAATTCCTTGAATTCTCTTCCCGTAAACTGCGTTCTGATGTCGCTGACTAAAGTTTTAGGGTTTCCAAAACGACTAAAAATTTCAAAAGTGCGTTTATCGTATTTGTCGCAGTTGGATGTCTGCACTTGACAATTTCTGGCCACTTAGTAAAAGTGTCTACGATAATCAGGTAATACGATCCATTTATGGACCCTGAATAGTCGATATGCAACCGAGTCCATGGGACATCTGTCGTTGGCCATGGTTGAATCTTAACCGGTGGATCCCTTGCTGCCAGTTGACATCCTTTGCACTGTTTCGCCAAATTTTCTATGTCCTGTTCAATCCTCGGCCAATATGTATTGCTTCTCATTAGAGATTTCATTCTCGAAACCCCTGGATGGCCAGTGTGAAATTCTTTCAGATTTATTTTCTGTAGAGTAACCGCCATTACAACCCTATCTCCGTAAAGTAATATCTGATCAGAAATTGAAAAAAGGTGACACACTCATTACCGTTTTGTTTTTTTTGTTGAACCAGTTTTCCATATATAAACCTATGAAATTTTTTTTACCGCGAAGATTATTGCCAAACTCTTTTTCGATTTGGCTGTAATTTCATCCCGCAGGCAGTAACGTTCTCGAGGTTTCGTAGATCCGTCCTCGAAGTTATGCAGCAGTACCGCGCCTAGTCCCCCATTACTAACATCTGCTGTTACAATCATTTTCATCTTTGGGTCGAAATGCGCCAACGATAGGTCTGCTGCTAAACAGTTTTTTTTTTTTTTAAATTTGTTTAAACACATCTTCGCATTCTTTCGACCTTATCCACTTTGTGCCTTTTTCACCAAATTATGTAAAGGAGCCCTCATATCACACATTTTTGGGATATAAATACTATAGTAGCTTATCAATCCCAAGAACGCCTGGAGTTCAGCCACATTATCAGGTGCTGGCATATTTTTATAGCCTCAGCCCTTTCTGGGTTCGGTTTTCTTCCTTTACTGACAATTATCTGCCATAAATATTTTATCTTCTCTAAGAGGAACTCACATTTTTCAGCACTCAGCTTGAACCCGTATTTCTTCAATTCTCTGAAATACTGCTCTAATATAAGTTTTTTGTTGGGCGTCGTTTTCACTTTTAAACAAAATGTCATCTAAATATGCGATTGCATACTCCATACCAGCTAACATTGTGTCCATTATTTGCTGGAATAGGCTTGGAGCTACCTTCAATCCAAAAGGCAGAAATTTAGTTTAAAAATCTCTTTATGAGTATTTATTGTCAAGTACTTTGAACATCCTTCACTGACATTAACCTGAAGGTAAGCCTCCGACAAGTCCAACTTTGAAAACACTACCTCCGTTCAATTTAGTTAATATATCCTCCAGAGACGGTAGAGGGTACGTATGTGTTTGTAACCAGTCGAGAAATCAGCACACACTCTGATATTTCTAATTTTCTTTTTTATAAATACGGTTGGAGATGCCCAATCCGAATAATCCACTTTTGAAATTACGCCAATTTTTTCCAACCTTTCTAATTCCTCATTTATTGAGTCTAGCGCCGAAAATGGTACTTTTCTCTTTGGTTTAAAAATTGGTTTCACGTTTTCTTTCAACGCGAAGTTGACTTCTGTTTTTGTGCACAGACCTAGATCTTCTGAAAAAACACGATGGAATTCATTTTTCAACTCCGTAATAAAACTTTACGTTTGCTTCATAGTTCTCTATGACGTTCAACTTGTTGCAGAAAGAATTTACTGGCAATAACCATAAACTGAATAATACTATCCAATCTCTACCAAAGAGGTTTACTGAACCAGAGCGCAGATACACTTTCGATTTTTGAATTTTCCCCATGAATGAAATGTTACATTTTAATTCACCTCGAAACTCAAGTCTTTTTTCCAGACACTCCCCTGGCATTTTCTTCTGTCTTCGTCAATGATGGGTAACCGATTTTTGCCATGTTTGCTCGTTTATCACCGAGATATCACTTCATGAATCGAGTAATAATCTTACGGTCTGCCCATTTATTTTTAAATTGAGGTATTTTCTTTGACCCTCCTCAATTTCGTTTTTAGACAAAACTACGTTCGCCTTCCCCAGACACTTTGATTTTTCATTTCTCTGTTTTGACCTACAATGGGAACTTTTATGGCCCACACGCCCACAATGATAACAGTTTCAATCCTTAAAGAAACACTCCTTCTTTATATGCTGCCCTCCACACCAACTGCATATAATGTTTCTGTATTTTGACTTCTGTCGTCTTACAGTTGGTACTCGCGAAGTGTTCTTGTCAATCGAGTGACTTTTTTTACGTTTATCATTCGTTGACATTCTTCCGTTACTTTTTGTAGCGTAATCTCCGGATCTTGTTCCATGATAGAGAGGATTCTTAATCTAATTTCCTTGTCCTTCGGTGTCGTTAGACCATGCACGAAAATTAAATACTTGAACATGTTGCTTGACACTTCTTTTAACTTAAATGCTTCACACTGTGCGTTAACCATACCTGCATACGTGACAAAATCATCATCTTGTTTAACGATATTTCTACTATTTCGCCGAATGTCATTTCTTCTGGCTTTTTTGGGAGGATCAAATTCGTGTATTTTCGTATTTTCTTCTGTTCCCAACATCTGCAACTATAAAGTAATTTTTTCCTCGTCGGACCATTGTTCGCATTTTTTCGTAAATATTGTTTCAAACCTATGAAAATAAGCCGCAAACATTGAACCACTGTCAGGGTCGTACTTAAATTCAGAGAGTGAATTTGAAATTCCTTCCGCAGAAAAACTTCTAGACCCGGGTATTTTTTTTGTTGTCCTAGATACCACGTCTTCCCAAAATGATTTGTCATTTGCCTGTTTTTCGAATAACTTTTCAAACTTTTCTTGTTATTGAATATATTGTTGTTGTTGTTGTTGTTAAGGAACTGTTGTTGTTGTTGGAATTGTTGCTGTAAAGTGTCTTGTAGCACCTTAGCTAATTCTGCAATTTGTTCCATTCTGCCAACGTATTCACAAGAAAAAATTTGTTCAAGTAGACAATAAATTTTTCTCAGTCTAAACAAGAGGGGGGCAATTTCTTACTGTCTGTAAGCGTTTGCACCAGTTTTTCTAACGTTCCTCGTTAATAAGCGTTAAAACAAACATGAGGGAAAAATACTTACTTTCTGTAAGCGTCGAACAAGTCTAACGTTCTTCGTTAGTACGTGTTGTCGATTGTATTTTTTTCTTTTGTTTTAACTTGTGAGGTCGTTTCGAATCTCGTGACCAACTGATATGTCCCGGAAAGGGATATATTTGATCGAAGTAGCTAAGTGGTTTTGGCTACTCTAAGTAGTACACAGCAGCAGTAATCGACTGCTACTCGTCGTAGTCGCAGGCAATAGATGTAGTCCAATTAGACTCTCTCGTACCTACACGTCCGTCTGTATTTATGACAGACACCAGCGAATCATATTCCAGTGAAGGGGTACTTAGGTGTATACATATTCCATTATATCATTCCCAAACACAGACCACCTGAATCATCGATGTAGCATTAGTAGCAGCTGTGGTCCTGGAAATCTCGCTCAGCAAATAATGGTGTGTTCAATTTTAGGCTTATCTAAATTTACGAGCCTATGATCCGGGTAATATATAGATTAGAAACTTAAGAGCCCTACACTATTTACATTATTCGGAATTTTGTCCCCATATTTATTACAACGTTTCCGCCGTTGTGCGCTGCGGCCTTCTTCAGGTGGTTGGAATGTCGAACTGACCTCTTTATTTCGCTTACTGGTGTTTAATGGATGTCAGTTATCAGTTATCTCTTGTTAATTCCCCTCTCCAAGTTCTGCACCGCCTTTACCTGGTATTGAACTCACACTCTTTTTGTCCTGTCACTGGATCTAACTAACGCCTTTATCTTGAGGACATCTGTGTATTAATTTCTGGGTGTTCAAACCTAATGTCTTCAGCAACGTTTTTTACCAGTGCTCATATTGCAATTCTTGCTATTATCATTTCATATTTTTACAATAGCTCATATTGCACCTGAAGAAGGCTGGAGCGTACAACGGCCGAAACTTTGTAATAAATATGGCAACAAAGATGAGGACAATAGTCCTCATAAATAGTGTACATAATACCTCATCTCAGAAATATACACACATACTAAGAGCCCTAGATCGACTCTCTTAACGAGAACCCGGTCGATGTAAATAGACTGCACCATGACAGCCAAGCTCTTTAGGCATTTGTTTTGTTTTTTATATCATTGGAGTTGATTTCCATAAAATTCAATAAATATTTTAGGTCATATATCTTCATTGTTTGAGTTAATGTCTTTTCCGCCTGCTACCTTGACACCCAGCACACAAATTCCGCGGTGTTCAAAATTGATTTAGATTTACATTTCTTCTCTGAAGAAGGTTTTATTGTATCAGATGAAATGGTTTGCTGCCTCTTTGTTAATCCGGTTTTATTTGAGGAGAATTTATCAATGTATGTGCAGGGAATGGATTGGAAGTATTTGAAGGTTTGGGTTTTCTTTTTGATGGTGTTTTAGGAGGATTTTTTTTAAGCGGTGATCTTGGAAGAGGTTTGATCGTTTCAGGAGGTAGTGCCATGGCATTTCTTTAAAGGATTCCTTTAGTCTTTCTAGATTCTCCTTCTTTTTAAAACTTTCCTCGTACTTGTGACACTGATTCCTGATTGTTTCTGCGTGGCCTGGTCAGGTTTTCGCCCTTGGAACTGGTAGCGGGTATAGGGTTGTACGTGTATTTAACTATTGTGGATTCCGATGACTGAGGTCTCTTCCCACTGGTCTTGCTAATGACCAGCTATTTCCCCTTTTCCTTTTCAACGACCACACAGGACACTGGCAAAAGATCTTTTGGAAAATGGGGGCCGGCCATTGGAGCCAATTGGAGCTCTCACCACACCGATCACAATCTTTGGCATGTCCATCACAGGCGAGACAGAAATAAAAGATTCGACCAGATGGTGATTTGGGTCGATGGGACAGAACTCTAGAGGCCTTATTCTCTGGATAGGAATAGGAGAGGTAACCAGTCTTCCCACACTATCAACAGGTAGGTTTATGGCTGGCCACAATAACTGGAATTTTCTGGCCTTCTACACCCAGACAGTTGGGGACGGAGATGAAGTCACCCCCCGTTGAAGTCGTAGTTCTTGCGGACCGTTCTTCAATAAACCTTTTCTTTAACTGATTCCAGTGCCTTTTGTGTTCCCATTTTTTCCTTTCACCATATTTTTTTC
This sequence comes from Acanthosepion esculentum, assembly GCA_964036315.1. NCBI lineage: Eukaryota > Metazoa > Mollusca > Cephalopoda > Sepiida > Sepiidae > Acanthosepion > Acanthosepion esculentum. The sequence continues at coordinate 37,054,896 of OZ038503.1, read as the reverse complement.
AATTGGTGACCTTATTAAGTCGTCTTCCCACATTTCATTTTACATTATATGTACGAGGAAAAGTACTGTTTTAACAATTGTAAAAACTTAGGGCCGTTTTTATTATCCGTTCTTTTCCTTTTTTTGACCTGATAACAACTTGGTAAAAACCGATTTAATTTTTGTTGCGAAGATCAATTCTGCCGGTGACATGCCTGCCAGTGTATTGAGATTCGGCGTTATCCAGTATACTCTCAGGAATTTTTAAGTACCTCTTCGCTCGTATTTCCATTACTTGCTTTTTAATAACTCTCTTAAAAGTATCCACGAAGCTTTCCGGCCGTCCATTTGAACATGGGTGATATGGTGATACGGCATTATGTTCAATCGATAACATGTTACAAAATTATTTAAATACGTAAGCACTGAATGTGTACCTTTATCCGAGACTATGTCATACAGAATCTCATATGTTGCAAACAATTCGTGTAAAATATTCAATGTAACCGTCAAAGTTGCTTTTCGCACTTAAAATTTCAGACTACTTAGTAAAGATATCTACTACCACAATATGGTGTAATCCGTTTATTGGATCTGCAAAATCTACGTGCAATCTTGACTACGGAGTATCTGTCTTTGGCCATGGTTGAAGGCATCATGGTAGATGATTTTGCTGCCAGAGCAAAAAAATCTGCAAGTTTTTATTAAGTTTTCAATATCTTGACTTATTTTGGTCCAGTATACATTGATTTCAATAAAAGATTTCCTCCTTGAAATTCCCGGATGTTCACCATGAAATTCATTTAGTATTGGCTTCTTTAATATGCTAGGTATTACTTCTCTTCACACAGCAAGTAAGCGTTCACGTCTGGATTGCATTGTAAAAGCCGTCTTTCTTATTTTCTTTTATTCGTTTTTTATTTTCGAAATAAAAATGTCTTGTACTGCTTTTACTGTTATTTCATAAAGGTTAACTGGTAGTACGCGTATTACATGGTATAATATGTTTTTAATTTCTACTTCAGATTTTAATAATGCAATGACAGTTTCCTCAAACGGTTCACTATTTTTTCATAACAATATTGATAAACCATCAGCATGTCCTAATGTTTTTGAGGATTGATATTACATCTTGAAAATCGTGATTTAATAAGATAGTACATCAGCGTTGTAATCTTTGTGCCTTATGCGTATTAATTTTTGTTTTGCGAACTATGGATTGATGATAGAGGACGATGGTCCGTCTGTAAACAAATCTCCTTTCCTGTATAAACTTGTGACATTTTTCACTGCAAATATTATTGCTAACGCTTCTTTTTCGATCTGGCAGTAGTTTTATTTTTCTACCGGTAGTAGCGAACGAGAAGCATGTCCGACGGCTTTTATTTTACCATATTTATGTAGAATTACCTTTCCTATAACATAGTCACTAGCATCTGAAGCCAACAGGATCTGTACTTTAGGATCATAATGTGCAAATAATAAGTTTGATTGTAGTATTTTCTTCATTTCTTCAAACCCCTTCTGACACATTCATTCCAGTTCCAATTTACGCCTGTATTAAATTGAGACCCCCTTCTTTACATATAGAAAGGGAATGTTTGTTGAGTCTCACTATGATCATTTTGTAGCATATATATATATATATATATATATATATATATATACGTATGTTAATATATTATTGATGCATGTTTATTTCTTTTTCTCATTCCACACCCGCGATTTCTTATAGTCGTTGTGGGTAATTTTGAATGTCATCGTACCTGCTGTGGTGAAAGAGGAATGAAAGACGCTCAACTCTTTTTCTCTCCCTTTTTGATATGTCTGTATTTAAAGCATTGCCTACATTTTGTACATCCAGTAAGATAATAAGTAACCTATTTTATATAGATATTTACAATATAAGCAACCAATCGATTATTTTGCTTAATAATGGGCTGTCAATATTTCTACGAACTAAAGGTACCACAGGCATAAAGTTGAATGCTCTATTCATAATACAAATACGAATAACCTGTGATTATCTTAGCAGCAAGTGTGGGTTAATAGAAGTTTTACTGCAAAAGGAATGACTTGCATAATACACCCTGACACTTTGTATAGATGTTACTGTAAAGGATAGATCTATCAGAGTTTTGCTCGAGACTAAAACAAACAAATGTTTTTCGTGTTTACAAATATATTTTTAAACTGGCTGACGGGTGTTCATGACGAGACAAAAAGTCATTCATTTTCGACTAGTTTTGTAAGTTCGAGATGAAGGATTTTTATTATTAACCCTTAAACATCTGGGAAAAAATTGAAACTAATCTGCACGCCAAACAGGTAAAAAAATGAGGGAAAATTAATTTCTAAAGGGTAGCTCTTCATGTTTTCCGCTTTAATTATATCTTTCTTTGTGTTGCATCAGGAGATTAAAGAACTTTGCTCTCCAAATCTCCCTATCACTTGTCACCTGTTGTTTCTCACTTTGCAATAGCTATCGCTCGTCTCGCCACCGATTGATACAAGATCGTTTGGTAAATGTCTCGCTGAATCCTCTCTCTCTTCCCCTCTCTCTGTCTCTCTCTCTCTCTCTCTGTCTCTTCCTCTCTCTCTCTCACCCTCACTAATTTACTAATTACTTAGAATTTACTAAGCCACACTACCTTATGATGTCTCAAAGTAAATTCAAGTGACTGTATCTTAATCTGGTAAGTTTAATTTGGAATTTTCTTGAAGACATTTTGTTTACTCGTTCCGTTCATAGAATTCTCAATATCCTTCTGTAGAAACATATTTGTCTTGTCTGCAGATTTCTCCACATCCGGGTAGAAAATATCCATATCCATTGTTTTAATTATATAGCGAAAGTATAAAAATGATATCAGATTTTTTTTTCAAATGCCCCTGCTGTTTGCCTCAGGGTTCTTGATAAGATCCAGAGACGGATATGCAATGTAATTGGCCCTGATCTGTCATCTCGTCTGCAGTCGCTCTCTCACAGACGCGCCGTTGCCTCGTTCTGTCTTTTTTACAAATAGTTTCACGGTAATTGCTCCGAGGAGCTGCTTTCGCTGGTTCCCAGGCCTCATAAATTTAAACGTCCTACGAGGCTGGCATCCCGTTCCCACCCCTTCACCGTTGAAACTGTTAGATGTAGACGTCTCTTCTACTCCAATAGCTTCACATCTCGCCTGTGGAACTCCCTTCCTTATTCCTGTTTCCCTGACAAATATAATCTCCAAATATTTAAGTGTAATGTCAATCGACATCTCCAGTTGCCTTGATCTATCCACTTCCCTACTCCACATCCTTTCACCTTTCATTCCTATCTGCTCTCGCTCCAAATCTTCTGTAACCCCCTTGCCTTGATCGATCCACTATCTTTCTCCACATCCCCTCCTTTACCACTCCTATCTGCTCTTCCTCCAAACCTTCTGTAACCCCTTGCGTGCTAATGGCTTCCAGCCCTGCTCGGGGTGATAAGGTTAAAAAAGAAAAAGAAAAAGAAAAAAAAGAAAAGAATAAAACGTGAAATACAAAAAATAATAGCGTTGTAACATCATTTATTTTTACAATATAATAGGTAATTATAGAAATAAAGTTACCATCTAAGCACTAATGAAAAAAAATTAAATGAAATTAATAAATGTGTAAAATAAACATGAAATAAAATAAAGAAATTAAATTAAATTAAATAAACAAAAATAAATAAATAAATAGAATAAAGATGAAATAAAATAACTAAAATTAAATAATGTAATAAAAATAATCTAATAAGTATAATATATATACACATATATATATTTATATCCATTTATAAACATTATATATATATATAAATATATACATATTATATATATATTATACTTATATATATATTATAATTATATATAATATATATATATTATACATATATATA
>OZ038503.1:37018510-37048510 GCA_964036315.1 Acanthosepion esculentum | reverse complement strand
AAATCTGGCGAAGAATTTAGTCTTATAGCATGCCACGAAGAAATAAATTTCAAGTCGTCAATAAATCTTAGTTCGCGAAGCGATAGCGAGTGGGCGAAGCCTTCTAGTAAAATTATAAACATAATTTTCAATAATTAATACTCTGACACTTATTATACCACCAAATCAAATAAGGCAATAAACTAATGGGTGAGAGAAAATATATTAATATTTACCTTGATATTTAAACATAAAAACAGAATATATGTATATTCTCCAAACTCAGGAAAACACGAAAACAGACTAACAGCAAAGGCTCTGCGAAATCAGATGTAAGATTATAACATTTATCTTCGACACTCAAGGTTGAAAGTGCCAAAAAAAGATCTAAAATCAGGAGGGATAACCAAAAAGTACAAAACTAATGAGGAACAACAAAGACATTAAAAACTATGCATAGAAGAAATAATCACGATATTCTACTCGTACGCACATATACGCATGCACGCGGGCAAACTCGAGCTTACGGACATTCACGTACACACTCTCTCACACGCATAATAAAAGAATAAAAAAATCAACCTTAGACCAATAACAAGTGCATAAACGAGAATATAAGCAGTCAATTATTGGTATCCCCTGACGAGTGGGTGTTCGTCTACGAAACTCTGTATTCGAGCTGCTCAATATAATATCAGTCAGCTAAGAGACAAATTTTATATTGTTATTTATCAATATATATATATATATATATATATATATATATATATATATATATATATATATACATATATATATATATATTTACCAATGCATGCATATATATATATATATATACACACATATATATATATATGTATGTATATATTTACCAATACATATATATATATATATATATATATATATATATATATATATATATATATATATATATATATATATATAAGTTAAACCTGTAATCCCCGACGATCCGCGTGGGTAGGTTTGTCTGGCTTTTTAGGTTTAACTTAGGTTTGCTCTACTTAGCATATCGAGCTTTTTAATTAGTTATTTTAGTTATTTTACTTACTCGTATCGTTTTTTTTTTGGGGACTCTGAACTTGGATACTAGACAATTATTTTCGTGTGATGTAAATGTTCTCTGTTCTTTCTTTTTAGAAACATTTTTCCTTTTAGTATTGGTTTGTTTACTCACAAATCAAGGCACCTAAGTTTTTCCGGACGAGTATAATTTCTTATAATTATAAGATTACAACTAGTATATATATATATATATATATATATATATATATATATATATATATATATATATATATATACAATACTAGTAATAAAATGTTTAAATGTCAGAGTTGAATCAGACCAGGAAATAGTAGTATTAAAAAGTGCTCAATACACATATAAAAAGATAAAAATTTAATATGCAGGGGGTTTAATTATAGAAAATTGGTAAATCAGCCAATTCCGCAACCTTGGTTTCAACCTTTCGGTATCTTCAGCAGATTTCCGTCTATTCATTTCCAGAAACTTAAAACCAAGGTAACAGAATCGACTGATTTCCTAATTTATATATATATATATATATATATATATATATATATATATATATATATATATATATATATATATATATATACCTTGCTAGCTAACTAGATTTAAATAAATCTGATAGACGAATAATCATACAAATAGATGGATAGAAACATGCGAACAGATCGAGATAGATAGCTACGAACAGACCAATATATATATATATATATATATATATATATATATATATATATATATATATATAGAGAGAGAGAGAGAGAGAGAGAGAGAGAGAGAGAGAGAGATAGATAGATAGATACAAACAGACCGAGCACAATTTTTTTGTGCGTTTTTTATTATGAATTTTTCTGTTACTAGTTTTTAACAAGAGTTGTTATATAACGGTTGATTCTTTTATATTTTTATTTTGCTAGTCATTATATAGGCCATGTAACCGTTTTTCCTTATCTATCCATTTTTCATGGTAGATGTCAACCAGTTCATCCCGAACAATGTGACTGAAATATGCTAGAGCCCCATCATGCATGAGCCACATGTTTCGTATTAGCATGGGTACATCCTCTAGCAGATCTTGAATTGTATTCGAAATAAAGTCCCTGTAGACAGCTCCTGTAAGACGTGCTGGGAGAACATATGGACCTTCCAGACAGTCACCTCTAATTCCAGTTCACATATTAATCCTAAACTGATGCTCGTTTCTAGCCTGTATTGTACCCTGGGGATTCCGATCCGGCCAAAACTGGTGGTTGTGTAAATTTGACTGGAGAGACAAACGATGGATTGACTGTTTGTATAATAAACCATAGGCAAAAGTTCCGAGGAGGAAAGACCCTGTACACTTAGAAAATAATGCGGATATAGGAGATGCTTTTGAAGTACCTTCCATGCGGTACTATGAGATGTACGACATGCTAGGGCTACTTGACCTGTGCTGATACCTGGATCGTTCCGACGTCCTGTGGAATGTGTTCTTCATTGTCAGCCGTACGAGCGGATGTTGTTCTTCCTCGATCCATAATTTGTGATGTCACGGTTCCAGTCTCATCAACCCAACGATATAAAAAACAGTAAAGGTTGGATGGCTCCAGTGCCTTCGGTCTGGAACCGCAATGAGCTATAGCCGTACAGCCTCGCGTCCATTACAATTTGCCCGGTCGTATATACCTGCTTGCTCACGATATGGATATCCTGCGATTTTTAAACGGAACACTTCTCAGTTAACTCAATACGACACACCTTAAACTTTGAAGAAAGACTAGCCACAAATGTACATGAATGACAAATGTAATCTAGTCTATATATCAGCACAGCGCCATCTACAATAAATTTCCTTTAAACTTAATAACTCAAAATGAAAGATTTACGGACATATATTTATATGGACTTTTGTACGTTTTGAGTGAGGAAATATTTTTGATACACTCTATTTTCTACGGGCTTTAATTTAATTCTATAATTGAACTTGAAGTTTTTAGTTTCTGTTTTTGAAACATTGACATTTCTGTGTAGTGATGGTACCATATGTTTAAATAAGTAAATTTATAATATTTATTCTCTGTAGATTTGCACTGAGCACTGTTTTGCAAAAATCAAAATAATAAGAACACCGGATTATATATCTTACTGTTCTTTCTATTTGTTATAATATATATATATATATATATATATATATATATATATATATATATATATATATATATACATATATATATATATATGTATATATACATATATATATATATGTATATATACATATATATATATATATATATATATATATATATATATATATATATATATGTGAGTGTGTGTGTGTGTGTGTGTGGACATGGAAGTCAGCAATCGTCAGGCAACTGACGATTGCTCTAGCATGAAACAAACTGTCGCCTCTAAGTGCTGACTTCCATGTCCACTTTTATATTTACACACGCTCTATCTCTGATATTGAGCACTTTATCCCATAAATATTGCACACTTTAAGACTATATTTCTTCATATATATATATATATATATATATATATATATATATATATGAGATATACATACAGACAGACAGTGAAACAGATAAATAGATAGATAGATAGATTGATGGATAGATAGATAGATATGTTACATTGACATTTTTCATTAATTTAAAATTTTCTGAAATGCCATGAAAGTAAAATCATTGAGGAGATTGCTTGCAGACTCTCTGAACCAATCATATTTCCCAAACGTAGCCGGTTTGGGATAAATGTCATTTCCAAGACCACTGACAGATGCATTGGAATCTCTTTTCTTTTTCTTTCCGAGTTTAAAGAAAAAAAACATTTCTTTTTCCCCTGATTCCCTCATCTATAGTTTTTCCTTCTTTTCCTTAACCCATATCGGTCTTGTTTATATCTTTGTTCATGGCTCAGAGATGCGTCGAAGGTTGTACAGAATTTCTTAGGTGAAGCTCTCCCAGAATTAATGTTTTTCTTTCGTTATATTTTTTCGTTCCTATTCTTTATCGAAAATTTCATTTACTTTTTAACTTCTTTGACGTTTTAGAAAACATCATGGCTTCGGAAATAAAAAAAAAAGAAGTCTTCCGAGAACGTGGAATGAGAAAGTTTATTTCAAACTCCGTCAGAAAATTGGTATATTTTGTGTCTAAGCTTCAAACGTTGTAACGTCAGTATATATCTATATATAAAGATGAATATATATATGTGTGGGTGTGTGTGTGTGTTTGTATGAGTGTGTGTGAATGTTCTCAGAATATACCTGTATAGAACACAAATTGAAGAAAATAGACAGTTGTAAAATAGTACTTAGTCCTTGCTGATGCGTTTCTTCATCCGACTTTACGAAGGCAAGTGATGATAAACAAAAGTGAAATGTTGTGTAATTACACGACATTCAGAAATTTTAAAAGACGCTCCACCGAAAGACGCTTTTTGTATATTAGTCACTTATTTTTTGTTAAAACGAAAAGACAAACTTATTCAAAAAAAGAAAGAAAAAGTTACTAATATTTAAAAAAAGAGGCTTTCGCGGGAGCGACTTCTAAAATTTTTGAATTTCGTGAAACTACACAAGATTTCACTTTTGTTTATCACCACTTCTCTTGAATAACTATATATAATATATATATATCATCTTTACACAGATACGTATATATATATATATATATATATATATATATATATATATATACATATATATACGTGTGTGTAAAAATGATATATATATATATAAATATATTCATTTTACAGATATATATATATCCATCTTACATGTATGTATATATATATATATATATATATATAGATAGCTAGATAGATAGATATATAGATATAGATATATAGATATATATATATATATAGAGAGAGAGAGAGAGAGACTGCAGTTACAACGTTAGGTGCATGGACATAAAATAAGCCATTATTTTCTCAAGAGGTTTGAAATAACAATCACAAACACACACGCAAACATACGCACACACACACACACACATATATATATGGATTATTATTATTATTATTATTATTATTATTATTATTATTATTATTATTATTCATTATTATATAAAACGTTATTATCGCGTATTTTATATATGAAGCAGTGTCTATTATGTCTATCGGGCTGCGCATTCAAAGAATCTAACAAAAGAATTGCGTTTCTCAGTAGAGATTTAAGCTATGCCACCTTTTTTAAAGGAAAACACTGTTTCTTCTAATGTGCTTTATCTCTCGACAGTCCGTCATCCAGCTCCTAGCAGTCAAACTGTACTGTTTTTTGGCGGGGGGTTCTTTTTGCCACGAACAAAGTTTTGTCTTTCCCGAATCTCGCCCAGGTAGCAGCCAAAGATTAAGCTCACAAACTTCCAGGGACGTTTTCCTTTCCAAATATATCTTCACCAGATACAGAAATTATCTTCAGATCTCTCTCCATCTCTCCCTATCTTCATGTGGGGTAAAACCATAGCTCCCTGTTTATTGTTTTAGAAATATGTCCTCACTTGGGACATACATGGTAAATCCGGCCCACTCGAATCTCCTTGGGAATACTAAATATGGCTTCTTCAAAAACACTAAAGAATACTTTATTGGCTTAAATTCCTGTTGGAGGTTATTACTAGTAAGACACTGTCTCTCTTCTCCAATTTCATACAGCATGTGTGGTATACATGTGTTAGATTCCTGTTGGGGATTATTACTAGTAAGACCCTCTCTCTCTTCTCCAATTTAGTACAGCCTGTGTGATATATATGTGTTAGAGCTTAACAGGTTTAATTCTGTCTATAAAATTTTGTTTATTGTTGTGGTAGGATCCACCTAATCTGCATAGGTGACTACCGACTATATAAATAATGGTTGGTACCGGAAGACGAGAGGGGAATCACGAGATCCAACTAGAGACTCTGCCCGACTGCGACTTAGTCAACACATTCTCCAGGAACGTCTTCCCAGAAATATACAGAAATACTATATGTAAATATTGTGTACATTTTCTTGTTATAATACATTATTGTTCTAAGTACATTTTGTGTTGCATTATTATTCCATGCATTAGTCGAGATTCAACAATGAGTCAAGACTCAACATTTATGAAAGCGGGTTAAATCGCTCTCTGATAAAAAAAACATGTTTGCCATCCATTTTGTTTCAGTGATTATGCCCCGCTTTTCGTATCGAGGTATTATTATATCATTAGATGCAATAATGCCCATAATGAAGGGAAATCTAAAGTGAGAATATCCCTTTCTCGCATAGGTCACCTATTATATGGCGATCAACGAGATTTTAGTAAGCCATTGAAATGTTCTCACAAATAAGTCTTTAAGCATATTTTGTGCAATGTTTATGTGACGAACCCGCGTCAGTACAGTTCTCGGATTGCATAAAAACATACAGTCTGGCGTGTCTAGCTAGATATGGGCCTTTCTGCAAGTGGTCAAGATCCGGGTCTTTGTAAAATACCTCATGCCAAAAAAAAGCTGTGGCAAAATAGATGTCGACAGTAGGCAAGACACGATGTCTTGTGAAATCTGTCCCATAGGCAGTTTGTTCCTCAAGTTGCTGTGTTTTATTTTTTGCTACCTCCCGTCTTTCTCTCTCTCTCTTTCTCTCTATATTATGCCCGTAGTTGTTGGGAGAGTAATCGGTGAGTTGTCCCCCACCTAATCTCAATAGACTCTTTGCTTAAATTACAACATATTATATTATGAAGTATTTTGAGGAGGAATATAATATGATTCAATAATAATGTAAACCTGCTGATCTCCAAGTATCTGTGCATTTTAATCACATAATTATATGAGATTACACATGTCTTCAAAATGGTGACATATTTGGTTAGGTCCGTGTTATGACCAAGTAATGGGTTAAGAAATAACAAAACTAGTGGTTGCAGATAAATAGTGTATTGAACAGGAAATACAACAGAAGAGTGTAACACGACTTGCTAGTGTGCGTCGGTTGACCAGCGTTCAGTCTATATCACTGTTATTATTTAACACCTCCCAAGAAGGATATATGTGGGACAAGACAGAGTTTAACGTGGGTCTTCCGAGCCCGTAGGCGCGGCCAAAAAATCCCTGTAGAACCCGCATGAACGGGTTCGGGTCTGTCTACCTCCCCGGACGAAACTCTGCCCTTCGGCACAGCCTCGTCCGTGTCCCTCTCTGAAAAATCAGAGCGTTCGACAGGAGCTACAAACAGCTTCAGTAGAACAGTCTATATCACTGTTAATAGCCCGTCCACGAAGGGTGTATGTGAAACAAGGCTGCGTATACTGTGGGTTTTCCGAGCCCGTAGCTTCGGCCAAAATTATTCCCTTGGAACCCGCATAAACGGATTCAGGGACAGCCTACCTCCACGGACGTAACTTTACCCTTCGGCAAAGCCTCGTCAAGGTTCCTCTCTGCGCAAGGCAGAGACTTTGACAGTACTTAACAGGCTAGAATACTGTTCCTCCCTCTACTTTATAGTAAGTGGAAGAGCCCACAATAGACTCATTAGAGGGAACACACCACAACAGTCCGTATTATTAATAGAATTTTGAATTAGTCAATATATTTTTTCGAGTTAGTTTATGTACATTCATTACTTTTTTAGTCTATATAAATTTATATTAATTGTCGGTTAACCGTGCCTTTAGAAACGACGGCATAGAGTTTATTAATTTTTAATCTGTTAGAGTTCTAAATATATAAATATATTCGGTGACTTGTGGAAGTTATCTTTGAGAGTGTAGAACCCAAAAGCCCTCTAGAATGCTTTAAAGTAACAAAAATATCTCAAAAATATGAAAAGAAAACCGAATTAAAACCCGGTTACAAAATGCAACCAAACCGAATTACATCCCCACATTATATAGAAACGACTTAGAAAATAATTTGTTAAAAAAATGAACACAAAATAAAAATAAGAATAAAACAAATCTAAGTAACTACTCGATTCTGCGTGATATGGCCCGTAGGGTTGGTATGCCGGTAAAATAACATATCTTGACCTAAATATAACTTAGACAACATCCATTACCTCCATAAATAATGGTATGCATTGTTTTCGATGTTAGCAGCTCGCTGCTTAAGAGGTTATGAAAGAAACATTGTACGTTCAATACAAGAATCAGGACACGGTAGCTTTCTAATGGCGCCTACTGGTCACGCAGATGTCGGATTTTGTCATTGGTTATTTTATCATCATCGGAGCATCGAGGAATGGACAAAAATTTATCGAATTTGGTTTTGGTTGATTTTCCATCTGTTTTCATACTCATCTATATGTCCGATTTGAAAAAGGTCGTTCTGTTCCTCGTTGACACGCTGCGTATATCGCGGTTATGAAAGCTGACCAATTGGATGAAGGAACCATCTATTTTTAGTGACAGTTTTATCCTGTTATTTAATATCTTTTTTAATATTGTTGTGGTAGGATCCACCTAATTTGCATAGTGGAGTACCAACCATATTTAAGAGAGGGAACGAATCAAGAGATTCAACCAGAGACTCTGCCCGACTGCGACTCAGTCAACACATTCTCCAGGAACGGTCTTCCCAGGAATATACAAAAGACTATATGTAAATATTGTGTACACTTTCTTGTTTCAATACATTTTGTTCTAAGTACATTTTGTGTTGCATTATTATTCCATGCATTAGTCAAGTTTCAACAAATATTTTCACCACAAGCAAGGCCATAATGCCAATAACACGCAATGTTGCATAGCTGGCTCATGCTCAGAGGTCCTGGTCAACGGCGCCAATTCGATTAAATGTTGCATCTTCTCTCTCGTCCGCTAATAGCTAGTTGTTTTGGGTCCAGAGATGAAAGGACTTCCCCACACAGAATTTTAACTTAACTATTTTATTAATGTCGACATGTACTATCTGTCTACTTGGGGTCGTTCCCCTTACTGGGGAGCCGTTTCAGACACGAAAATGAACACGTCTACATTTGCCTGGCAGTTAAGAATCGACTCCATGAAAACTTTCTCCTATCACGTTTCCCACGCTAGCTCAGCCAATCAAAATCGACTTCCCATGTTATGGCTTATATCTGATCCTATGTTCAACATCAAGAATTCGGAACAAAAATACACTTACTCTGAAAAAAATAATATTCTGTCAAACTATTATTTAAGAGTAAGGGTTTACTGTAACTGAAAGAAAATAAGAAGATTTTATAAGAAACCGTAAACCCAACCCTAAACAGGAAACGAGGTATAAAACACTACCGCGTTTCAATATACAGGGATGGAGTTTGAACCGTTTGATAGGCGAACCTGCCTACTCCTATTTTCTCTGTATCGCCGCAAATATACACAGGACATAATTATCAGCGTAATTTGTAGAGCCATATCCCGCTGGTGTCAGTTTAAATCAGATTTTCCCCAACTTTTTTAAGCAATAACACACTTAGGATTAAATGAGCAAATTAAAATATTACAACACACTTATAAAAATTTGTCTATATTTCTGAGATGTACACTATTTACATTTTTCGGACTATTGTTCTCATCTTTGTCGCCATATTTATCAAGGACACATGGCACAGTGGATAAAGGCGTTAGTTAGATCCAGTTACAGGACCCACAGAGTTCAATACCCGGTTAAGGTAGTGGAGAACTTGGAGAGGTGAATTAACAGGAGATAACTTTTAACTGACATTCATTAGACATGGCACGTGGAACTTGAACAGTATACCCCAGTGATTGAAATAAATGGTTCAGTTCGACATTCCAACGACCTGATGAAGGCCGGAGCATACAACTGCCGAAACGTTGTAATAAATATGGCGACATTGATGAGGACAATAGTCAAAATAATGTAAAAATTGTACACTTAGCAAAAGTTGAAAACTAAGAAATTTTCGTGCATATTTAAGTAAGACTTTCGCTATCAAAAATTACCTCTTATTATAATGTAGATATATAGACAAAAGTAGGCAATAAGATATAGGTTAAATATAAATGTCGAAGCACAGTGTTATCATTGGGATGCAACTCATACCATCTGCCTATGACCAGTGCATCATCTGCATGCACTACTTAACAATTATCACCTGTCTGTCTAACCTCTATCTACTTTATATAAATGATCTGCGTAACCGTATAAATGATCTCCAATTATCTTTCAATATCTATGCTGATGATACAACGGTATATGTGTGCAACTCCAAAAGTCTAGATAAGATACATAGAGCTGCTCTTTCCTTTGGCCTAGCTTAAATAGTGATTTTCCAAGCTACGCTTGGATGTGGCACAAGGCCGAAAGTAAGGGGCACCCAGTGAGGATCGAACTAACTACTCAGATGTTATTGTTCTCGCGTGACAAGCTTGCTAAACATTACACCAACTCGAGGTGCCCGCCTAGCTTAAATACCTCATTGTGGAAAAAGTGATGGTTAAATTAAAATTAAGCTTGCAGAGTTCCATCATGCGTGGGTGGACACTGAATTTTCACATATTGCCATGAACAGGTGTTCCATAAGGGAGGCGCCGTGTCTTGAGTACCTATTGGAACACTCACAACACTCACCTTCAATGGAAATCGTACATACGATCCATCGCTACAGATACTGAAAATATGGTTCTTTCCCGGTACCGCTAAGGTAAGTACCTGGCTCTTCTTGATATCCTGTACCATTACAAGAGCCAGGTCAGAGCGGGAACGGTGTACTGCTGGCATATATGGACAGCATGCCCAGTCTATATTTCCGGTCTCGACAGAGTCAAAATGCGGCTTCGCGTCCTTAAGGGTTATGAACTGTTTTCCACCCTGAAAGCCTTTCCTCACAGATTAAACGTCACAAACATCTCGCTGCTCTATCGCTATTTCCATGAAAGTGTTCAGAACATCGACATTCTTTAGTTCCACCAATTCAAGAATTTACGTTTAAGACCAGCCATGCCACGCACATTTTAGCGAATCACCATCGCTCTTATCTTATTTATTAATGAGACCGAAGTTCCACTCGAACAGCTTCTTCCCAAGAACGGATGATTTCACTATTACTTGAATATCAACCTAGAGTCTAGAGTTAACAACTATATTTACTGCATATTCCTATAAACTGCGCCTATTACTCTGTAACACTCTACCTCGACTGGCTCTTGTGCCAAGTACAACGTTAATATCATTGCAAATAAACTGTGTTAAAGGCATAAATGTTTTTCAAATACGATTTTAGAGTGAACTGTAACGATAGAACGACTAGATTCTCTATACGCAATATATCATCAAAGTAATTATACATTTACAAAAATACAACAGTCGTTCTTTAACGGTACGGGTCGTATTAGAAGTCTTTGGGCACTTTTGTTTTTAATATTAATGATTTTAGAGAACGTAATTCATTAATATTATTGAATTTAGAGAACGTAATTCATTAATATTAAGGACTTTAGAGAACGTAATTCATTAATATAAATGATTTTAGAGTACGTAATTCATTAATATTAATGATTTTAGAGAACGTAATTCATTAATATTAATGATTTTAGAGAACGTAATTCATTAATATTATTGAATTTAGAGAACGTAATTCATTAATATTAAGGACTTTAGAGAACGTAATTCATTAATATAAATGATTTTAGAGTACGTAATTCATTAATATTATTAAATTTAGAGAACGTAATTCATTAATATTAAGGACTTTAGAGAACGTAATTCATTAATATTAATGATTTTAGAGAACGTAATTCATTAATATTATTGAATTTAGAGAACGTAATTCATTAATATTTTTGAATTTAGAGAACGTAATTCATTAATATTAAGGACTTTAGAGAACGTAATTCATTAATATTAATGATTTTTGAGAACGTAATTCATTAATATTATTGAATTTAGAGAACGTAATTCATTAATATTAAGGACTTTAGAGAACGTAATTCATTAATATTTTTGAATTTAGAGAACGTAATTCATTAATATTAAGGACTTTAGAGAACGTAATTCATTAATATTAATGATTTTTGAGAACGTAATTCATTAATATTATTGAATTTAGAGAACGTAATTGATTAATATTAAGGACTTTAGAGAACGTAATTCATTAATATTAATGATTTTAGAGAACGTAATTCATTAATATTATTGAATTTAGAGAACGTAATTCATTAATATTAATGATAAAAAAAATACGTAATTATTTTTTGTGTTTATTGAATTTGCACGGATAAAACGTTTTATTTTTGCACGAAAAAATAAAATCTCACGTTAATCGGAGAGAAAATATAATGGTACCGCAAAACTACTCGAAAAATGATTTTCATTTTTTACTGTTCATGTAACCTGATCTACATATATATATATACATCTGTTTGGAATAGATAGGTCTCTCGAAACCATTTTTCTGCTGAAAGTAAAAACAACATCAACTTTTTAATAAATTGCATCCAGTATTTAGAAATAGAGAAATTTATTTAGAAACAAGGGAACGAGTACTTAATGGTTACATGATATCTGTACTCAAATAAAGCAGTGAGTACTGGACAATCTCCTCAAAGATGAAGAAGGGACTTGAAACAACAGAACTAATATTCTACAGAAGGATGCCATGGACCGAACATGTGAGCAACAGGGAAGTACCTAGAGAACCTCCTCAAACATGAAGAAGGGACTTGAAGCAACAGAATTGATATTCTGCAGAAGGATACCGCGGATAACATAGACCGAACATGTGAGCAACAGCAAAGTACTGTACAATCTCCTCAAAGATTAAGAAGAGATTTGGAGCCACTGAATTGATATTCTACAGAAGGATACCGTGGATAACATAGACCGAATATGTGAGGAACAAAGAGAAAACTGGACAATCTCCTCAAAGATGAAGAAGGGACTTGAAACAACAGAACTGATATTCTACCGAAGGATACAGTGGATACCATGGTCCGATCATGTGAGCAACAGCGAAGTTTTAGAAAAATATAAACACAAAAGAAACTTATCCTTACCATCAGGAAATAAAGTTGGGTTTGTATGCCACATAATGATGAAATAGGGTCGTGGAATATTTAGTATTTACAGGACTTATTGAAAAAAGGGGGCAAAGGAAAACAACTCATAATTTATTTCGCGAGTGGCACCTCGTCGTGGTGTAGTGGTTAATAAGCTTGTCTCGCTTGAACAATTACGACTGAATATTAAGTTCAATTCTCACTGGGTGCCCTACATTCGTCCTTGTGCCACATTTAAGATATTCTTGGAGAATCAACATAAGTGAGTTTAAGTAAATGTATAGAGGAGTAGCATTTAAGAGAAATAACAAAGAGAACAGTTTTACGAGCTTAAAAATAGAGGAAATTGTGGAGAATCATGATCGCTTACGTCCTGCGGGGAAGCAGAAATTAAAGAACTTCAATTTTCCCATCAGGGAGATTATAATTCTATTTCGTATTTATTCAAGGTTATATATTTTTCTTCTAATTTCAGAATTTTAGAGAAATACAAAACACATTGGACTTACGAAATCATGATTTTTATCGTATTATCGCGAATAGTCATGAGAAAACGTTTGGATTTTAGGTCGATGTAAAACATTACAAACTCATCTTAAATCTTTTATTTATAGATATCCAATGAATAATTATGAATATCGACAAGATATAGCTTTGCTACTGACATGAAGTAGCGCTATTTAATCAATTGCTAGGTGCTCAAGAAAAGATGATGTCGTGTACAGGCTATTTCTATCGTCAGAATAATTTTGCCTATATTTATTCTCCCACGCACTGAATATTGCTGCCACATATGGTCTGGTGCCCTGGCTATATATTTAGATATTCTTGATAAAATCCTAAGAAGAAATCGACAATATTCTTGGTCCTGATCTGCAATCTCAGTTTCAGTGACTTTCTGAGCGCCGTTATTTAGATTCCATCTGCTTTTGCTATAAATAATTTCATAGTAATTGTTCTGGTGAACTTTCTTCTATGTTACCTAAATTTTATGAATTTAAGAGCATTACTCTTCTTGCCTTCTCCGCGTAGATTCATACATTAACCTCATTCAGTAAGTCTCTACTTTCAGCAGTTCTTGAGTCTCTCATATATCTTCTTAAATCAATTGCTATCAGGTAGGTCCTTGAAAGCAGTTGTCAATGGTCAGTCTTTGGAAGCCTTATGATATCACTGCTGGCGCCCTCCTATGCTTCTTCCTTTGCCCTGCCCACTTTCTGCGTTATCATAACGATCTAACCTTGTGCCACATTTTTGTATTACTCAAAATAAATATCAGTTTCCTCTATGGTGCTTCGACTTTAAGTGAATTTAAGTGCAGTCCTAGATTGGCGGTTAGGTCTCATCATTTTGCAGTTGAAATTGTTCGATGTAACAAATTGTTCTAAGCTAACAGTTTCTTCTTTCGCACTTCTCGCTTGTGGAGCTCGCTTCCGGTTTCTAGTCCCCCAGTGAACATTGATCTTCAAAAAATTAAATAAGATTTTAATGGTTATCCTCTGTTTTTGTATTCTTGTTCTGTTATCGTTCTCGCTTCTTCATTGCATTTGTTCTCATATTGTCATGTTAGTCATCGTACGGGAACCTAGGCGCGGTGGAGTAGCTTGCCCCCCTAAAACAGTTACAACTGAATAGTGAGTTCGATCCTCACTGGATGCCCCATACTTTCGGCCAAAAAAAAAAAAATTTTTTTTGAAAATAAATTTAGGTCACATCGGCGTGGTGTAAGGGTTAACAAGATCGCCGCGCTAAAACAGTTACAACTGTATAGTGAGTTTGATCTTCACTATACCCCATACTTTCGGCCGTATACCACATCTAATCTACGCTTAAAAATTCAATTTAGGGCGCTTAAGCGTGGTCTTATGGTTAGCAAGCTTTTCTTGCTAGAACAATTACGACTGAGTATTGAGTTCGATCCTCACTGGGTGCCGCATACTTTCGGCCTTGTGCCACATCTAACCTACGCTTAGAAAATCATAATTCGTCGTATCGTCGTATTAATATTTAGTTGCAATTAATGTATACACCTTGCTCTTATTTATTTTACGCCGTTCACGGAATATTACGCCGCTTATGTGACGTATCTCCCACCTTTCTATACGGGCTAGCAATAACTTCAGTTCCGGTAATCCAGTCCACTAAGAAGCCCTCCGATTGAGAATGTTCTCAAGTATTTAAACGAGTCTCCTACGTTGCCTTGGTTGCCTCAACTTTCTATCTTAAAAAATAGTAGTATTTACATTAGTCGGACTATTGTCCTCATATTTGTCGCCATTTTTGTCACAACATTTCGGCCGTTGTACGCTCCGGCCTTCTTCAGCTGGTTGGAATTTCGAACCGAACCCTTTATTTTGATCACTGGGGTAGACTGTTCTAGTTCCACGAGCCATGTTTGACGGATGTCAGTTATCAGTTATCTCCTGCTAATTTTCCCTCTGAAAGTTCTCCACTGCCTGAACCGGGTATTGAACTCACACTCTTTGGGTCTGTCACTGGATCTAACCAACGCCTTTATCCACTGTGGCATGTGTCCTTGAGGACATCTGGGTATGAATTTCTGAGTATTATAAACCAAATTTTTCAATTTTTACCAGTACTCATATTGCAATTTTGCTGTTATGATTGTATGTTTTTACCAGATCTCATATTGCAATTTTTTTGTTATCATTGCTTTTCTCTGGCACTCCTTATTAATAGTTCCCATATTGTATGTATTTCTATGCTTGGCCGACTCAGGAGATTTTTGTTAAAAATAGTAATTCTCTCGAAACACGATCATGTTCTCTCGGGAACACCGATGCAAAGTGCGTCAACCCCTAGGGAACAAGCCCAACTGGTTATGATATTGGAAAACTGACAAGAAAATTAGTTTTACCGAAAGGGATATGTACTGTAGTTCATATTATTTCACAAAGACAAAACATGTATAGATCAAAAGGCAATTTATATGGTGAACTGGAATATAAACTATTATTCTATGCAAAAAAAAAAAAGAAGAAAGATCACCGATAAAAGTTTATCCAGATAAAATCCGTCAGATTCCTGCAATTATATCGTAAGTGTTATCATTAAGCCGGGATGTGAAGTTCTTCCATACATGACGCATCACCATTTACAAGTTCACCGTCAAACTGTTTAGTATTTCACTTCATGCAAATCTTCTTATCTGGTCAAACGTTCCAATTTAGTGCTATGATTATCTTCTCGGAAAATTTCATCCGGTTTAAATAATTCTATAATGAAGAAATATACAGTTTCGCTGAGAGCACATATTCATAGAAAGTCTATAAAACTGTTTTTTAATCATTTCACTCCCACCAAGGCAATAAAGTCACTAAGACGCAAGGGAGTTACTGAGTGTTGGGGAATATGAAAAACAAAAAAAAAACATTTAATGAGCGAGGACGATAAAAGAACAAGAATCAAAAAGACAAAATATAACGATGGACATTGCATTTAAATTTCTGAAGATCAAATTTGGATCGGAAGTCAGAAGATGGAAGAGGCATCCACAGACGAGAAAAGCGATAAAAGGAACTGTTAGCATAGAACTTACGGTTACATCTAACCATTTCAAAGGCGGGATATATTAAATGAAGAACTTCCTTTCCATTCTTTGTTCATCATTTAACACACAGGAAGGTTATATTGCCACTAAGACGCAAAGGTTTAACAGAAGACAATCAGAATAGTTTAGAAAGAACATTAAGAGAGCAGGGTTCAGAGAGAGAGAGAGAGAGAGAGAGAGAGAGAGTTTATGCCGATTGACGTTGCGTTTAAACCCTTGAAGATTGATAGGAGGCTGGAAATCGTAAGAGAGTTCAAGAGTTGATAAACTCTAGGAAAAAACAAACTATTTCAACAGTAAAACGATGAGATCTACTTGCCAATTCTCATGAAATTATTTATGGAAAAAACAGAGAACACATTACGGCGGTGGTAATTTTTCTGAAGCCGAGATCCAGGTAAGAACTAATAACATTCTTTGGATTTTTATCGTGTCTCTTGAGATATATCTTCAGAACACCAGCGATGAATGATCTATATATGCGCAAGATCGATTCCGTCGAGAAAAATTGTCTGTGATCGATACAATGAACCAACTTACAGAGCAAACCTATCAATTGATTCAATATGATCGCTCTACTTCATGTCGGTAGAAAACATGAGACCAAGAAGGTACAAATGAATTGATATCCCGAAGGTTAGCATCAGCCATGTTGATGCAGTTTTAAAATATATATGGTTTCTAAATTCTGTAACATACAGTGTTGCCATGCAGTAAATTACTCCATCGTTTGTCTTACCCAGGAAAACATTTATTTTCCAGCGCGCCGTTCAAAAAATTCAGTTGGTCATTTTATACACTTTTCTAGGTTACAGCAATAAGTTATTTGAATCCCACAGAAGCTAATTTAATCCCATGTCTCTTTCAGAGTGGATGTTTTCGTCCCCAAATTACTTTTGTTTGTTAATGATGACGAAAGTTTATTAAT
Source organism: Acanthosepion esculentum (assembly GCA_964036315.1). NCBI lineage: Eukaryota > Metazoa > Mollusca > Cephalopoda > Sepiida > Sepiidae > Acanthosepion > Acanthosepion esculentum. The sequence continues at coordinate 37,031,044 of OZ038503.1, read as the reverse complement.
GTCTATAGTCGTATTTCACTGAACAACCCATTTTTTCTGTCATTCTGCCTCAGGCATTTTAATTTGAAACGAGAAAACGGTCATTCTCTTGCAGCAAATTTCCATTCTTCTTTGTCTAGGAAAAGATGATTTCTCTTTCGTATATTCATTCCGAAGACATCAATTTCTCACTGAAGAACCTTTTTACAAGTTACTGTAATTCTTCATAAAGAATCTCCTTGAACACAGAGAATTTATTTAATCGATACGAACCAATCTAGGTTGACATTTTTAAGACTCTCTGAGATCAAGTCAACCATATTTTCGTAATGGATTCTCATTATCAGTTTCTTCCTTTTTTGACCGAGGATATTTTGGCAAAAGTAATTACGTTTGTTGAAAAAGAGAAAACAATATTGTTTTTTATACGTGGATTAATGTACATATCTGTAATTTAATGAGCAACTCATATTGGTTTATTGATTTTCTGTTGGTTAAGATCGAAATACACTTCTTAGCTAATAGCATTGTCCAATGAGTATTCAATCATTTTCAATAAATGGAAAACGATTTCCGTGGCGTTTGTTTAATTTTGGCAAACAACATAGGAAGGCCCCTGTTGCATATGCGTAAATAGAAACACTTACAGAGTTAAACAGTTAACACCGAGACATTTCCAGCCTTGATAAATCGCAAAATACTTTGTGCTTTCTTTTGCGTGTGACCTCTTTTGCTTTCTATAATATCTTTCCGACAGTTATATATTGTTGCCTGTCTATAGTTTACACTATCGTTATTTTCATTAGAAAAGGTTCAGATGATCACTATCCTTCAGTTCAAACAATTCAGACTTTTACAGCTTGGACACGCTATGCTACTAGACATCTTTCTTTAGACCCAGCGTTTCAAATATCGCGAGAACATCCACTTAATAGAACAGATTCCCGCCGTCGGTAGTACGGTATAAACGCCACCATCTTAACCTCTTCAACTCAAAGGTCATTCGTTATATGTCCACCATGTCTTTACAATCTTCACTTCCTACAATTTGCTCTTTCATTTTTATCACACTTTCCATGTCTCATTCACAATTTAGCGGTAGCCATTTAACTTGTTTATTAAGGAAATTGAAATATGAAAATAGAAAATTTAAAGAGCTTGTCTACTGCGTGACACTTTCAATCACAATGGTGGATCAAGGAATTTATTGACGTTTGTTGGAGTTTATTCTTTTGCAAAAAACAAAACAAACACCTCACATAAAATTTAAAGACACATTTCAAATTACATTTTTTCCTACCTGCAGGTTAGTTTTACTAAATATGAAAGAGAAAGTGCGGTCAGTAGACGAGGACTCTGGGTTCAAACTTGAAAAAGACAACGTACAAAGTGCGGAAGAAGTTTACAGAGGTTAAAGAGGGGAAACATGCCATCATTTACTCCCGAGTAAGACCCCCCCCATAGAGGAGAACATGACCAAAGTCTGTGTGCATGCTATCCCGTGCAGCTGCGGAAAACATATAAAGGGGAGAGAGGCCGCTCCCTTAAGGTAAGACTTCAAGAACACCAGAAAGCTGTAACACGAGGGGAAGTGGAAAAATCAGGCGTAGCTGACCACATGTCGAGAGAAATGTGAGATCACAGCCCTTTGTGGGATCAGGTTGAGATCATAGACAAACACCATTGGAAAATTCGTAAACTTAAGGAATCAGCACATATGCTAGGCCACAAACATCTCCTGAGCCTACCAAGCATAGAAATGAATACAATATGGGTACCAGTAATAAGGATTGCCGGAGAAAAGCGATAATAACAACAAAATTGCAATATAAGCTCTAGTAAAAAAGGTGCTGATGACATTAGGTTTATAATACCCAGAAATTCATACACAGATGTCCTCAAGGACACATGACATAGTGGATAAAGGCGTTACTTAGATCCAGCGAAAGGATCCAAAGAGTGTGAGTTTAATACCCGTTTAAGGCATTTGAGAACTTGGAGAGGGGAATTAACAGGGGATAACTGATAATTGACATCCATTAAACATGGAACTAGAACAGTCGACCCCAGCGAGGGAGATAATGGGTTCAGTTCGACATTCCAACCAACTGAAGAACGCCGGAGTGTACAACGGCCGAAACGTTGTAATAAATAAGGCGTCAAAGATGAGGACAATAGTCCGAATAATGTAAATACTGTACATAATACCTCATCTCAGAAATATAGACAGATAACTTGTAGGCATTTGTCAAAAGTCCAATAACCTTAGAAACTAAGCTCGGTGAAGTGTAATAGTTAATAAGTTAATTATGTTAACCATTGTTATCTCTTAGTGATGTCTGACTTCATGTTTTGCACCATACGTCTATATTATATATACGTCACATATATATATATATATATATATATATATATATATATATATATATATATATATATATATATATATATACAGGGGTTGGACAAAATAATTGAAACACTTGTTAAATTGAAAGAAAATGTATTTAATATGGAGTTGGTCCTCCTTTAGCCTCAAATACAGCTTTAATGCGTCTAGGAATGGAATCAAACCGCTTCCTGACTTCATCCATAGGAATTTTCAGCCATTCTTCCATTAATACCTGCTCCAGCTCTGTAAGACACGACGGTGGAGGATAGTGGCTCCTAACTTGTCACTCCAAAATGCACCACAAATTTTCAATAATATTGATATTTGGAGATTGGGAAGGTCACTCCATGTGTTCTAGCTCACTTTCATTCTCTTCATACCAAATCGGAACAACTCGAGCGGTATGTATTGGAGCATTATCGTCTTGGAAGATGCAGTCACCATCAAGGAATAAAGTCTTGGCCATTGGATGAACATGATCTCCCAAAATGTTCAGTTAATCTTTGCTGTGGATTCTACCATGCGGGGCAACTTCTGGACCGAGATATTTCCGTCATATAGCGGCCCAAACTATCACTGATCCACCACCATGCTTCACTGTTGGAAGATGACAGTCAGGGTTGTAAGCTTCTTTGGGCTGCCTCCACACATAAACTCGCCCTTAATTTGGGAAAAGAGAAAAACTGGACTCGTCTGAGAATACAACTTGCTTCAATTAGTCTGCAGACCAAGCATTGTGATCTCTGCACCACTTCAACCTTTTTTGAATGTTGCGAGTGGAGAGAAGAGGTTTTCCTACAGTGGCTCTTCCATTATATGGACCTTTATGGAGCTCACGACGAACAGTTTTAGTAGAAATTGGACTATTCAGATGATTATTCAACTTAGCAGTCACTTTGGCCGCAGTAGTCTGATGATTTTTGGCACATTGTTTCAATGCATATCAGTCCTTGTCAGTAAGTTTGCAAGTCCGGCCCGAATTGGTACGGTTGCTAGAGGCTTTGCCCTGTTTCTCGAATTGCATCATATTTCTTGATATGGTAGATCTTGAAAAACCAAGCAGTTTAGCAACCTTAGTGATCGAGGCTCCTGCCATTCTAGCTCCAACAATTTGCCCTTTTTCAAACTTGGAGAGGTCATTCATTTATCTTAAATTTTATTAATTCTAAAAATAAATAAGACAAAGACAGTAAATTAGATAAATAAACGTATTTACAATAGATATAACCTGCAGTTATGAAGTTTTAGTTAAAGTTCTTAATATAATAGGTCTTTGAAATATAGGAGTGGAATTTGCCCCTGTTCCAATTATTTTGTCCAACCTCTGTATATGTCATATTCTAAAATAACCTAAGCTTAATAACAAAAACACTCAGTCCATTATGTGCCATGCGTGATACACACTTAAGCGATCACGTATCTTTCGATATATGATTGACGAGGCAGATTTTTTCCCGCAATGGGTTGCCATTTCTTTCTGCGGTAGATCAGTTGCTATCCAAGGCTATAGAGCCAGGTCTGTCCTGCTATTTTACATATAGCTGAGGAGAAGAGGAGGATTCATGCCTTTCCCAAGGCTAAGAGAATGTAATGGGTCTGACTGGAATTCGAACTCGGCTCTCCGATTTCTAATTCCGAACCGCTATCTATAACTGTGGATAACACAGCGTATAAGGGCATTTCCTCTGTTACACATATTATTGCATACAAATTTGATCCGACTAGTATATTTTAGACAAACTCTTTACTGTTTGCCATAGGCGACATAGTCATAGCATTAGTTCTGTTGAATTTTTAAACACACCGTTTAAAATATTATTTTGTTCTTTATTTGTTTCTTTTTGTCAAAATTTTTATGTTCTATTTAAAATGTAACAGTAAGCACACTGTTATATAAAACCGGATAAATAAAAATAAATAACAAAAGGGTGTAATTTGAAAAATCGAATCGGCCAACATTAAAAATAATTTGTAAGTTCCCAATATTAAAAAGAATATCGTAGGTTTCATTTTATTTTCAGTAAACAAATGAAACTTTTTGTAATGTACACAAATATTGTCTATCGCCGGAAACCTATTAGAGTTACTATAACCCAACAAAAGTTGAAGCGGATCTAAATGTATCCCTCGACGTTCGTTGACAAGAATTTTATCGTTGACACGTCTGTCTATCGGCCTGGGGCCTCTGGCTTATATAGAAAACTCTCCCTCCAAAATTTGACATTGATATAACTTATTTCTCTTCCCAACTGTTTAATCTTCGGGGAGATTGTTAAAAAAAAATGAAACCTGTTTTGTTTAACTTTTGAGGTATATAATTGTATAGGTAATTGTGTTCTTAGGCGGTAGAGGTAAACAAAATTAAAATAAATCAGAATTTCTGCTCTTTGTTCAAAATAATTTTTGAGAACACACACACGTTCTGAACCGATAGCCTAGTGTAAAGAAACTACCGAATTTTAATTTCTTATGACCTAAGTAATTTGGACAACACATTAATCATGTCATCTTAATGGCGGAAAAGGGATAGGGTTTGGGACTTTGCTTTGCTCAATTTTACTGGATCTTGTTTAGTTAACTGCGTTCGATGCTCCATGGAACTATTCTTAAATTCCTTTTAAAGCGTTTTGTTTTTTTATTTTTTTCTCACCCATTCAGTCTACTCGCTTGAGAATTTTAATAATTATTAGGAAATTACATCCTTGTGCAAATTAATTGAAACGACCGCTGTAGTCTCCTTTCTTTCAACATATGGTCAGTTTTAGAACCTTTGGAGTGCCAGGGTGTAATTGATTTCTATTTTTTATCAGATTAGGCAATTTGCAGTGGTGTGCAGTAATATGAATGTATTTGCGGGGTGTATGATTAAAATTCTTTGGCCTTGAAAATTGTCTCGAATGTCGATTACTTGTGCGACAGCCATTGTCTACGATGAACCTTACTCCAAGGAAGCTTACGAAAATTGTAACGCTGCACGAACTGACTGGCAAGCCTTACCAAATCAAAGTACTATAGACTGGCCTGATTTAAATCCAGTCAAGAATTTGAGGTCAATCTGCAAGGAGCGACTAAGTGGAATGTGTATAAAAAAGTACCAATATGTGCACTGGGTCATGTTTCATTGAAAGAAATACGAAAAAAGCTAATAATAACGGAATTATTCGTTTTGCTTCAATTAATTTGCACAAGGGTATAGTAGTTCTTCCAAATCATCATCCTGTAATTCCATGCAAGTAAACGTTTAAGAAAGGTCAGTGTCGTGTTACATTGCTTGACATTTTTTCAGAAAGCTCTTTGACTAATCATGAACATTTGTCTTGCCACTTGCTAAATATTTCGGAAAGAATATTGTGATGCGTATTATCCTTTGGTTTTGATATTTTTTATTTTATTTCATTTTTTAAATGATAGTTTTAATTGCTTCCAACACGTATGCTTTGCTGTTACATTGTTTGCCATCATCATCATCATCATCATCATCATCATCATCATCATCATCATTATCGCCTTTACTTTTGTGGGGGGGGGATTCGAAAGCGGAAGCCACACCGAATCTCCTCCGGAACGATCTGTCAACGGCAGCCATCAGCAATTCTGGTGTAGTCATACTTATTCATTGTTTGACATTTTCCAGCACGATTTTGTGTTGGCGCCCTTTCCCACGTCCACCTTCAACGGTGCATTGCATGATGGTCTTGCACAGGCAATAGTGCCTTGTAACGTGTCCAAATCGGGACATTTTCCGCCGTCTGACAGTGGCGAGAAGAGGTTCTCCGTGGCTCACAAAACCTTCAACCCTCAGCCGAAAAAAAACTCATTCGTTTTATGTTCCCAATAGAAGATGCCAAGGAGTTTTCTCATGCATTTGTTCTCAAATACTTGGATCCTTCTCTCTGTTTCTGCCAAAAGTGTCCACGTTTCACATCAGTATAAGAGAATGGGGAGTACCATAGATTTGTACAGTTTGTACTTCGTTTAAATGGTCATTTTGCCACCATCATATAATTTCATCTTCGCAATTGACCATAGATTTTCGATAGGATTCAAATCAGGACTTGATGGCGGTCATTCCATTATTTTTCTCTTCTGTAAATCTTTTATTCTGAAATAATTCACGGGTAAGCTTAGATACATGAGAAGGAGCACTATAGTGCATAAATACCCACTTCCTTTTCAAACTGCGAGCCTGAGACGTTGGCCATGCAAAGTAAATTTTGATAAGATGGAAATAGTTAGCACTGTGTAATTTAAATGCTTGATCGATTTTGAATGGTTCAATAATGGTTTGATCGACAATTCCAGCCCCAATTCATAACACTACCATCTCCTTCTTGCCTTCTTTTAGCCACACTCACGTCTGAATTGGATAAAATCCATTCCTTAGTTCATCTATCAGGTCCATCAAATAAGATTCGAGATTCATCCCTTTCTTTTGACTCTTTAAAATATTTGCTTTTGTGAATGGCGATTGCCTCGGATATTTTTTACAGATCCTAATTCACAAATTAATCTTTACATTTTGTCGTTGTTGACTCTCTCAATTCCAGCCTTTTCAAAGGTTTGAGCACTGGTCAAAAGTGCTTTGCTATAGCTCGCTTTAGTTTACGTTCATCTCGAGGAAGTAAGTTCTTAAAGCTTTGCTTCGACTTCTCAAATGCCTTATATTTTCCACATCTTCTTTATCGTTCGATGATTTTTGCTATGCTGCCTTGATATCTCTAATGTTGACATTCAAACACTCAATAACTTTGTTATTTTCTGTTTTTAGCTGTTGGTACATGCTTCCCTTTATATAGGTTTTAACATAGGTTTAGGTTTAACATGGACAAAACCAAGAAAATAGTTTTATTAGATTTCAGAGTTCTTAAGCTATCATTAGTTTAATATTCATAATAACTTCAATCCGTCCATCTTAATGAATTCCAAATATCTCATAATCTAACAATTAAAATGCCAAAAAAACTTAATTATATATTTTACTAAGGTTACTTATCTCATCACCACGCGATGTAGCAAGATGTGGCAAGATGTGGTACAAAGCCTTTTTTAATGCCTTTTTTTAATTACCCGTAGACCTCGTAAAAACGGGGTCGGGTTGCTGTCTACCACGCTAGACGAGACTCTGCCCTTCGGCATAGCCTCGTTTGGGTTACTCACCGCCCTAAGGCAAGAGAGTTCGACTAGCTTAGCTGGAGATGAATCTCAAACTAATTTCCGAAGCAAGCACAAAAATATTTTACTAAGGGTGGAAATGGTGTTTAAATTTGAGAAATATTGGTCGAGAACATTTCAAGTGATTGATGTTTATTTGATGTGCATAATAATTTCAGACACATTTTTACTGATAGATAATGAATCCAGACTGCATGGCATTTTCACCAGCAGTAGGTAGTCAAATCATTTTTATTGCTGTTATAACTGATAACGAGTCACAAAATATAATATATGTTTTTTTTTTATTTTTGTTGCTAGAGGTGAAGTAAGAGTGTTACGTCTATTGTTCTTCATCAAGTTATTTTGGCATATGTTTTGTTTTTCTATTTTCTTGTTACACACTGCTGGATATTCTATGCCATCCGAGAAAACGTTTGAATATTTGAGATAATTAATTTTGAATTTTTTCTAATGCTTCTTCCAATATAACTGGATGTATTTTTGTTTCGTGACATTTACAGAGTTTTAGATTTATTTCATTAATTCTTATGGCCGAAAGTGGCATGATTGGTATGATTGTATCATCGAAATCAAGATGGTGGTATTTCTACTTCTTGAATGATGTCTCCCATTAAAGAGTCTTACCCGATAATCTTTTTGTATTTTGAATCGAATATTATATTTGTTGAGTCTTGACTCAATGTTGAATCTCGCCTATTGCATGGAATAATAATGCAACACAAAAATGTACTTGGAACAAAGAATGTATTATAACAAGAAAGTGTACACAATAAGTACATATAGTATTTCTGTATATTTTTGGGAAGACGTTCCTGGAGAATGTGTTGACTAGTCGCAGTCGATCAGAGTCTCTAGTTGGATCTCGTGATTCCTCTTCCTCTTCTTCCGGTACCAACCATTATTTATATAGTTGGTAGTCACCTATGCAGATTAGGTAGATCCTACACAACAATATTGTATACAAGAGTAGAGGGACTTCTTTTTAGTTTGCCTTAGTACTGTACGGCTGTTTTCTCCCAGCTAAGTTTTGGTAGGGCTTTGTTTGCTTCTACATACAAACTTTCTTCAAGAGCCGATCTCAAACCGTCATGATCAGTTGTGTTAAGCATATCGAGAGAAGATGTCGTTGCCGATTGGTATATAAAGAGTCCAAATTGAATCGATTAATGTTCTATATAATTTGATCCGAGTAGGTCCTACTGTTCCCTGCATTCTGTGGCCCACCACTTTAAAGAGATGTAATGTTTATTGCATGTTGATCTATATTTTACCTTACCGTTAGTTTCTTGTCGAGAATTATTCCCAAGAACATGTAAATAATCACCAATGAAATATCAAGGGATGATATCCAATGAATATTCATGACATATCAAGTGATAATATCCACTGAACACCAGTAGAATATCAAGTGATAATATCCACTGAACACCAATGAAATATCAAGTGATAATATTCCCTGAAAATCAATGAAATATCAAGTGATAATATCAACTGAATACCAATGAAATATCATATGATAATATCCACTGAACACCAATAGAATATCAGTGATACTATCCACTGAACACTAAAGAAATATGAGGTCATAATATCCACTGAATACCAATGCAATATCAAGTGCTAATATCCACTGAACACCGGTGACATATCAAGTAATAATATCTACTAAACACCAATGAAATATCAAGTGATAATATCCCCTGAATCCCAATGAAATATCAAGTGATAATATCCAATGAATACCAGTGGAATATCACGTGATAATAGCTGCCTAAGCTAATGAAATATCAAGTGATAATATCCACTGAACACCAAAGAAATATTAAGTGATAATATCCGCTGAATCCCAATGAAATATCAAGTGATAATATCCTCTGCCCACCAATTAAATATCATATGGTAATATCCACTGAACACCAATAGAATATCAAGTGATAATAGCCACTGAACACTAAAGAAATATCAAGTGATAATATCGTCTGGACACTAATGAAATATCAAGTGATAATATCCACTTAACACCAATGAAATATTAAGTGATAATATCCACTGAATACCAGTGAAATATCAAGTGATAATATCCACTGAACACCAATACAATATCAAAGAATGATATTGTGTGAACTATCAGTTGATGATATCCACTGATCTCCAGTAGAATATCAAGTGATGTTATCGGCTAATATCCAATTAAATATCAATTTATGATATTCACTGATCTTCAACGGAATATTAAGTGATGAACCTTAAAAATTAAATATTACGAAAAATAGCCTGCCAGTTGCAATGACTTCTTTATTTCCATCAATGTTCTTCCACCCCGAACTTCGCAGGTCACCATTTTCGTTTTTTTCTTCTTTGCTTTGAAGCCCTTCGTTAGCAATCATGTTTCTCTATATGTTCCTGTTATTTGTAGCGATTACTAAATTTTGTCGCTCCTGTACTGCCATCTATTTTCGCAAGCAGGCTAATTTGGTTAGGCATTGATTTCCTCTGTTTCAGTTCCTTCCAATATGCCATGTGCGTATCACATTTTCCAAGCCCTCTTTCGTCATTATTTGCCTTAGAAATTTCAACTGTCTCTTCCTGATTTTATGCATAAGTGTTCTTTTTTCTTTCCATTTTCTCTAGAACTTCATCGATGATCACATGTTCGGTCCACGGTATTCTTAGCATCTTTCTGTAGAACCAGACTTCTGTTGCTTCATGTCTATTCTTCATCTGTGAGAAGATTGTCCTCCATTCATTGCCATATAGGGAGAGTGATATTACATAACATTTAAATAATCTTTTCTTTGTCTCTAACGAAATCTATCCGATCTTAATACTTTGTTTAGCATTTGGTAATCATCTTTGTCTATCCCAATGCCCCTTTGGATTTCATTGTTGCACACTCTGTTAAAAGATGTTTGAATTGGAGGAATCGTTTGATATTGGTAGCTCCAATTTGTTATCTGAATTCTGATTTGTACCGGTTGTAGTGTGACTGACAAGGCTGCTGCGCTAGAGGATAGTTTGCAAACGAAGAAAAAAATAAATAGGCCGGTACTATTTATGATGACTGTGAGCGACGAACATTCACTTTTGAATTTTACTTTCTACTCTCTTCACTACGCATGCGTATTAATTCGCTTAACGCATGCGTATTAAGACCTCTTCGGCTCGGTTGCCAAGTTACATTAAATTGCCGCAGCTGCTTCTCTGCCTATTAAAAATGGCTGAATAATTTCCGCTCAATTATCATTGATATATTCATGCTAGACGCTACCTCTATTTTACTTGACTATCCCTTAATATTTAGTAAATGAACTGAAGCTAGATTGACGGCTGACTGATCGTAATGACACTATTTAAATTATTCGGACTGTCATCTTTGTCGCCATGTTTATCACAACGTTTAGGTCGTTATACTCTCCGGCTTTCTACAGGTGGCTAGAAATATCGAACTGAACCCTTTATTTCTCTCACTGGAGTAGACTGTTCTAGTTCCACGTGCCATGACTAACGGATGTCAATTATCTCCTGTTAACCAAGTATTGAATTCTTTGGCTTCTGTCACGCCTTTATCCACTGTGCCATGTGTCCTTGAAGACATCTGTGTATGAATTTCTTGGCATTATAAACCCAATGTCTTCAACAACCACTTTTTACCAGTGCTCATTTTTGCTGTTATAATTTCATGCTTTTTACCAGAGCTCATATTGCAATTTTCTTCTGTTATTATCGCTTTTCTCTGACATTCCTTATTACTGGTTCTCATATTGTATTTATTTCTATGCTTGGTCGGCTCAGGAGATTTCTATGGCCTAGCATATGTGCTGATTCCTTAAGTTTACGAATTTTCCAATGATGTTCTTTGTCTATGATCTCAACTTGATCCCACAGAGGGTGGTGATAAACATGGCGACAAAGATGAGGACAATAGTCCGAATAATGTAAATAGCGTACATAATACCTCATCTCAGAAATATAGACAGATACTGAAGGATCGTAATGAGTTCTGAAAATTGAATTCTAACATACGGAATAAATAACTAGAATTGTTCTATGAAATATTTTTCAAGTTATATGGCACGAAATGTTTTATTTTTATCATCAAAGCCAAATAATTTTTCTCTACAAATAAATTCATTAAAAAATCTTATTTGAATCTATTTTTATATTGACAGCGATATAGCGATATCGAATATAGCGAATAAAGAATGTTGTTGAGATCCTGTAGCAAGTAATGTAACACGTAATGAGAAAGGATTGTTTCGAAAACTTAAACCTTAGAGGGTATGTCGAGGGCAAGCGAGATAGGAGAAGCCACTTACATGAATTTGACGAATGGACAACGGAATGTGGTGGTGGTGGTGGGGGAAGTGACCTTAGCAAAGGGAGAAAAACTGCCAAGAGTCACACCAGATAGGAAATTGTAGAGAGCCATGATCACTTATGCACATAGAAAATTAAGAACAAAAAGAAATCCAGCTGTAGAAAGTCGAGATTATTTTTCGGACAATGACATTTTTATATATTTAGATTGAATGGTCCTCTCAGACCCCACCCCAAAGAAAAACCGCAAAAAACAAGGAAATAATTTTGGAAATCATTCTTGTAGTTTAGCATTCTTTAGACCTTTCTCGAACCACGGCGTTTTTCAGAATTGGTAAGTACAGCAATTTTTCTCAGTTCAGAAGAAATCCTGTTCATATTATCGGAACCATGGAAAATTGATGATTGGAACTATGCAAAAAATTTAAAAAAATATTTAGACATTTCAATAACTTAGTTACCTCCCTTGATATTTACACGTGTGTCTAATGATAAAATTTTAAAATTGTAGAGTATATAAATTTACCGTTTTTCACTTCATACGTAAAAATTCAAATTTCATATGAACACAACATTATTTTGTCTGAGAAAAAAAACAAGACCCTGATGAGGATATTGTGCTAATGTCGAAAGTACTCATGATTAAGGCCTGATGATTCCGGCCGCCTGATTAT
>OZ038503.1:36953510-37013510 GCA_964036315.1 Acanthosepion esculentum | reverse complement strand
GGATCTTCAAAATCCTTCATACACACCAGTATCAACACCTACAGATTATCATTTGATTATATCACGAGATAATTTGTAAATAGCATAATTCAAAAACTCTACAAAATGTGTAAATGCAATAACTGCCATCTTCTGTCACGCTGAAAGCTTTTCTTATATTGTCATCTTCGCTTAATAATGTTTCTTCTAAGATTCCTTCACTCTCTGTAATACCTCAGTTGCTTTATCGCCTTGCTTGCTGTGAGATGTTTAAAAACAAATTCTGGAAAAAAAGATAACATTGAAATCAATATTTGAAACATTTTTCTGTGGGGAGCGGACAAGGTTTTTTAAGCGTCTAACAAAGAATTTCCTTGTCCGCTTGGCTGCATTCGTTAAATTGAAAGTGATTCCATTTTATATAAATAATAAGTAAATATAGCTAAATAATGATGATAACTCCTCGTCCCAGCAATTCAGACAAAAAAGATATAACTTCGTTAAATGGACTTTTGATCGACATCACTGAGCTCATTATACAAGTTACAGAACATTAAGTCTGCAGGGAGCTATTTATAAACGCTCGTCAGATACTAAAAGTTGCAGAATATATATTCTTTGAATGTAAGCATGTTGGCATAGAGATGTCTTTTACAAAATGTACTATAATACGTGTTCCCTTAAAACTGGTGAAAACCGGCCGTATGAATTTGAAATACACACTAAAATTACTGTAACAGTTCAATAAACAAACATGTGCAGACGCCATTAGGGAGTCACGTAACGTCTGCAAATGCAATGAAATCAAAACAAACCCGGAGTTTGAAAAGATATACACCGATGTCTGAACTATCAATGAAATAAAAACAACAGAGATTGTTCCCTTACATCTCAGGTAATACTTCCGAATGAGTAGAAAAAAATATTATTTTATACTAGTGTACCCGTACCGTCAGAATTCGCAGCAAGAAAAAATGGATTATAAGTGATATTTACTTTAGTCGGTAAATGACAAAACGGGTATACGGGTTTTTTTTTTGTTGTTGTTTTTTTTTTACCGAATAGTTAGAATAGCGAATTTCTTTTGAGAAAGTGCTAGTATAGATTGGTTTTGAGTTGGGTATGAGTGTAGGTTTAGTTAAAGATTGGGTATTGATATGGGATTAGTATTTAAAAGGTAAAACATGTACTTAAACAATGCAATAAAGATACCAGCTCACCTCGGTATGGATTCCGCAAATAGGAAAAACCGGATGTAGTAATAAGACACCATTATATAGAAGAGGAGTCTGAAAAGCCCTGTTTTCATTGGCTGACGCTGACTGACATGTGTCAATAAGAACGGTCGAAGTCCGGTCTTACTAGTTTTTTGGATTACTGTTTTTTGCAATGCCGTTGTGCGTAGCACGACGCTTTCAAGGAGGCAGCCTGACTCGCCTAGAATCAGGTCGGGGTTGCTGTTGAAGCCGATATGATGCGAAACCCGAAATCGGCGATGAGAACAGTGGATCACTGAAGACCACCCTTGATGCATCTATAATGTATGATTTAACTGTAAGTAATTTTCGTTTAATCCAAGTAGAATTTTGTAAACATTTTATTTATACTTTATTCAAAATATGTAGTAAAATTTATAAACACCTGAGGAAAGATATTCGTATATTATCCTCAAAAATATTAACATATTTACAAACAAAATTATTTTTACTGCAAAAAGTTCTCAAAGTACATTTTTTTTTTGTATAAACTTTGGAAGGACTGAGTAATCTTTGACAGTCCGTAGATTCAATCTGTAATTTCAGAGTCTTCTTATTTTTCGTCCTACAAAGAGCGACCTATGTTCAGGTATTTTTTAATTTTTTTTTCTCAAGCTATTACCAAATTCTAAAAGATATGCCCTGAATCGTAACATAAAAACTGCCTGAAAACTATCTATTTAATTGTATAAGCTATCCATGACTGAAAACTGGTTTGGGCAGGTCTATCCCTACGGTATTGAATATCTGTCCTTCAGACTTATTAATTTTCATGACAAATGAAGGGCTTACAGGAAACACACCATTTTCAGAATAAAAAGAAGTGTTGTTTTGTTTGGAGCGAGATGTGCAATCGTTTTCTACAGTTTATGTTATATCGCTTTTATTAATAGTCTTTTTTGAATTTATTGTGTTTTTTTTATTTCGTTGGTTAGTTGGTTATATGCCGTTTAACTGAAATATTATCAGATAAATCACTGCTTAATCGGCGAGACAGTGTAGTAGTTGAGTAACCGCCAACAAACTCTCATTAGCTTTTAAGGTAAATTGTACAAATAAAAAAAAAAACTACTATCCAAATACACCCAGTTTATCTTTTTTCTATGCTGGTATCTGTTATTCAATGCCTAATCGTGACCCTAAAAATAATTTTAAAAAATACATATACGTAGATTATTATATATTAGGTTGGTGCAAAAATAATGTTGTTTTTTGACGTTCAACTTCATGTGAGAAAACGACATTATTTTTGCACCAACCTATTAGAAATTATTTGAAATAATAAAAAAAGAATATCGAGATATTTAGCCACCCAAATCCAGTGTAGTGTAGATGAAATGCTAAATATCATTCCGATGCTAAATATAATCTTGCGTCAGTAAAATCTTTAGAATTACCAGCCGAAAACTTTATAATTGTGGGCGATGCAGAAGTTTAGACGAATGTATTTCTTTTTCTTAGCGAGCTATGGCTGGAAAACCTATGAGGAAAAAAAACACTCATAAAATACAATTTCATTATAAAACCTCGACTTCTGGTTATAATAATAGATTTTTCTTTAGCGTTGATCAATCATCTTCGATAACAAGCAAAAATCTATAATAATGATTAGGATAACGGGAAAATTAATTTGATTTCATTACACACATGTGATGCATGCGTATTTGATATCGATTATTTTAATAAACAACGAGAACCGTAACAGACAAAAATATCAGATTTAAAATTTATAACAACAGGTTACACTTTTCCATTTCAGTCCAAGACAATAAATCAGTTTGAAACAACGTACAAATTAAAATCTATATAAAAAAAGGCCAACTCTTGGACATTTAATGATGGCGACAGAAAAAAAAATTCTAAATGTTCATTAGATTCCAATTGGGAATATTTTTTCTTTCTCCAGACGATAGAATAAACGCTGCCTGAATTCGTCATTATCTAATATATAATGCTTGAACAATTTATGTGTGTGTCCGTTCAAACAGCTGAAGATTAAACAAAAATAAGGTCTCTGTGTTTATTTCTGACATGAGTTATTGTAATTATGAGTTATTGTAATTATGTAATTATGCGACTGTGGGATACTCGATGTCATTTCTGACAGCATAGATAGAGCCCTCTCTGTCCATCCGTACGCTCACATATTTGTGTTTGGCGATTTTAACGCCCATCACAACCAGTGGCTAAAGAACGCTACCACTGACCTCGCAGGCATACATACTCTCAACTTTTCAATCTCTCAATCCCTCACCCAGATAATCGATTTCCCCACGCGTTTTTCCTACAATCGTGACTGTAAGGCCTCACTAATCGACCTGTGTTTTACCTCCATCCCTGAGTCTTGTAGTGCCACGCAGCTCTGTCCTATCGTTAACTCCGATCATGCTGTCGTGTCTGTTAGCATCTCCTTCAGCCCCAACCCCTGCAAAGAGCCTCCTACCACCAGAACCACATTCTGCTACCAACGGGCTGACTGGGACTCGTTTCGTGACTTCCTCCGCGATGTCCCCTGGGATGCTGTATTTAAGCTCCCCACTTATGATTGTGCTTCTGAGTTCTCTTCCTGGATTAAAGCCGGTATCGAAGCTTTCATCCCCTCCAGGAAATTCAAGGTCAAACCGCGCTCCTCCCCCTGGTTCACAACTGCTTGCTCAGCCGCCATTGCCCATAGGAACCACTTCTTCCACCGTTTTCGTAGTGATATGTCCGACTCCAACAGACGTCTATTTATCTCTGCACGCAATGAGTGTAAGCGTACCCTCGACGATGCCAAGTCACTATTTGCTGCTCGGATGAAGGAACGTATTGCATCCCGCAAATTTGGCTCCAAGGACTATTGGCGCCTCTGAAAGAGCGTTCTGAATAGTAACAAGCCCTCCATTCCTCCCCTGTTCAATCAGTTTGAGGTCCTGACCACCTCTGCCGACAAGGCCGAATGCTTCGCACGGAAGTTTTCTTCCAATTCTACGCTTGACTCTTCAGGGGTACGCTTGCCCGATTTCCCTCCCAGAACTGAGGCCCTCCTGGACGGCTTGCACATAACCCCATCGTCGGTACTGGGCATTATTTCTAACTTAGATCACCACAAGGCTACTGGTGGTGACGGAATACCAGCCATATTCCTGAAGAAATGCGCACCGGAACTGGCGCCTGCCCTCTCTAAATTGTACAACCGCTGCCTCCAGGAGTCCTGTTTTCCTGACTGCTGGAAGTCCTCAACCATTGTTGCTGTCTTTAAGAACTCTGGCGACCCCTCCAACCCTTCCAATTACCGTCCTATCACTCTCCTGCCCTTCTTCGGCAAAGTCTTCGAGGCCATTATCAACGCCGAAGTGATTAATCAACTGATATCCCATGATCTGCTCTCAGACAAGCAGTATGGTTTCCGCTTGGCCCGATCTACTGCCGATGTGCTTACGGCCATCACTGAATTTGTCTACCAAGCTATCCATAATAACGGCGAAGCTCGTGCCGTGGCCCTTGACATCTCCAAAGCATTCGATAGAGTTTGGCATGCCGGCCTCCTTCGCAAGCTCCAGGGTTATGGTATCACAGGTCGATTGTTTGACCTAATCCAATCGTTTCTGTCAAACCGGGATTTGAAGGTTGTTCTCAGTGGATTCATCTCCAACTCCTATCCCACTAACGCAGGTGTTCCTCACGGCTCCATCCTCGGCCCTACTCTGTTCCTCATATTTATAAACGACCTTCCTGACGCCATAGACTCCCAAGTCGGTATCTATGCTGACAACACCACTATTTACTCCTGCCTCAAACACAAATCTAGTGAGGCGGACAAAATTAACCTGGCAGCTGAAATTGAAAAGGACCTCCAATCGGTTGTGGACTGGGGAGAGAAATGGATGGTCAACTTTAACGCCTCTAAAACAAAACTGCTCTCCATTAACCACCACAAAGATCCATCCCTGCATCCCATTAGAATGTCTGAGGACCAACTTCTCGAGAGCTCCTCTCTGCGGCTGCTCGGTCTCACGCTGTCCGCTGATCTGAGATGGAACAAATACATCGAGTCAGTTGCATCATCCACCGCAAGAAAAGTTGGTTCCCTGTGCCGAGCCAGGAAATTTTTCTCCCCGGAATCGATCCTCCAAGTCTATAAATCGACCATTCGCCCTTGCATGGAGTATTGCTGCCATATATGGTCTGGGGCCCCTGCTGGTTGCCTCAGGGTTCTTGATAAGATCCAGAGACGGATATGCAATGTGATTGGCCCTGATCTGTCATCTCGTCTGCAGTCGCTTTCTCACAGACGCGATGTTGCATCGCTCTGCCTTTTCTCCAAGTGCTTTCACGGTAATTGCTCCGAGGAGTTGCTTTCGCTTGTCCCTAGGCCTCATGAATTTAAACGTCCTACAAGGCTTGCATCCCCTTCCCACCCCTTCACCGTTGAAACTGTTAGATGTAGACGTTCTTCTACTCCAATAGCTTCATGTCTCGCACATCTCGCCTATGGAACTCCCTTCCCTATTACTGTTTCCCTGACAAATACAATCTCCAACGGTTAAAGTGTAGCGTCAATCGTCATCTCCAGTTGCCTTGATCTATCCACTTCCCTTCTCCACATCCTTTCATCTTTCATTCCTATCTGCTCTCGCTCCAAATCTTCTGTAACCACCTTGCCTTGATCGACCCTCCGTCTTTCTCTTTCTCCACATCCTCTCCTTGACCACTCCTATCTGCTCTTCCTCCATCCCTTCTGTAACCCCATGCGTGATAGTGGCCTCCAGCCTTGCTTGGGGTGATACGCTTAAAAAAAATAAAAAAAAATATTTGTGTTATTTACATTGTTCGGAATGTTGTCACTAGCAATAGCAAGCATATACATGGAATACTTCGAATAAATGCTATTGGAATCTACATCACTCAAGCCAACCCTATGAGTGAGATATGTCGATGACGTAGATGATACTCTGGCAATACCCGAAGGAGATCCGGCTACTACAGCGCCATATCAAATAAATAATATCATCGATACAGTTAACAATGGAGAGAGAAAACAACAACAAACTCGCAATCCTGTAAGTACTAATATTTGGAACAGAGTATGGGTTCAAGACATCCGTATACTGCAAGCCAACATTCACCCGACAATACCTAAACATCAATTCCAACTACCCATACCTGTCCTGGATATGACTATAAACAACATCAGTGTCCTGGGTAAGACGATAAACTACGTCCAGAAGCAAGGCCTCTGATCAGAAGGTTTTAAGGAGCGTGGAACCACCTCTTAATTGCTGGTGTTCCCAGGTCCACCCTGACCAGACGAGGTAACACCTGTTAGAGTTCCAGCTATGGGCAAATAGTTAACAATCAAACTTGTGTAAAAATAGGTTTTAATACCAGAAGTACTTTGTAATAAAAACAAAAATCATTACCAGCAATAATTTTTGAAGGAAAAATTATTATCAACAATACTTTTAAAAAATACAAACAGCTATATATTCTTTGGAAAAAATATGCGCAACTACAGATTTCTTCAAGGAAAATATTCCCAGAAATAGATTTTAGAAGAAAAACATTACCTGCAATAAAGCTTTTTGTCGGCATTAAATAACCCATTAAGGTTGATATGCTGTAAAACAAACCAAACCAAACCTACTACTCATACAACGTAAAGAATGGAATCGTCCGCTGCTTACATCATCGAACAAAAGTCATGTGGCGATATATGAACAAGAAATGGCCAGCAGTTCCGTACAACGTAACGACTACCGTGGGTACATGGCAGCAGCTCCGATATACTCGGATAGAAGCTTTGGTCATCCTAACCTATATGAAGAGATTATCGGAGAAAATTCAAAAGATCTGTGGTGCATATAACATCAGAATGACCTTTAAAAGTGTTTCGGCACTTCGCAGACACGTCTTCCGAGTAAGACCCCCTCCAGCCCATAGAGGAGAACACGCATTGGACTGCGGGTATACCATCACGTGCAGCTGTGGTAAGAAATATAAAGGAGAAACAGACCGCCACCGTAAGACTGCGAGAACATCGTAAAACTATAACTCGAGGGGAAATAGAATAATCAGGTATAGCTGACCACATATAAAAGGAAAAGGGAGATCACTCCACTATATGTGCGATTAGATTGAAATAAAAGACAGAGAATAACACTGAAAAATATGTAACTTAAAGAAGCAGCACATATGCAAAGCCCAAATGTCTCCTAAGCCGACCAAGTATAGAAATGAATACAATATGGGAACAAGTAATACGGAATAGTAGAGAAAAGCAATAATGACAACGACAATTTTTAATAACAACAAGAAAAAAATTGCAATAAGAGCTCTGATTGGTTACTGAGACATTAAATGTATAAATGCCAAAATGTCATACACATATGTTTTCAAGGACACACGACCCAGTGGATAAAAGCATTGGTTGGATCCGGTGAATTGATCTAGTTGTTAGTTCAATACCTGGCTACTGAACAAAAAATTGAAGAGTTGTCTTAAAGGGAGATAACTGAGGTCTGGAAGACGCCACGTGAAACTAGGACAATCTACTCCTGTGAACGAAGTAAAGGGTTCAGTTCGAATTTCCCCTCACCTAAACATGGATGGCGTGTGCAACGCCGAGGCATCGTGAATATGGCAATAAAGATGAAGAAGAATGTAAACAAAAATAATGTTTCTCGTTCGTTTAGAATCCTATAGGAATAAACTTTGCACAACTTCCACATAAGATATCAAACGCTATGTGAACGATCCAGCCACCAAATAAGTGCGTGACCTCACAGAATAAGCGCAGATGAATGTTTAAACAACCACCTCAGAAGTATCGGAAATTTATTAAAAATTAACTGTGACTGATTATTCATTTCAAAGCTGATATTTTGTTAGTTTATGAAATTGTAATGTTGTATCCTTAAAGAGGTTACAAACAGACAAAGGTTGTAGTCGAGTGAAGCAACAGCAACACGAGCGTAGATGAAAGAAGAGAGGTTTATTGTAAAAGAGAATACACTACTGAAAGACAGGGAATCGGGTGTCAGGTTAGTAACTCCCGAAGCAAGGATATTTACCAACGGCCCCACGCCGTCAGATTTTGCACAAGTCCGAATTTAACGTGGGGTCGGGCAGCTGTCTACCACCCCTGACGAGACTCTGTCCTTGGGCATAGTGTCGTCTGGGTTCCTCTCTGCCCGAAAGCCGAGAGTTCAACCAGCAATCTCCAGTTGCCGAAGCAAGGTTATTTACCTTATTCCCAACGAGGCAGGATGTGGAACAAGGCCTTTTTTTTAATGCAGGGCTAAACCGTACCCGTAGGCTCGGGCAAAAATACTTCACCGTAGACAACGTAAAAAACGGGGTAGGATAGCTGTCTACCAACCCAGACGAGATGCTGCCCTCCGGGATAGCGTCGTCTGGGTTCCTCTATGCCCGAAGGCAGAGAGATCGACCACCACAGCTGGAGATAAATCTCCAACTAATTGCCAAAGGGAGGTTATTTACCTTGATTCCCCGCGAGGCAGGATGTGGCACATAGCCGGTTTTTAATTTGGGGTGATAACCCTCGTCTGGGTTCCCCTCTTCCCGAAGGTAGAGAGTTCGACTAGCGTGGCTGGAGACGAACCTCCAATTAATTGCCAAAAGAAGCCTCCAGGTATATCCTGTGCTCACTGTACATAGCTACTGATATATTCAGTCTACATGGCCGATAGGAAATGTGGGACATTACATTACGCAATTTAATTAAATAACTTGCTTTGAAATTGTTAACTAGCTTATCATTTAGATTACAGTATAAAAGGAAAAGAGCAATGTTGATTTGTAATAGTATATTTTGACGTCGCCGAGTAGTTAGAACGTTCGTTTTCTGACCATGAGACCCGGTCTATTTGCTAGGAGGGTAACTACTTTGGAAAGTGTCTGAATACCATACCACGGTATAACCCAAGCCTTTTTAGTGAAATTGGGTAGACGGAACCCTTAGAAAGCCGTCGCTGGTTTTGCAAGCACGAAATCACAAGTCAAAGTAACCGACATATTGAGCATGCTGGCCTTGTAAAGACTGTTTATTATGCTAGATAACCCGCCCTCTCCCAGAAACTAAGACTAAAGTTCGCTCAGAATAGTTGAAGTATAAACTATAGGTGGGCTCTGTGAGTGTTGTAAAAACACAAATGAGGCTGAGCAGACGTAGGCAACGGGGATTAGCTAGCCGTCCCAGTAGACGGGCATCCTCGGATACGAGTGACCAGCCACTATACTATATTTTGAAGATCTATCATGAATTCTAATATTATGGCAGTGGTGAGAATATCAATTCCTTTTAAGGAAGCATTCAGCTTTAATTGGCAAAACAATTACAGTTATTGTCAGTTGAAATTCATAAAAATGTTATCGTAAAACAATTTTCAGGAAAATAAGTTTCTAACGCCCACTAACTTTTATCTTGCTATATAGATGGAGGTTTCCTTCCTAACCTTTTGTTTGAAGTAGTGTGGATTTCAGCATTTTAATTATGTCTTGAATTTCACTTTCAGTTACATGGGATATCCATTTTAAAATGTTTCTGCTGTTGAAAGTTTTCAAGTGGTCTGCTTTCTGTTATTTAGTTCAGTTCTTTGTTTATGAATATGTAGCGCCAGAGATAATATCCATTTTTAACCATTGATCTTCGAAAGCTAAAATTTTAGATCATTCCCTTCCATATTTAAATCTTAAAAACATTTTTTTTTAAATTAACTCTCTTCATATTCATTTCCAACATGGCATTTTGGTAGTTTATAGCATTTTAATTAAATAACCTGCCCTGAAAGTTTAACTACCTTAGCATTTACATCAGAGTATAAAAAGAAAAAAGAGATTCGGTGGAGTAAATGATAGCTAATATACTTGGGAAAGATATGAATCCTCTTCTCCTCCCAGCTATGGGTAAATAACAGGACAAAGTGGGTGGCACCCGGTCTAGTAGAAGGAAAAACTCTGAATTCAAAACCGTCCTGGAGAGTGTTGGGTTCCTTCCAGCTATCTTGCCGAAGAAACACCACTTCCACTGTCGATTAAAAAAAATGTTCCTTCACCAATATGACAATGTCACGCTTGCTTCAATACCAAGAAACACCAGTTTTACTGTGACTGCAGTACATATGGTGCCCTACGAGCCACAGAATAAAAAATAAAAGGAAATAGGAAATGAATGTTTTCAAGTCATGTAGTTTCTACTATTTGATTTTGTTTCTGTAGCGCCAGTCTAAGAGATCACATAAGAAAAATCGTTTTTAAAACCTAAACGGTTAATTTGCTTGAATCCAGTTTTAATAGGTAATACTGTAAACATTTGTGAACGAGTTTGACGCGACACATTATTTCCCTATGAGAGACGAGATCTGATCATCTTACTGATGGTCAGGGTGTGATGGCTAAATTAAAATAACACTTATATCTCATTTTAACATATATATTTACCAAAATTACACAACAATATCTTGAAATAATAAAGAGTGAATTGAATATTTTGAGCCTTTTCATTGGTTAACTCTTCTATTGATGAACTATAAAATGAGTCAGCTCATTTTGGCTGGCTCACTAGTACACAAATGTGGTCACTTGTCACGAAGTTTTGCCTTAAGTTAAGTTATTCTTTAATTTTTATTTTTCGTTCTTTTATATTCTTTTGTTTAAATATTTTGTTTCTTGGCTTTGGCCAACATTTTTATTTTTTTTGGTCCAGTTTGACAAAGTCTTACCGGACTATTGCCTTTTATTTCTGTTTATTTCATTTCGTTTTAAAAAATAAGTACTTTTTAAGAAAATAAAAAAATAAAAAGAAAGTTTTATTTTGATTTATACCCTTCCACGGTTTATTTTCGTTTCAATTTAATTTAATTTTCTTTCTTTAAGCGACTTCGGTCGCAATCCTTTATTTTTAGTTTTGGTTTGACTAGTTTCAAACAAGACTTTCAAACAAGTATTTCTTTTCCATTTAATTTATTTTTTTGTCTTTAGCAGCTTCGTCCGCAAACCTTTATTTCTTTTAGTTTGGTTTGACTAGTTTCAAACCAGACTATTGTATTTCTTTTATTTTTCTTCTGTATTTTACATTGTAATTTAATTGTTGGAAAAAAAGAGAGGAGTTTCTTTTATTGTTTTCTTTCTTTCTCGGCAGCTTTCGGGCGTCATTTTGAATTTTCAAAGTCTTACCAGACTATTTTATATTCTTCCTTTACTTATTTGATCTAGTTTTTTTTTTTAATTATTTTTAATTTATATTTGTTTTAATTTACTGGTGTATCCAGGATTTTTTTCTTTCTTGATTTGTTTAAATTCTTCTATTTTTAGAAGTATTTAATTTTTTTGTTGTCTTTTATTTTCTAATATTTTTCGATTATTTTCCCTTATCCCAACCCCTTTCCTATTCTGAACAAAAGCAAAATAGTCCCGTTGGGGGAAGTTTCTCTTTTTTAAAAAATGTCCGGCGATATGTCGATCCGGTGTTGAAAAGGACCTTTTTGTGGCGGCTCCTAAGGATGATCCCCCGGATAAATTAAAATAAAAAAACGGGAAAAGCTACCCATAAATTACCTGTAGAAAAGAACAAGGAAAAGAATGCTACAAGCAAAGAAGAGGAGACCATACCGGTCTCATCTAATACGAGTAATGACAAGACGAAGTCGACATCCCAGAAATCGTCCTCTTGCTGGAAGTCCCCCCTAGTTGTATAGTGAATTTTCATGTGGGACGTAATGCTTCACACACCAGAAGATTGCCTACAAATGGCTAAGAAAGAACTTATTACGAAAGACCTGATACTTAGAACAGAATATGAGGGTCGGCGAAGGACCAGTGTGGTTGTATTTGAGGTCGCTCCTCGGGTAACGGGAGAGCACCTGGCTGCATTTTTTATGCAGCACGGCCAAATTTTAAGGGCTCTTTCCGACAACCTGAACGAGGGATGGACATTTGACATTATGCTGGTTCATACATTCTTCGTGTCCATCCACAACTGTTTGGATTTTCGCGGCCGGAAAATGCCGGTCATTGTGACCGATAGAAAACCTACTTGCTGGAGGTGTGGAGAGACTGGTCATCTCTCCTCCTCCTGCCCAAGGAAGATGGCGCCTGAAGTTCCGGCCGCTGGCGAACAAAATCCCCCTCTGTCCGAAACTGTTAAATCCGCGGCGCCTGTAAGGGGCCTACCTGTGAAACGGACAGGTGGGGAAAGTTCCTCGGTTGGGTCTTCACCCACATTACCCCCAAAACCGACGCCATCCACAAGTGTGGATAAGGAGAAGGAAGAGGGGGAATGGCATGTTGTAAGTAGAGGCAGAGGGAAATTCCGAACAGCGGGGCCTCTGTCCCATCATGACCCCGGGCATAAGAACACCTACAGCCCCATTCCCTATACCAGCTCTGAGAGCGACGCCCTGGATACTTATAAGACGGCATCTCTTACCCAAAATCTAAACGAACCAAGCTGGCAAAAGATATTAGACCTGAAAAACTGAAGGAGAAAATTGACGCGAAGCGAGCTAAAAATCAAGAATATGTGTTTTCGTATTTGTTGTTGTGTCTAAATGAGTGCGTGTTTGTGTGAGTGCTTTTTGGATGGATGATTTTTTTATACTATTAAAATCCCGCAATGTTTTACGTCCAGTTACCTGATGTTTCTGCCACGTTTAGGGATTGTGGGGGGTATTACTAACCTTATTTTGTTTTGTTTCCATGTAAATAGTAATATTTCATATTGTAAATAATCATTGTTTTTTTTAAATTGTTGTTCCCCCCCCACATACATTGAAATGTACATATGGGGACTAGTTAGGATTTCATAGAGAATTTGAGGTATTATGGTGGATGTAGTAAGAAAGGTAAAAGTGACTGTGTCGTTTTGGTGATAGGACTATTGTTGCTATGTTTGGGACAGTGTTTGTGACTAGCTAAGTTTAGAATTAAGACAGAAGACCGTCCTTCCCCAATCCCCCTTTTGTCCTTGTGCCACATTTTGTACATAAGTACAAATAAACAAAACTAGTACAACAAGGTACCCAAAAACTCCAACAACAAGACGCACTTTCTTTCCTAAAAATACCCTGGAAAATACGTTTGCGTCTTCCAAGACGTATGTAAGGCAACGCGCAGGTACAAGTAAGCTTGGACGGTCATCTAACTGGCTTGACTGATAGGGACGTGGGCTTGTATGTTGAATCATTAGACTATAATGTTAGCTATCTAATTCAATCTTTTATCAGGTATAACCTCAGTAATTAGCTGTTATGAGTATTTCTAAGATTATAAACCTTCCTGAAGCCGTGCCACAAGCTTAAGCCTGTTCTATTTTCTAGCAGCGATGGGAGCCTTTCTGCCCTTGTCTAGGAGGTCATTGCCATACAAAATCCGACGAGTGATTACTGTGAACAATACGTGACGCCAGTATGTGAGGGATGCATGGTGAATGTGTTGTTGTATGAGGATGACTTTTTTTTTCTTAGAAATTTCTTTCCAATATTAGGGTGCGTCGTCCATGCCGCGGCGTCTTGTAAGCCGGGAAATACGATATATAATTTGTAAATATATATGCAAACATATGCGCCTACGTGTGAGGAAGATATTGTCAGTGTGTAAGACATTGATGTTTTCACATTAATGCAGGGGTCACTCAATGATCTATCCTTGGACCTACGTTTTTTTTTTATTTTCATCCTCATCAACAAGCTTCAGGATATCATTAGTTACTACCAAGGTATTTGTATTGATGACACAAGTATGTCTTAGTAGCAAGTGCCATCTGTCCGACAAACTATAACTGGCAGCTGTTCTTGAAAATGACTTGCAGTCAGTGGTTAACAGGAGCAGGAAATGTCTGGCAAATTTAAACGCCTTAAAAAAAAAACCCCGCAATAATGTTATCATAATAGAGAGAATTAACTATCTTCCATCGCAATGGCTGATGCTAACCTCTAGATGAGCTACATTTCCTACCATCTTCATTCATGTTTGAATCAATTTCTATGTCTACTTCTAGGAATGTTTGTTCACCGTGCCAAGCAATTATTCTTGTCATAATTCACCTGGTACATATATAAATTTACTATTCGTCTGTGCATTGAATCTATATCTTTTTCTTCTTCTGTGTATCTCGAATTTGGTACGTCGATTGTATGGATGTAAGCGTATTACTAGATTGGCCATTAGGTCTCTCTTTTTTACTGTTCTAAACGTATGTTCTATTCTAATAGTTTCTTTTCTCGCACTTCGCGTCTGTGGAAATCTCTTCCGGTGTCTCGTTTCCTTGCCACCTAAAATTATCAAAAATTTAAATGCAGACCCCAATCGTCATTTTCGTCTTCCTAAATCCTGTTGTCCTTTCACGTTATTAAATCTACTCATTCTCTTTCACTCTCATTAACCCCCTGCGTCTATCACCTTACTTGGGGTGATGTGATAATAAAATAATCACACCTCATCCCCTGTCTCACTTGTAACTATCCATTACAATGATCGTCATGGTTATTTCGATAAAATACATCCGCGTCCTGGTTAAGACGATAAACTAGATCCGGCAGCAAGGCCTCTGTTCAGGAGGTTTTAAGGAGCGTGGAACCACCTCTTAATTGCCGGTGTTCCCAGGTCCACTCTGATCCGGGGGTGGTAACACCTGTTAAGCTCCAAACTATGGGCAAATAGTTAAGACCCAAACTGGGGACAAAAAACTATGAAAGTGCAAAAATAGGTTTAAATACAAGCAAAAGATTTTTGAGGAAAAACATATTACCCGCAATACATTTTGGAGGAAAAAATATTTCCAGCAATACAATTTGAAAGAAAAAAAGTATTTCCAGCAATACAATTTGAAAGAAAAAAAATATTTCCAGCAATACAATTTGAAAGAAAAAAAGTATTTCCAGCAATACAATTTGAAAGAAAAAAAATATTTCCAGCAATACAATTTGAAAGAAAAAAATATTTCCAGCAATACCATTTGAAAGAAAAAAAATATTTCCAGCAATACCATTTGAAAGAAAAAAAATATTTCCAGCAATACAATTTGAAAGAAAAAAATATTTCCAGCAATACCATTTGAAAGAAAAAAAATATTTCCAGCAATACCATTTGAAAGAAAAAAAATATTTCCAGCAATACCATTTGAAAGAAAAAAAATATTTCCAGCAATACAATTTGAAAGAAAAAAAATATTTCCAGCAATACAATTTGAAAGAAAAAAATATTTCCAGCAATACAATTTGAAAGAAAAAAAATATTTCCAGCAATACAATTTGAAAGAAAAAAAATATTTCCAGCAATACAATTTGAAAGAAAAAAATATTTCCAGCAATACAATTTGAAAGAAAAAAAATATTTCCAGCAATACAATTTGAAAGAAAAAAATATTTCCAGCAATACCATTTGAAAGAAAAAAAATATTTCCAGCAATGCAAGAAAAAGTATTACCAGCATTAAAATCTTGTCGGCATGAAATAACCCATTGAAGTTGATATGGCGTAATAGAAACCAAACCAAACCAAACAATTACAATGTATATAGCATTTCCAGTGATTATAACAAACGTTGTCTGACAAAACTTAATAAACTTCTACTGGTGTTACTATATTATAGTCGATTAAAAAAATATTTTAGAAAATGGTGCCGACATGCGGAATTCAAATCCAAGAAAATGTTATTTCTTTAATTTTACACTATTATGCTGGTGTGGGTGAATATACAGGGTGGTCCGGAAGTCTTGTCACAGCTTTATAATATCATTTTCTATTTCAGATAACTGACACAAGCTCCTACATTGTGGAAGAGAAATAGGTGGTGACAAAACATTCGGACCACCCTATACAATCATAAATATAATTTTTTAAAAACCTGGCGGGTACGCTGTTGGAGTTAAGACACACACAAAAAGATAACATTGAATTTAAAACAAGATAGCTTCTAGCTGTCTTCAAAATGGAAAATTTTTTTTTCAAAACTAATTTCTTTTTATTTACATTATTCGGACTATTGTCCTCATCTTTGTCGCCATATTTATTACAACGTTTCGGCCGTTGTACGCTCCGTCCTTCTTCAGGTGGTTGGAATGTCGAACTGAACGCTTTATTTCGCTTACTAGGGTAGACTGTTCTGGTTCCACGTTCCAAAGCTGAAATAAAGCCAGTTGAAGACGAGGCATTTGATGTTGACAAGTTTTAGCGGCAAATCTTGCTGCTCGTTTTCGGACCGTCTATTTTTTCCACACTGGATTAAGACAAATTTGATACTCATCATATGAATTCAAATCTTGTAAAAGCTGGATGAATAAAAAATACATTTGTTGAGTTCTGGTATCTTGTTCAAAAACTTATATTTACAAATCTGACTGGAAACCCCACCAGCTACAATATTAACAACATTGGATACGCAGATGACACGGTAATATTAAATAATAGTTTACATTTTTTTACATTATTCGGACTATTGTCCTCATCTTTGTCGCCATATTATTCCAACGTTTCGGCCTTCTTCATGTGGCTGCAATGTCGAACTGAACCCGTTATTTGCTCACTAGGGTAGACTGTTCTAGTTCCACGTGCCATGTTTAATGGATGTTCGTTATCAGTTATCTCCAGTTAATTTTCCTTCTCCAAGTTCTCCACTGCCTTAAACAAGTATTGAAATCACACTCTTTGGGTCCTGTCACTGGATCTAACCAACGTCTTTATCCACTGTGCCATGTGTTCTTTTTCTAGTAGAATTAACAGAAATTATATAATTAATAAATAGTGACGGACACTTCGACGTGGTGTAATGCTTAGCAAAATAATCTCGCTCGATCATTTGCATCATTGGATGCTGCGTACTTACGATTTTGTGAAGCTATCAGATTTACGCTTTGTGAATAACATAAATATGGGTTTGAATGCATATGGCTCTGGTAGGTAATGATTTAAAAGAATAGGCTCCACGGACCGAGCTGAGGTTCCTGCCGATGTTGTCTACCTTATTCTGCATAATTCTCCTGGGAAAATGCATGCATGTAAAATTCCAATTATGGTTAAAAATAAATCTGACAGCATTCAGCAGCCGTGTTAAGAGAATTTCTCTGAATTTGCAACACTATAGATGACTGTCATCGCGATCAAAATATATTAAAGCGAAAAAAGCTGCAAAAACTCTTGACCGCCAATTTAGAACAGAAAAGAGTATATATATATATATATATATATATATATATATATATATATATATATATATATATCACTCCCTAAGAACAAAATAACACACACACACACACACACACTTAACAGAGACACATCCCCTTTCGAGGTACCAATAACTCTGTCAGAAAGACCAAGGCAATTCAGAGCAGCATGAATCTATCCAGCTCTTATCTCAAATAACAACTTAAAAGAGACTGTCTGACCAACACATGGAGTGACCAAAATTCATGAAAAAAAAAAACAAAAAAAAAACAAATGAAAAATACAGACCAAATTTAATTTTCTCCATCAAGACATTCATTTCTAAAGTTAACTGTTACCAGCAAGCAGAATATTAGTTTTCTGCTGGTGATGGCCATGTTGTCCGAAACTACTCGAGTAATCTAAATGAAATAACAAAAACGAAGTAATATTAATATACAACCCAGTGTGTCTGAAGATTTTAATTTTTTTATAGTTTTATTGTTCAATACATATATATATATATATATATATATATATATATATATATATATATATATATATAAAGATAATGTCATTTTAAGTATTAGTAGGTTATTTCTGAAAAAAAGGTCCGATTTTACAATCAATTTTTATTCCCGAATTAGTGTGTTTAAAAGTGTGCAATGACAAAAGCCGCTGGTGTATGCTTTAAGAAAGCTTTATTCAACTGAGAATACAAGGTTCGCGTATAGTGTCCTTTTATTGTCCCAGTAAACAGAAATAGCTCTCAACCCTTAACATTGGCAATAGGCCTCCGCTTCATATTGCAAGGAATCAACTTTTGATATGACCTTTATAACACAAACATAGATATTTTATGTGACAGTCAGAGTCAATACTCGT
Organism: Acanthosepion esculentum; assembly: GCA_964036315.1. Classification (NCBI taxonomy): domain Eukaryota; kingdom Metazoa; phylum Mollusca; class Cephalopoda; order Sepiida; family Sepiidae; genus Acanthosepion; species Acanthosepion esculentum. The sequence continues at coordinate 36,995,251 of OZ038503.1, read as the reverse complement.
AGCAGAATATAAAATACTGCCATCAAGTTACAAGGTTATTTATGCCTTTACTATAAAATTCAAACTGTATGGGTGTCAAGAAATCTCTGAATGCAATTTCTACATCTTCTTTGCAACGAGATGATTTTGGCTTGAAATATTGCCAAGATACTTTAAAAATTATAATCATTATTGAAAATGAAGAAATCTCTGAATTAATTTCTACATCTTTGCAAAGAAATCACTTTTGGCTTGAAATATTGTCATGATGCTTTAAAAATCATAGTCAATGGAAGTGAAGAAATCTCTGAATGCCATTTCTACATCTTCTTTGAAACGAAATAATTTGGGCTTAAAATATTGCCAAGATGCTTTAAAACTCATAATCAATGGCTGTCAAGAAATGTCTGAATGTAGTTTCTTCATCTTTGCAACGAAATCACTTTTGGCTTGAAATATTGCCAAGATAATTTAAAAAGTCATAATCAATGGGCTATAGACAATGGAAGTATGATTGATGTTGTAATGTCTTGTATCTCTATATGCTTATGTAATGACAACCATGTGACTTAGAATTGTTATGAAACAAAATTAGACCACATCGATTAATCAGTGCCGGTTGCATTTTGCTTAATTGTGTTTGCATTACCTTCAGTTAATGATAATAAACATCGGCAGTGATACTCTGATTAGATTCTCAAAAGCTCTAATAGATAATGTCAGTGGTGGACTACCATACAATTACCATAATATTCTGTGTATGTAATTTCGATCTTGGACATTTTTGGGATACTTCGTCATGATCAAGAGTACGATTGTCATAAAGAATCCATATCTCATCACAAATCCCTATTGGACCAAGAATTGGGTAATTCAAAAATCACAGATGTAGCATCGAATACACTTCAAAACTTCGAACTATATGACATTTAATGAGTTCATGTGTCAACAGTTTATCGAATCTCTTCAGGTTCACAATTTTCTTACTATGGTCAGATATTGTTGAAATGCTAATACGCATATTGTGATAGATTTCTCTGACACTTTGACGTCGGATTTGTTCGACTAGAGTTAATCAATTGCAAAGGAACATCCTGTACAAGATTTAACTTCAAAATTCGTATCCCCACTAAATATGACATTATTTTCCGAACAACCTGATACTATTTTCCAGTGTATACACAGGGTGCATAAATTATATGAGAAGAAAATGTTTTGATAGAGATTGATATATAATTAACATGAGGGCACGTTTATCATTAGGAATGAATGATATATTTTATGCAATTATTATATGTTAGAACACAAAAGATTTTTATTTTCCGAACAACCAAATACTATTTTCTAATGTAAACACAGAGTGCGACATGTATTTGAGAACAATACATTCGAAAGTTAATAGTAAAGACACTTTTATCATAAGTAAACAGTAACATATTTCGGGCAATTATTATAATAATACATGAGAACACAATTAAATGGTTTATTCTAAAACGAGTATTATTTTTCGAATAATCTAACATAAAAATGAGAATTTAAAACGTATATTATACGTATTCTTTATTTAATTATCGAAAAAATTTCCCCGCCCGTCCAGAAACTTAGGCCGACGTTCTCTAAATTTCTAATTACAACATAGAATAATGATTCTGCTTGTTATTCGACGAAATTCTTCACTGCTGATGAGGTTTACCATTGTAGGAATCCAATGAAATTCCGAAGGTGACACGTCTGGAGAATGGGTTGCATATAGATGAACTTACCATTCTACGTTCTTGATAATTTGCTGCATCGCAATTGTTACACGATGATGGCTGCTGGTTTGCAGGGTGAGCATCAATTAAATTTCTTGACAATGCGTGACTAAATGATTAGAGCCTTCGCCATCTGACGACTAGATCCGGATTCGAATCTCATCACCAAAGTCGATTTGTCAAAGAGGTGTTATCTTGATAATATCACACTAGAGACACAGTCCCAGCGGAAAGCCTAGTTGGGAATTACTTATTATTTAGTTTCATTATTAATTTAAATTGATTATTATTTAATTGTCGAAATACCTGGTTCCAACATTTTGCCCTCAATGACACATGGCCCAATTGATAAGTGGATGAGAAATTAAAACGTTTATTATACGTATTCTTTATTTAATTCACGAAATAATTTCCCCTCCCTTCCAGAAACTTGTGTCAACTTTCTCTAAATTTCTAATTACAACATAGAAGAATAATTCTGCTTGTTATTCGACGAAATTCTTCACTGCTGATGAGTTTCTCCATTGTGGAAATCCAGTGAAATCCTGAAAGTGGCACGTCTGGAGAATGGGTTGCGTGTAGGAAAACCTACCATTCGACGTTCTTGATAATTTGCTGCATCGCAATTGTTGCACGAAGATGGCTGCTGACTTGCAGGGTGAGCATCAATCAAATTTCTTGACAATGCGTGACTAAATGATTAGATCCTTAGCCTTCTGACCATGAGATCGGGATTCGAATCTCAACACCAGTTTCGATTTGTTAAGGTGATGTCTTGATAATATCACACTGGAGACACAGTCCCAGCGGGAAGCCTAGTTGGGAATTACTTATTATTTAGTTTCATTATTAATTTAAATTGGTTATTATTTAATTGTCCAAATATTTTCACTCGGCCTTCTGACCACGAGACCCATTAGAGTCGATTTATCAAGGAGATGCTATATTGATATTATCACACTGTGGAGACAATCACATCCATCGGTCTCGTTGGGAAGTACTTGGTAACCATGGCATGGGTTGAACCAAGTCTTATTGGTCAAATTTGGTAGACAAAACTGTTTTGAAACCATCGATGGTTGTACTGCAGGAATTATTATAATTGTAATCATGCATTCACCTGTGTATCTGGTTTCGCCATTAAATGACTTACAAAGTGTCGATATGCCATTATTGTCCTCATCCTTGTCGCCATATTTATTACATTTATTTATTTATTGATATATAATTAATAATAAGGACACATGGCACAGTGGATAAAGGCGTTAGTTAGATCCAGTGACATGACCCAAAGAGTGTGAGTCCAGTACCTGGTTAAGGCGGTGAAGAACTTGATGAGGGGAATTAACAGGAGATAACTGACATCCATTAGACATGGAACGTGGAACTAGAACAGTCTACCCCAGTGAGCTAAATAAAGAGTTCATTTTGACATTCCAACCACATGAAGAAGGCCGGAGCGTACAACGGCCGAAACGTTGTAATAAGTATGGCGACAAGGATGAGGACAATAGTCCGAATAATTTAAATAGTGTTTAAAAAAGGGATTTACTCCAAGAGATCTTTGAGTGTTACTTCGGTAGATTTTGGTTTAACATTGAGTGTTGTGTCATATGAAAGTAAATATTACAATAAACTATTTACTGAATGGGTCTACTGGACTGAAAACACATGTCTTAGTTCGATCACCGAATTTAGGCAACGTCGTGCCTGGCCAATACTGAGATAGGGAAACTCCTACAATCCTAAATATATCTCCGTACTAAATAAGTGTCACTATACCATGAAAAAATCAGTCAAATTTCAGAATAATGTGAAAAAGCTCGGACTGAATAAACTTGGTGAGAGTTGGATATTGACCTTGTCGAGAGCCATGAGCACTCATGGCATGTCATATATTGCTGTAATAGATTTATACCAAATCCACGTAAATCTAGTCATCAGCCAACTTACACGTGAGTTCTTGGAATCATTATTTAAGTAGGATGGCTAGCGTGATGTACACACAATCAAATGCACGCCTCATTGATCCGATGAAAACGAACTAAAGAAATGTTTACATGAAATTTAAGCGTCTAATCCACGAGTCCCTTCTGTTCGAATTAATTTCCCGGACAAATGAATAAGAGAACTCAACCTTAAAAGCAAGGTACCAAGGCATAGTTTATCGATTTAGTTTAGAATTGCTTCAAAATCATCTAAGGATTGCTGAACATGATTTTTCAATCAGAAAATAATTTCTTTTGAGAGAAAAAAACATAACGCTTATTTCTGTCGTAAATGGAAAGAAGATGTTTCTACAATTGTTGGTTCGTTTATTTTCGGCTTTGCTTATTTAAACAAATAAATATTTTTAATAGTTTCAAAAAAAATAAAAAACGTAAAAGAAATGCAAATGCTGCACTGAATAAATGGCTATAACTAATGATTTTAAACGCATATAATGTGTTCAGTAATGTGCATTCTGAGCGAGTAACGTGTAACAATGTTGGGCTTTTATTGCGGTTTTCAAATCATTTTTAATGATTTCACACAATGCAAGGCGGTAAAGCCACTAAGACACTAAAGAGTGCGGAAGAATAAGAAAAAAGAGAAACATTATTAAGGAGGAAGAACGATAAAAGAAGGCAGTAGATAGCTGTTAACATTACATTTAAATCTTTGAAAATCAAAGATGGCTGGTAGCAAAAAGCCGGAAGAGATTTCCGGAAAACAACAATTGCGAGGAAATGAAACGAAACCTTTTAGCAGAATAAATTAATTATAAGATGTTCGTTAGTTGATTTTATTTAGCGGCATATCAACCACTATCGGTTATTTAATGACGAAATCTAAATGTTCGGAACACAATTTTAGGGACTTAACTGCAGATAAAATATATTGTTGGCAATTTATTTTTTATATAAATGTATTTTTTATACTTTTAAAGTTTTGCTTTTGTTTGGGAATCACTATTTCCCCATAGTTGGGAGCCTAACTTGTGCTGCAATTTAGAGGAGGTTCCACGTTCCTGGGAACCTCGAGTGTCCCGATAAGAAACATGGCTGCTGGATATAGTTTATCGTCATACCCAGAGCTATTGATTATAAGATAAAAAGAGAGTTTACCTTATTCCGTTTTGTAAGATAACTTTTCCCGAATATTATTGCCAGTTCAATGTTGGTCGACCTAACTTTGAGGACTTGATACAGACTATAGCAATTATAGTCAAAAAATATTTACAGAGCGTTTTAAAAGGGGTTTACTCCTAGAAATCATTGGGGATACTTCAGTAGCTCTTGGTCTAAGATTGAGTTTTGTGTCATATAAAAGCAAATATAGTAAAGCAATAAACCATCGACAGAATGGGCCTACTATCCTGTCAAGATGAAACACAGATTAATTATTAAAAATGGTATTCGGTAGATGAGACCCTGTACAACATGACGAGGACCATCCTTCTGCGAACATCGTGGACACAGAGAATTCAAAAATCAATCAAATATTGGAATAATGTGAAACTGTTCGTACTGAAGTAAACTGAGTAGGGGTTGAATATTGATTGACCTGATACATTTCTATTTAGCTTAAACTGTTCATGTTCACATAATAATAACAGACATGAATTAATATCAGTTTCCACTGTCTCATCGACAGTCTGCCGAAACTTAAAGTCAATTAGCATCTTTATAAAAGTCTTAATCCATGTTTTACCTATCATTACCAGGTATCTTATGAAATAACTATTCACCTCTGAAGGGATACTAAATTAGAACAAACTACCCTCTCAAACCTTTTCCATTATTCATTCCTTGTTTCATTTTCTACTGTTTATTAGACATTTTCAGATTATTGAAAGCCAGCAAATATATATTTAGATTGTAAAAATCTTTTTTTTTGCGATAATAATTATTTTAGTAATACAAGTTTTACTAATTAACCCATAGCTGGAGGAAGAACGGGTGGATTAATACCTTTTCCAGTGCTAGTTTCGAGTAAGTGAACATAAGGAACCTAACGGGAATTGGAACTCTGCTCCCCGATTAAAAAAGCCGAACCATTATCGATGCTTACAATACTTGGTATTCCCATAATGCTACTGACCAGACTCGACGTTGCTTAACTTCGGTATTTGTACGCGAACTGGTGCTTTTACTGGGATTTGTCTGTATGCCCTCATTATGCAGGCTGTGAGAGAAAGCTATTTTAGACCCATCGTCAACTGATGAATTTTGGACATTAAAAAAAAAAACAGGTTTCCAACTGTTTCAATATTGCCTCAACGAAAAAACCGTAAAGATTCTGCTCAACAGGAAATTATTTTAGCGCCCCCCATTTCTCTGACGCGAGACACATTTGCATTTTTTTTTTGTTTTTTGATTTGGTTTTAATCAATAACAGTAAAAATAAAAAAATAAAAACTAATTATGTTTTATCTTCATTTTCGCTTGCAACAAGCAGCAGAAAGGAGAACATTAAGCAAACCTCACCAGTTCTGTGAATCCTCGTAAGATTAACGTTTAATATCTTCGAAAAACTTAGAATTGAAAACATATAAATGCAATCTCTTATTTTCTTGCTCATGGACGTAGAACAAAGTTTAGCCTGTTAGTCGTGCAAACAATTACTCGTGTACAGTGTTTGTTTCCGAATGGGTGTGCCTACCTTTAGAACGAATATAATTACATTAAAAAAGAGAAAAAAAATTAGAGAAAAATTGATAATCCGAAAACATCGGTCTTTATGACCGCTTTACTATGGAATAACACGAACCCTGTTAAGCCTGCCTGCATTAATGAGATCACTCCTCGCATAAATATCAAAATGGCTTGCTGTGAAACATTTTTGCAGTGATGTTCACTCTGTACAAGGCCCAAGAACCACTCAAAATAGAAGATTTCAAATTAAGAAGCACAGTCTATCGAGGTTATGTGGGTAAGATGAGGGTTCACCTTAGATTTGAACAGGTTACGTTTATCATGATCGGAGAAGCGTCCTCTTGGGAATCGATTTAAGAAACTTCCGGTTCGTGTGAAGAAGCTACTCTACTTTAAATGTCATCTTACCAGTGAAATATGAAGGGAAATGGGGGTCACTACATTTGCGTGTCCTTGGCGGGTCTTAGATAAGAAAGAACTTTTGAAACTAAGGAATGCAATTCGTATGAAGGCTATCCATGGAATTCTGGCCCGAGTCCATACTGCTGTCATATATGATCTGGTGCCCCTGCTGTTCGCTTTAAGTTTCTCGAAAAAATCCAGAGACGGATATCAAATGTGGTTTGGCCTGATCTGGCATCTCGTCTGCAGTCGCTCTCTCAGACGTGCATTCGCCTCCCGCTGTCTTTTCTACAAATATTTTCACGGTAACTGCTCCTAGGAGCTACTTTCCCTAGTTCTCAGACTGCATGAATTTAAGCATGCTACTAGGCTGGCATCACGGCCCCACCTTTTCGCTGTATAAACTGTTAAATGTGGCCAGCTTTTCTACTCCATGTGGAATTCCCTTCCTATTACTTGCTTCTCTGACAGCTATAATCTCCAACTATTCAAATATAATGTCAATCGATATCTCCAGACGCCCTGATCTATTCCCTGTCCTTCTCTTCATCCTTTCCTCCATCACGCCTCTTTACTCTCGCTCCCACACTCTGTAACCCCTTGCGTGCTAGTGGCATCACGCCTTGCTTAGGGTGAATTACTTTAAAAAATAGCGATAGAGCAGCCAATGGCTTGCGACGTTTCTCCTGTGAAAAACGGGTTCTGTGATGCAAAGTAATGCCAGATCCACATTTTCGGTCTGATCTGTCTCTTGTAAAGGTAGAGGCGAGAGGTCTTCTATACTTAATGAAGCGGTACACGGAGCCAGCCACTTTCCGGCATTTTTAGTAATGCATCGTATGTGCGAGTTCCACGAGGTTTGGGTTGAGATTAAGACCTTCGGCGGCCAAGGCACGTGGCCTCCCTGAGTGAACGCGTGTTCTTCGCAATCTGTGAGATTTCTAGGTCTGCTCGGTGATGATTGAACATCTCTAGTTTGGTTTTCAAGGAAATGAATGAGCAAGTAAACACATTCCTCATGCGGTTAAATCGATAGATGTGTTTTATCAGAAGAAGCATATATATATATATATATATATATATATATATATATATATATATATATATATATATATATATATATATATGTGTGTGTGTGTGTGTGTGTGTGTGTGTGTATGTGTGTGTGTGTGTGTGTGTGTGTATATATGTGTGTGTGTGTGTGTGTGTATATATGTGTGTGTGTGTGTGTGTGTATATATGTGTGTGTGTGTGTATATATGTGTGTGTGTGTGTGTATATATGTGTGTGTGTGTGTGTGTATATATGTGTGTGTGTGTGTGTGTGTGTGTATATATGTGTGTGTGTGTGTGTGTGTGTATATATGTGTGTGTGTGTGTGTGTGTGTATATATGTGTGTGTGTGTGTGTGTATATATATGTGTGTGTGTGTGTATATATATATGTGTGTGTGTCTGTGTGTATATATATATGTGTGTGTGTATATATATATATATATGTTGTGGTAGGATCCACCTAATCTGCATAGGTGAGTACCGACGATATATATATGGTTGGTACCGGAAGACAGGAGGGCCTAATCACGAGATCCAACTAGAGACTCTGCCCGACTGCGACTTAGTCAACACATTCTCCAGGAACGGTCTTCCCAGAAATATACAGAAATACTATATGTAAATATTGTGTACACTTTCTTGTTATAATACATTCTTCGTCTTATTACATTTTGTGTTGCATTATTATTCCATGCATTAGTCGAGATTCAACAATGAGTCAAGACTCAACCATGGTGACGAAGTAGAACGAACCATACGGAAAAAAGAAAGAATTAATAGTGTGAGTTTTCAACAATTGGGACAAGTCATTGAAGAACCCAGGCTGAAAAAAAAAACTATTAATTCAAAGTCCAACGTTAACGTAACGACGAAGGATTCTGAACTTCTGGATATGTAGAACTCGTTAAAAGACGACTAAGCATAAAGGAACGTTCACTCAGAAAAAATTGAAAGGTGTCGTAAACGAATAACAGTAATTTTAAATTGAAAATTTATCTACAACGAGACACCCTCTAAAAAGAAAAAAACTGGCTGACTACAAAAACATGCATGGATTTAAAAGGAGCACAAATACACCGTGTCGACTTTGAAAGGTAACGAACTTTAAAAAATTATTTTTTTTTGTTGTTCAACAATATAGTGACGAATTACCTCTGATAAGAAAATCAGACGTTGTCATTGAAATACGCGAACAGAAGTTGAAAACGAAAAAAAAAGTCCGACGCTCTCTGTTCACAAAATAAAAAAAAATAAAAAAATACCAAAGTTGATTAGCACGGGCGTGAATGTAAAAGCAAGTCATAAAATTAAAAAGTCGTACGTTGTTTCGATTTTTTTTTGGTCAGCTTATATGATATTCGTGGATACACAAATTAAAAGTATATTCCTTGTTGCATGAACACTATCAGCTAAAAATGGAGGAACTATCCAAAGTCATATCTGAATTATTCAAATCCCAGCAGGAACAGTTTGCCTTATTAATAAGGGAACAACAGATAGCACAGCAAAAATTTCAAGATAAACAACAAAAATATCAAGATAAACAAGATGAAAGACAACAAGAACAACAGATAGCGCTGCAAAAATATCAAGAACGGCAAGAGGAAAGACTTTTAGAAATTCAAAAGTTAACACTGGAGACATTAAACAGCTATCAGGCAAATGAGGGAAATTCTTCATATTCTAATAACACCATATTTAATTCGCTGGAAACTTTCAACTATGTGCCAGACGAAGAAAAAACGTTTGAAGCGTACTTTAAAGGATATGAAGATATTTTCTACACAGACTGTAAAAACTGGTCGCATTCAAGAAAAGTCAGTCTATTACTAAGGAAGCTAGGTACAGCAGAACATAGCAAATTTGTAGATTTTATGCTACCGAGAAAAACAACTGAATTTGAATTCTCGGAAACAGTGAAATTGCTAAAAGAGCTGTTTGGAGCAAATATGTCGCTTTGGCATAAGAGGATGGTTATGCTTGAATGTCTCTAAATCCGACGATCAGGATTACTGAACATATGCATCTATAGTGAATAGACATTGTGACAATTTCAGATTGGCAGAGATTACGGTTGAAGAATTCAAGTGTTTAATTTTTGCTCAAGGACTGGTATCCAGTAAGAGTGCCAAAATAAGACGTAGAGTTTTGTCTAAACTCGAATCTGAACAAGGCCTTACCCTGCAAAAGTTAGCAGAGGAGTGTCAACGGGCCGTAAGTTTAAAGAAAGAGTCGCAAAAAATCGAAGAAGCTGGCATTGCTTATATTAAAAAAATAAAAAAACAGTCAAATTACCCATCAGCAAAAAATTGGAGAAAAAATTCGGCGTATTTTAAAAATAGACAAGAAAAAGAAAATAAAAAGGCTCCACCATATAATTGCAGACGTTGTAACGAAAGACATTGGGAGATAAATTGCCCATATAGAAATAAGAAATGTTTCGTGTGCCACAAGAATGGTCACAAAGGATCGTGTTGTAAAACGAAAAAATTCAATAGCCGAATTAGACAAACAAATTCGAATATCAAATCAGATAGAGATTTGAGGAAATATGTGTCAACTGAAATATTCAAAAAGAATATCAAATTTCAACTCGATTCGGGGTCAGATTTAACAATAAAGAACGATAAAACATGGAAAATTTTAAAAAGGCCTACAATAATGAAGTCAACGAAACTCGCTCGAATGGTAACTGGAAAGGAAATTAACTTCGAAGGCGAGGTTGTACTTCCCATGAAATTAAATGGGATCGTTAAAAAAAATGAAAGTTTTCATTCTGAGAAATGGAGAAAACTTGTTGGGTACAGATTTTATTGAAACATTCGAATTGTGGGATAAACCGTTAAACTCTTTCAGCAGAAAAGTAGAAAGTAATACGAAAACAAGACAGGACATTAAAGAGGAATTAAAGAAAAAGTTTCCGGAAACCTTCACACCTGGTCTTGGAAGATGTAACAAGTTTGAAGCTAAATTTGAATTAAAGGAAAATACTATGCCTATATTAAAAAGAAACGTAACGTGCCTTTCGCAAGTGTAGAGAAAGTTAACGAAGAACTTGATAGTTTGAAAAAAATGGGAATTATTTCAAAAGTAGAATCTAATTCGTGGGCTGCGCCGATTGTGTGCATAAAAAAGAAATCAAACCAAATCAGAGTCTGCGTTGATTTTTCGACAGGGTTGAACTCGGTAATTAAGGACTACCATTACCCGTTACCGAGTCCGGAGGAGATTTTTAACAAGCTAAATGGCGGAGTGATTTTTTCAAAAATCGACTTATCAGATGCCTATCTCCAAATTCCCGTCGAAGAAGAATGTTCGAAGTTACTAGGGATAAACACGCATAGGGGTTTATTCAAGTACAACAGGCTTCCTTTTGGTATTAAAGTGGCACCAGCCATTTTTCAACAAGCCATGGACGTCATGTTGAATGATTTAGACTTTGCGTGTGCCTACTTAGATGACATTATAGTAAGGAGTGCAAACGTCGACGAACATCGAGAGCACCTCAATCAAGTATTTAAAAAGATTCAGGATTTTGGATTTAAAGTCAAAGAATCAAAGTGCGAATTTGGTTTGGAGGAAATTAAATATTTAGGGCACATAATCAACAAAAATGGCAGAGTTCCAGATCCGGAAAGGTCCATTGCGATTAGAGACATGCCGACGCCCACTAACGTGGCGACACTACAGAGTTTTCTGGGGCTCGCAAACTATTATCAAGCGTTCATTAAAGGAATGTACAATCTAAGAGCTCCGTTGAATGAACTACAAAAAAAAAAAAAGATATTAAAATTAAGCAGATTTACATATACATATGAAGTATGCAAAGGGGATCTACACAGAAATAACCAGAATCATCATCCCATATAGGAAGCCAGTTGAAATCCAAAAGGGATTCCAAGGCTTGGGTGGGGGGTGTTGTGGTAGGATACACCTAATCTGCATAGGTGACTACCGACTATATAAATATAGTTGGTACCGGAAGACAGGAGGGGCTAATCACGAGATCCAACTAGAGACTCTGCCCGACTGCGACTTAGTCAACACATTCTCCAGGAACGGTCTTCCCAGAAATATACAGAAATACTATATGTAAATATTGTGTACACTTTCTTGTTATAATACATTCTTCTTCTTATTACATTTTGTGTTGCATTATTATTCCATGCATTAGTCGAGATTCAACAATGAGTCAAGACTCAACAACATATATATATATATATGTGTTTGTGTATGTATATATATATATATATATATATATATATATATATATATATATATATATCGACACATATATATATATGTGTGTGTGTGTATATATATATATATATATATATATATATATATATATATATACATATATATATATATATATATGCAATCCTCACGCCATAAACAAGTGGAATTCCCATGAACATCTTTCAATTTTTTTTATTTTCAAACTTTCATCACTCCATTTATTTTATTAAATAATATAAAGTTCCGGGTAGGAGAGAATTCTCTTATATAGGGAGATGTGTCTGATAACATGATTTATATAGAATTCTTGTGTTTTAAACCAGAATTTTTCTTTATGGGTCGGTTCTTGTAGATTATGGATAATAAATGTTTTATGGAACTATGGTCAGATGAGTGAGGCATTATATATCAAACAATTCACTCTACCAAATCACAGTTTATACGAATATGTTGGGAAGATTTTAGTTAACAAGAGAATTGAAGCAATCAATTGTCATGATAAGACAAGAATCCTCTTAGGAGTCGATTTAACAAAGCAGCGGTTTCCTCTCTCTCTCTCTCTCTCTCTCTCTCTCTCTCTCTATATATATATATATATATATATATATATATATATATATATATATATATCAGCGCGAGAACAACTCAACACTGGCGCCTAATTTATAGCCTCTGAACAGTGTTGTCTGTCATAGTTTGCACATCTTTATAGATCGGCTTTGCGTTGTAGACATTTTGAAACTTTGGCTGATTGTCTTAGTGATTTATTATTTACAACAGCCTATTTGGCTGATTGGTGTTTAATTTTCAAGCTCGGATAAATAAAGCAGCAAATAGAAGCCTGAGTTGGGAATTGAGCACCCGGCAATATTGAGATGGAAAATGTGCAACGAAACTGATACATTTTTCGAACATTTAATTTGAAGTCATTCCGCTCCCCCTAATTTGAACAAGTATATGAAGACAGATGAAATTATTTTTCATATTTTTCTTCTTTTCAACGCTCACCAACTGAATATTTGAGGGGAAGTAAATACAATTTTCAACATTTTAAAAAAAAATTAAAAACATAGTTACGTATTAAAATACGTTCCTTAATAAATTATTTTTATTTGATTTAAAAAGTCTACGAAAAAAATCACAGTTTGCATGTCGCTGACTTGTCCTCACGCTGAGTAGGCTGGTGGTAAGTTGTCGTTGAGTGGAATTGTCAGGGAGATGCGCTGGCCGGCGATGAGTCGGTGGTGTTGAATCAGCGGTTTGAATCGGTGGCGTTGAATCAGCGGTTTGAGTCGGTGGCGTTGAGTTGGCTCTGATGAGTCGTCCTGCACCTATTAATTAGGTACTTCGATGTAGTGCAATGGTGTAATGTTTAACGATCTTGTGACTCTAGATCAATAACCACTGTGTGGCGTGTTCGATACCCCGCCTTACTAGAAGATCTATACGTGCGGTTTTGTGTCACTGCTAAGCGCAGCTTATTAAAATACTATAAATATTTACTTGGTTCGAGTACAAAACTGCGAAAATTGCATTAAGCAGGAAGTGCAATAAACAGTATACAGAAAGACTGATGAAAAAGATTGACATATGTAAATTTTGTGACATGATAGCAAGAAGCTGAAGGAGTTTTACACGTTAGAATTTCTATAGAAGAAACAGTTAGCATGGAACTTGCGGTTTTTCCTAGAACATTTAGTCGGGAATTGATAAGACTTAAATGGCAAAAGAATTCGTGAAGACGAGTATCAAAGAGGAAAGCTCATCAGAACATATATATATATATATATATATATATATATATATATATATATATATATATATATAGGACATAAAGAAGTAATCTCCATTACGGTCGTGGAAAAGTGTCTAAAGACGAGATACCCGATTACGAAATGTAATAGAACAGAATTGTCTTTAAATTGCATCTGGTTCTCAGTAGTTAGTTTTATATGCATTTAAAAACCTAATTTTCTGAATATTTTTAAGAGAAATATCTTTCAAACGACAGCACCACTGACCGCTTAGTCAACGAATTCTTTATGTTGCCTTATATGGGCACGAATGAGAAGAACAGATATTACACTTTGATCCCAGTCCAATGACAAGGGAGTGAAGAAAAGCGTAACTCGAGCAGGATTAACAGTTCGCTCATTGGATGCCGAGTGTTTCCTTATTAAGAAACGACTAATATCGCCAATGCCATTAGTGATGGGGATGAGAGACACACAGTTTCATGCCAGTCCGACAGCCAGGGAATGTAGAAAATCGTAACTCGAGTAGCAGTAGTTTCTCGGTCAAAGAATGCTGAATGTTTCCTTCTAGGGAAACGCTTTATATTATTATATTACCGTTAGAAATACAATTATTGCCATATTTTAATGTCACTAATTTTAAGCCAGCATCACCTCAACGTAAGAGTGACTACCATTAATATATCGACGATGCTCGCTACCAGCAAAAGAGATAATATTTTGTGAGTTCGCTAAAGTTATGAAGTGGGAACACTGTCGTAAATGTCTCATTTAAGTACAAAATTGAAATAAAACCCAGGGAAAAAAAAATTATCAGTGGAGGCAATAAACCAAATTACGGGTTTATTTCCCATTATGTTTTTAATTACGAGTACAATAGGTGAAACACATTGCTGCTGAAGAAATCAACTCGCCAAGCGAGTATCTGAAAATTCATTACGCTTTTATTTCGTTTATGTTGAAAATGATAATAAAAAAAAAACGTCAATATTTAAACTCAAATGACGCGTCAGGAAAGCTTCACAGGATTTGTCGACAGAAAGCGGGAAAAGATCAACTTTGTGTTTTCTAGGACAAAACTTAAATTTTCCCCGCCTTATTCGCAAGTTCGACAATAAACGCAATGCAGGAACGCCGGGTAGCTATCCGAAGAAAACTAGCCATTACCATTAAGAGAAATATCTTTCAAACGAGAGCAGCACTGACCGCTTAGTCAACGAATTCTGTATGTTGCCTTTTATGAGCACGACTAATTTGACCATCATAGATGAGAAGAACAGATATTACACTTTGATCTCAGTCCAATGACAAGTGAAGAAAAGCGTAACTCGAGCAGGATTGACAGTTTGCTCATTGGATGCCGAGTGTTTCCTTAAAAAACGACTAATGTCGCCAATGCCATTACCGTAAAACGTGCTTTTGATCAAATTAAGAATCGTATGCAATGGTCGCGTAATGGATAGCGACTCCGATTGAGGATTCAGAGAGGCGAGTTCGAATTCCAGAAATCACTTGGGAAATGTATGAATCTTCTTCTCCTCCTCCCCTGCTATGTGTAATATCAGGGTAGACCAGTTTCTATAGCCTTGGATGGCAACTGGTCTACCGAATAAATAAATAGCATCCTACTACGGGAAATAAATCTGCCTCGCTAGTCATGTATCGAAAGTTATGGCGCATAAAGCACTGAAGCGACGACGTCAAGATGGAAGCTTCAAGCAAGTACGGAAAAGTAATGAGCTGGGAATTATTTAATAAACGACAGAAAATGTCTCATAAAAATCCGAAGCTGCATTTGAAAAAAAGAGAGAGCATAGTAAGGTATAAAAACTAAATAAGGAATGGAAAAGAGTGACGTATGTTTATGCAATATCAGTTCTTTTATATGGCAATAATATGAATTTATCTCACAAATTAAAAAGAGACATGAGGCAACAAAGATGGGCATCTGAAGAATGAGACTGAAAATACCATCGACGCAGCATCTGAGAAATTTCTTCTTTTATGTGCCATGTAACTTCAGGATCTAAGCGGAAATGACCCTCCACATCGTCCTGTCCCTCGTAGCTCTTAATAATTTTTGTCTTTTTATTATTTCTCCCAAACCCTCTTCTACCACCCATTTACTCAAGCTCATCAAGGATATCACGCGTTACTTCACTCTCTCCCTCTGTCTCTCAATCTGTCCTGTGAGTATCAGATTTTCCAAACCCTCCTTCCTCATTACGTTCCCTAGAAATTTCCACTGCATGTTCCTGATGTTAAGTATAAGTTTTCTTTTTGTTTCCATTCTCTTTCCATCAAGGATATCACGCATTACTTCACTCTCTCCCTCTGTCTCTCAATCTGTCCTGTGAGTATCAGATTTTCCAAACCCTCCTTCCTCATTACGTTCCCTAGAAATCTCCACTGCATGTTCCTGATGTTAAGTATAAGTTTTCTTTTTGTTTCCATTCTCTTTCCATCAAGGATATCACGCATTACTTCACTCTCTCCCTCTGTCTCTCAATCTGTCCTGTGAGTATCAGATTTTCCAAACCCTCCTTCCTCATTACGTTCCCTAGAAATTTCCACTGCATGTTCCTGATGTTAAGTATAAGTTTTCTTTTTGTTTCCATTCTCTTCAAAATCTCGTTGTTGCGCACATGCTCGGACCATAAAACCTTCAGCAACTTTCTTTCGGACTACATTTCTGTTGCTTCAAGTTTCTTTTTGATTTTGAGGAGATTGTTCAGCATTCAGGAGGACAATTATCACGCAACAGTACAGTACTCTTTTCTTTGTTTTTAACGAAGTTTTCCTGTCCCTTTAATAATGTGATTAACTTTTGGAATGCCTAGGAAGGCTTCAAGAATTTGGAAACAAAAAGAACACGTATAATTAAAATCAGAAAAAAAAACGTTCATATTTTCGGGACGCATTATCTTTATTTACACGTCACTCCTCATGTTTTCGACCCCATGTCGCACCAAATTATGATACGTACATTTCGATAATCATCAAAGGAAAAGATTGGTTTGAAAAATATAGGTGGTGAATTTAATTTTTTTTACATTCTTAGCAAGATTAAACGTTGCAAAATACCTAGGCGAGCAAAAGAGAAAAGCAAACACTACCCATTACATCACTGATCAGAACACTGACGACCCGAACTTAGTGGTAGCGGTTTGAATCCTGTGGGTTTTTTTTTGCCTTTTACAGTGGTTTTCACCCTGTATAAGACCCGAGAGCTGCACGATGTAAGAGATTACAGAATAAGAGGCATAGTTTATGCGGATATATGGAAAGATAACGGTTAACCCTAGACTTAAAGAGGTTAAGATTGTAGTGGCCAGGAAAACGTTCTCTTGGGAGTCGGTTCTACAAAGCAACCGTTCGCGAGAAAAAGCCGTTC
Source organism: Acanthosepion esculentum (assembly GCA_964036315.1). Classification (NCBI taxonomy): domain Eukaryota; kingdom Metazoa; phylum Mollusca; class Cephalopoda; order Sepiida; family Sepiidae; genus Acanthosepion; species Acanthosepion esculentum. The sequence goes on along the minus strand of OZ038503.1, from coordinate 36,978,038 downwards.
GATTGTATATTAGAATACAAAGAGAATTATGGTGCTTCGCTTCAATGTGTATAGCATGGCAGATTGTAGCCTTAAAGGTTAGAAATGGTGGAAATAAGGAAAGTAGTTCGTTTTTGCACTTTCAATGCAAATAACGATAGAGACGTGAGGGTGTAGGCTGGAAAATAATTTAGCACGCACAAGGACGCAGATACGCCTTTAGACACTATCGAGCCTGGAAACTGACTTCTAGTTAGCTCCTTTCTATATATGGCAACAGTACTCCATTTTATCACAGCAGTTCTCTATTTTCGACCTGATCTGGCACTTGTAAAGGTGTAGGATAGCAGAACGCGGAGTCAGGTACTTACAGGACTGGTACAAAGAACCGCCCATTTTTCCTGCATCTTTAGCGATGGTTCGTATGTACGAGTTCCACTTGAGGCCAGAGGAGAGCTTAACACACAACAGTCACTGAGGGAACATCGATGAATGGTGAATGGCGAACGTTCAGGGTCCGATGATGGAATATAATTAGTTTGGCTTTCGAGGCATTGAATATAGCCAGGAGAGAAGAGAAATCCGTTGCCAATCTCTGGCCGTTACGAATTTTGGAGGTGCATCCATATTTCCGTTATATCCTCAACATAGATATTCACAAATGATCGGAGTATACTCATAAGCAGATCATTTATGTAAACTAGGAATAGGGTTGGACCAAGAAGCGAACCTTGGAAGACGGTTGTGCTGATCGCTTGAGACTCGGAGGACAGGAGGTGAACAGCTACCTTCATAAAAAAAATAATGAGAACAATAAGGAAGTAATGTTGGAAAGAAAAAACGAACGAAAAGAAATATGGAAGAAAGATTTAAAAATGAAGAATATAAATAAAAAAACATCGTAAATAAGCTGTTTGATAAAAATATGTACGAGACTTTACAATTCTTCCAGCATCGTTAGCAATGGATCGTATATACGAGTTCCACTTGAGGTCTGGATTGTATTTAAGGCCCAATAGGCGCTCAAGGCACGGGGCCTCTCCGAGTGAACATCCATTCATCGTGATCATTTAAACCCTAAAGAGACGTGGCATTAAAATAAATAAATAAATATCTTTTGAAATTAGTGTCTGTTCATAATTTCCGAGGCATTGAATGTGACCAGACAGTTTTACTTCCTTGGGTTGTTAGGGCGAGTTTAGAGGCCAGATCAGCTGCGAAGCTCTGATGATCTAGGATTTGGAAGGTGTACCCCTTATACCGTTGCCTCATCCGCATATACATCCAGAAACGATCGGAATATACTCTTAGGTAGATCTATTTGTGTAAAGTAGTAAAAGGCTTCGGCCAAGAAGCGAACCTTGGAAGACGTCTCTACTGATCGCTTGAGACCCGGGGGGACAGGCAGTTAACAATTACCTTCATAAAGAAATAATGAGAAAAATTAAAAAAATAATGTTGGAAAGTAAAGACGAACGAAAAGAAAAATGAAAGAAAGATTTAAAAAATGAAGAAAATAAAGAAAGTCGTAAATAAGCTGTTTAATAAAAACATGTTCGAGACATAATTTTTCCTGTATCTTTAGTGATAGATCGCATGTACAAGTTCCACTTGAGGTCTGGATTGTATTTAAGGTCCAATGAGCGATCAAGGCACGGGGCCTTCCTGGGTGAACGTCCATTCATCGTGATTGGTGGTAGTTCAGGGCCCAATCGTCGATGATGGAATGTAAGTAGTTTTGTTTTCGAGGGATTCATTGTAACAAGCCAGTTTTTTTCTCTCAGTAAAATGTTAGATCTAGATCTGAGGAGAGATCAGCTACCAATAGACATCTTGATTTCTGGAGGTGCCCCCATATACCGTTGTATTATCAACATAGATATTCATAAATGATCGGAGTTTACTCTTAGGCAGCATTCCTGAAGAGAAACAAAATATCAAGCAACAAGAAAATTACGTTAGAAACAAAAAGTGCTGAACTTAGAAATATAAATTCTTCAGTTTTGTAAGGAATGGTGGAGAATTTCTTCTCAGACGAAAAGAGACTTGAGGCAACAGGCTCTTCAAAAGGATGGCGATAATAAACAAAATAAAAGGAGACAGTGAAGTGCAATGATCATAAAATTCTAAATACACCTGACATTAAAATAAATAAATAAAAATCTTTTGGAATTAGTGTCTGTCCATTTTTACATGGCACCGACCATTTTTCCAAAATCTTTAGCAATGGTTTGCATGTACGAGTTCCACTTGAGGTCCGGATTGAGTTTAACACCCAATAGGCGCTCAAGGTACGGGGCCTCCCTGAGGCAACATCCGTTCATCGCGATTGGTAATGTTCTGGGTCCGATCGGCGATGGTAAAATTTCCTAGGCATTGAATGTGACCAGCCAGTTTTCCCCCATTGAGATGTTAGGACTAGGCGAAAAGAGAGATCAGCTGCGAAGCTCTGATGATCTACGATTTTGGAGGTGGACCCCTTATAGAAAGACTTAAAATATGAATAATATAAAGAAAATCGTACATAAGCTGTTTGAGAAACATTTGTTCGAGACCTAACAATTTTTCTTGTATCTTTAGCAATGGATCGTATGTACGAGTTCCACATGAGGTCTGGGTTGAGTATAACACCCAATAAGCGCTCAAGACACGACTCTTCCCTGAGGGAACATCAGTGCATCGCGATTGGTGAAAGTTCTGGGTCCGATCGGCGATGGTAGAATTTCCGAGGCATTGAATGTGACCAACCAGGCGAGAGGAGAGATCAGCTGCCAATATGCAGACATCTTGATTTTTGGAGGTGCCCCCCATATACCGTTGTATTATCAGCATAGATATTGACAAGCGGACGGAGTATAGACTTAGGAAGATCATTTATGTAAATTAGAAAGCTGGTTGAAGCGATAAGCGTTCCAAACCACTTTTACTTTACGTTCGTGGAGTCCTGTAATAGTTTGTTTTTGTTTAAGTTTTGGATATATGACGGAAAACACGCTAAAATAGACACAACTGATTTTTTCTAAGCATGTCACACCAAGCAAGGCAGGAGTGCCACTAGCTGTCAGGGGATTACACAGAGTGAAAGTGACAGAAAAGACTGCGTATAGAGATTGAGGGAGGATAAAAGAAGAACGGGGATCAAAGGAACAGAAGATAAGATGGCGATTGACGTTACATTTAAATTTTTGAAGATTGTAGTTATCAGGGAAGCAAGTAAGAGGAAGGGAGTTCTGCTGTCGGGAAGAGCGAGGAAAGAAACTGTTGGAGTAGAAGTGGCGGTTGCATTTAACTATTTCATCAGTAAAAATGTGGGACCTCGATGCCAAACCAGTTGCACGCTTAAATTCATACATTCGGAGCATCAGGTAAGATAGTTCATCGGAACAGTTGCCATAAAAATATTTGTGGAAAAGACAGAGGGAAGCCAGATCCCGTCTATGAGAGAGTGACCGAAGTCGAGTCGTCAAGCCAGGACTGATCCTTCTTTGGATTTTGTTGAGAATCTCGAGATGAACAGAAGGAGCACCAGACCGAATCTGGCAACAATATTCAATGCATGGACGAATGTTATATTTGCAGATGTGTAAGATGGACTCTGACGTGGAAAAACTTCTGGCACGACACAGTGAACCGACTTTCCTAGCAGAAGATTGTTGCAGCAGCATAGTAATGAACACACTTTCCGCTTCCACATTACGCGGCATACAGTAAAACAAGTATAGTGAGACGAGTTACCACGTTTACTTAAGCCGTTATCCGACCTGTTGATACACGTTCTCTCTACCTAACTCACCATCTCGCTTCCTCCAAGAACCAATCCCTATTAAATAACCACTGAAATAGAGCAGGTAAAAAGTAACCCGAAGAAAATTGTCCGTCGTTAATTCAGTCTGTGGAAGAGCGTCAGACTCCAAACTGAGGAACTACTATGGATTAATGGAACCTACAGACGTCGCCAGCTTTCCAATATTGGCGTGGGTAGAAAAGTTGACCTTTATTTTTAGAGAAGCTCACGCAAATCAGCCTAAGAGTAATCTGAAAAATTACTTATAGTTTTCAAATCTTCCAGTATCAGACAAGCCGGCCGTTTGATTCTTCGAGACAACGGTACAAATTTAAATTCAATTCTTGACGGCTGGCCTGTTGTAGATAAAAGAACAACACCTGACCTGCTGTCTATATTTAATCACATTATCAATATCTGTTCGCAGGATTATATCGATTCTTTCTATTTTTGTATATTATCTGGCTCTATCGTAGCGACTGATGTAGATGATTTCTTTACTCTGCTGCGGGAAGTGCTTTTTACAGTCTGATCTAACAGACTAAAACGAATAGGAAACAAGTTCGGTTTTAACTGCATGCTCCATGTTTGTAACCTTCTTTCAAAATAAAATCACACGTTAAAATATTCCGGGATATATTGCGTTGTACAGATTATATTCTGCAATATGTTGCTGCACGTATAATATATTATGGAATACAAGTATTACCTGTGAAAATTTCACGGTTTTCATAATAGAATCTTCTGATGAATCTTAATTCTTAAGTTAATGATTAAATAAGCTCATGGCGAGTTCTACGACTAAAAAATATCCGAGGAAATTCCCATGTTGTAAGGCTAAATATTCGATCTTAACGACATTAACAAAATATTGCCATAGCAAACATAAATATGAATGTTGGTCGTTATTTTAAGAAGTAAGGGGATACAAATGAAAAGATTTGAAATTGACAATGTTTTATCCTCCCTTCTTATTTTCCTTCTTTTTTCTTTCTTTCTTTCTTTCTTTCTTTCTTTCTTTCTTTCATTTTCCCATTGAAAGCAAGTAGCGTATCTGATATGTCTGTTGTCTACCCATAGGAACAAAACGGAAGCATCCATTATTTATGAGGTATTGGCAGGAGACGTCAAACCATTTGTCTTTCTTACTATGTTTCTGCCTTTCTTTCCTTCTTGTTTTTCTCACTTAAAGCAAATAGCGTCGCTGATATATACCTATGCCATACAAACGGAATAGTCCATTCTGCGTGAGGTATTGACAGGACGTAATGATCGTGCTACCCAAGAGACGGACAAGAGGATTTATAATAAAGAGATTATATTTTGAAATACATGGTCATGGGCACAGTATAATCTGGAATATATATATATATATAACTATGCGTAAAATATATTATATATATATTATACATATATTATATATATATTATATATATATTATGTATATATTATGTATTATTATGCTATGTGTAGTATATAATTTGAAATGTATGGTGTATAGAATATATCCTGAAATACACTGACGTGCGATGTATAAATACTGGAATATACAGGTATAAGTTAAATTTAACCTAAAATATATTGCTAGGTGTAGAATATAATCTTGAATATTATATATTTGTAGAATATATTCTGGAATATATCACACGGGAAGAATCTATTCTGGAATATATTCGCAAGCGAAGAATATATTCTGGAATATATTGCACGCGTAGAATTTATCCTGGAATATATTGCGCGCGTAGAATTTATCCTGGAATATATCGCATACGTAGAATTGTTCTGGAATATTTTGCACTCATAGAATTTATCCTTGAATATATTGCACGCGTAGAAAATATTCTGTAATATATTGCACGCGTAGAATATATTCTGGAATATTTTGTACGCGTAGAATATATTCTGGAATATTTTTCACACGTAGAGTATATTCTGGATTATTTTGCACGCGTTGAACATATATTACACTTTTGGAATACATCCTGGAATATATTGCGTTGAGAAGAATAAAAGATGACATATATTGGAATATATTCTTATGCTTTGCATAAAATCTGGAATATTATGTTTGACGTAGAATGTATTCTTACATTTTGTCTAAAATATATTTTAGAATATGTTAGTATTGGTATAAAATGTTCTGAAATTGGTGTACATAGAATAACACATTTTACTTCGTCTCCTTTCTTCTTCTTCTTCTTCTTCTTCTTCTTCTTCTTCTTCTTCTTCTTCTTCTTCTTCTTCTCTTCTTCTTCTTCTTCTTCTTCTTCTTCTTCTTCTTCTTCTTCTTCTTCTTCTTCTTCTTCTTCTTCTTCTTCTTCTTCTTCTTCTTCTTCTTCTTCTTCTTCTTCTTCTTCTTCTTCTTCTTCTTCTTTCTTCTTCTTCTTCTTCTTCTTCTTCTCTTCTTCTTCTTCTTCTTCTTCTTCTTCTTCTTCTTCTTCTTCTTCTTCTTCTCTTCTTCTTCTTCTTCTTCTTCTTCTTCTTCTTCTTCTTCTTCTTCTTCTTCTTCTTCTTCTTCTTCTTCTTCTTCTTCTTCTTCTTCTTCTTCTTCTTCTTCTTCTTCTTTCTTCTTCTTCTTCTTCTTCTTCTTCTTCTTCTTCTTCTTCTTCTTCTTCTTCTTCTTCTTCTTCTTCTTCTTCTCTTCTTCTTCTTCTTCTTCTTCTTCTTCTTCTTCTTCTTCTTCTTCTTCTTCTTCTTCTTCTTCTTCTTCTTCTTCTTCTTCTTCTTCTTCTTCTTCTTCTTCTTCTTCTTCTTCTTCTTCTTCTTCTTCTTCTTCTTCTTCCTCTTCTTCTTTTCTTCTTCTTCTTCTTCTTCTTCTTCTTCTTCTTCTTCTTCTTCTTCTTCTTCTTCTTCTTCTTCTTCTTCTTCTTCTTCTTCTTCTTCTTCTTCTTCTTCTTCTTCTTTCTTCTTCTTCTTCTTCTTCTTCTTCTTCTTCTTCTTCTTCTTCTTTTCTTCTTCTTCTTCTTCTTCTTCTTCTTCTTCTTCTTCTCTTCTTCTTCTTCTTCTTCTTCTTCTTCTTCTTCTTCTTCTTCTTCTTCTTCTTCTTCTTCTTCTTCTTCTTCTTCTTCTTCTTCTTCTTCTTCTTCTTCTTCTTCTTCTTCTTCTTCTCTCCAATTTTTCTTCTTTTTTCTTCGTTTACTCCTTCTCTTTCTAGTTCTCCCTCTTCATTCTTCTTCTTCATCATCGTCTTTCTCCTTCTTCTTTTACACCTTTCTTCTTACTCCTCTTTTCTTCTTCTTCCTCCTTCTCTTCTTCTTCTTACACCTCCTGCTCTTCTTCTTCATCAATGTCTTTCTCCTTCTCCCTTCTTTTACTCATTGTCTTTCTTCTTTTCTTTTCTTTCTCCTTCTTCTTCTTCTGCTATATGCCGCATCCTTTAATGACGTGGTTGACCATCGCTGTCTACAAATTACTTTCCCTTCTAACGATTAATAATTTTTTTGTTTGTTTGTTTTTTTTTTGCCATCTCTCTTATTAATTTTTCTACCAACCATTTACACAGACTCGTCATGTAAGGTATTCACTGGTTTCTTTTGTTTCAATGGCCTTTGCCTTCAATATTCCTGTGAGTTTTAAATTATTCAAGACATCTAGTAAAGTTCATAAAGTTCATAAAATCTAGGCGGAAAGTGATATCTATTTTGAGAAATGCAAAATTATGGCAAAAGGCCAAAAAGGCGGATAAGGGTTAAGGCTGGTCTTCAATCTGTCTTGTCTTATACTTAGTAAGTCACAATTAATAACCACAGTATTCCTTACAACAAAACAACACATTCTTACCATACTTACTACAGCCACCATAATACCCCAGAGTCTCTATGAAGTCTTAGACTGTTCCCAAATATACAATTTTAAAAATGAAACTGCTGTCAATATTTACAATGATTATAATTTTATATACAAGAAACTAAAAAAAAATGTAGAAAGTTCATCAGAACTATTACCATGATAATATTTATAGAAAACGAACTACGTTACGGCGGTGGGAAAGTGATTGAAGCTGAGATGCCAGGTCAGACCAATACAATTGCAGATTGAACCAATAGCAGACCTAACAGTTGATTCAATATAATCTTTCCACTCCATGTCAATGGAAACGTTAGTCGGAGAAGGCGCAATGAGTCAATGTCCCGGATGTTAGCATCAGCCATGATATTTTATATATGCTCGATTCTTGGTGTTTCCAACTTATTAAGGGGGGAGTAGTTTTATAAACATATTTATATGTATTTATACATGCTTCGCAAATATATGAGTAGTCTAGAAAGTGCAAACTAAGCGAATATTCTACTGATTTTTTGACTACATTTGCGATCAGTAACTTTCTACAAAGACGCCTAAAGAAATTTGTTGAAAACTCTTTGTTTGGTAATAATTTTAAGGTCAGACGTCCTCTTCATTTTTGTAAAAACCTCGTACAATTTTTAATTATTTACACATATTTTCTACTTGACATTTTTCATGGTGTTTTATAACTACAAACATTAACATTTAAATATATGTAAAATGTGTTACCTATGAATATACTGTATCTTAAAAAAATGTTTGCATTAAATAGTAATATATACTTGAAATCGAGTTGAGAAATTAATTATGTTATCCAATTTAAATTTTCTGATCAACCACAATTCTTAAACTAATGATAGTTACGCCCGAGTCAAAGGCAATAAAAACACTAAGTCGCAAAGGGATACTATCGAAGAGGGTTCGTATATTTAATACTCCACATATATGTTGAAGAATGTTTTTTTCACTTTCAAAAATTCATTTTAAATTTTAGAATTGTAATTAAACAAAAGAGAGTGTGGGACAATTCTTGTAATAATTCAACAGTCATCGAAAGGATTTTTTTTATTCACACTACATCCTTTATTTATATTATTTATGATAACAATTAAAATCTTATGCATAAATAATAAATAGAGAGATTTAATACAATTTTATATTACGATTAGGGGCATATTTTGTGGAATTTGCTAATAGCTTGAGAAAAAATATAATTCAAAAACATATCTGATCATTGGACGAGATATAAGCCGATTGAAATTACAGATTGAATCTACAGACTGTCAAAGTTTACTCAGACCTTCCAATGTTTACACAAAAATAATGTAGTTTGGCATCTTTTGGAGTAAACATAATTGTGAGTTCTACAAAAATAAAATCCTGTATTGTTTCGAAAAACATTAAAACAATAATCATAAGAATGATTGCCTGGCATTATTTAAATACGGGGTTATAAATAAACAGATTGAAAATTGACAAGGATTTACATTTCACAGAATCAAATGTTTAACAAATAGGAATGATTTCCCCTCTGCTAAATTCCTTTTCTTTCTTTCTTTTTTTCTTTCTTTTAAAAAATCTATTTCATTTATTTTTTCTTCCGTCTAAGCAAACAGGAATATTCCATTGTTTATCTCAGGCAATGGCACGACTTAACATACGGGGAACTAAACGGGGAACTTAAGAACTAGCAGAGTTTCAAGAATAGAGACAGAATAATCGTAGATATTTTCGGCACAACAGGAATCTATTATCGAATTTGAATTATGTAATTGATTACTTCCATTGATTTGATTATAAAGATTATTGAGTCGATTAATCATAATTTGTAGATGTTACCTCAAATTGATACGAAAATCTATAGCCATATCTCTTCTTTCTTCACAATTTAGTTTTAATATAAATTCGTCTTATTTTTTGAAACATTTAATTCAATGCCGGAAGTGAAAACATCCAAATTTTGGATAACGCGCGCGCACACACACACACACATACATACACATACGAACATACACATACACATACACACACATTTATATGCGTATCTAATTTATAATACGCCCCCGTTTCTGTCTGTATATATATTTATACATATACATTTATATATACATATATATATATATATATATATATATATATATATATATATATATATATATAAATATACATATATACTTATATATACATACATATATAAATAAATATATATATATATACATATATACTTATATATATATACATACATATATAGATAAATATATATATTTAAATATATATATACATATATACTTATATATATATATACATATATATATATATATATATTTACATAGCCATATATATATATATATATGTATGTGTATATAAATGATACCCTTTGTTCTACATTCAACAGCATCACTTCATAAGACACCAGAAGTGTTGAAACAAAATGGCTATTTTTTAGTGATTTTATAAAACATTTATGTTATAATTTTCGAATAAATAAATATATATATATATATACATATATATATATATATATATATATATATATTATAATAATATTTTTAGTTTTTAAAAATATGATTCCTTCGCTACATAAGAGTTCTCATGTTTCAAAAGCGAGAGCCGAGACCCCTAACATAATTTTTTAAGTTATGTAGAGTTAAGTTGTCTGGACCCGCTTCCTTGTCAAGCGAGAATTTGGGAATAAGCTATCTTTTGGTTAACAAGTGTTTAGAAGTACGGTATCATTGGAACATTAGTTGCCATGGAAACGGCTAGTTTCGGCCGTTGAAGTTAGGTGGTTTAAGGAGCTAAGAATTAAGAATTAATTTTTATCTACAGGCCAGTCCCCTTCCAAAAATGCGTATCAAGTTACAATGGGGATTCTATGTCCAGAGTGGTCTTAGGCCGGTTAGACGGCGTCTTTTTTTTTGTTTTTTGTTTTGTTTTTGCCTTGCCTTGAGTCGTTGAGTGACTAGAAGGTTATGTATCATTATTATCTATTTGATCAGTTTATTTATTTGTTTATTTACATGGCTTTTTTATCAAAGGGTTTTTATCAATAATTTTGTTTAAATCTATTTATTAATTATTTAATGCGAAAATCATTTGATGACGACAGAACACCGTTAACTCATGTCTATGGTTTAGTAACTTTTCACTATTTAGAAATCTAATGATGTGCAGTTTTTCAGGCACAGAGGGCATGGGTCATCCCAGGTTTTACAAGTTCTAGTTCTATTTATTATTTTCCATTTTACTTTCGGTGTTTTGTTCGTTTCCTTTAAATGCCAGTAGTATTGAGATAGAGATGTCTGATTTCTATTTTGGATGTTGCTGAAGGAGCTTTTGTGTTGTCTCCATCTAATTTTAAAATTATTCTTAGTTGACCCTATGTATATCCTGTCAGTGTTAGGATTCTCCTTAGATGAGATGGTACATTGGTATACCACGGATTTAGTGAGGCATCTGTTTTCTAACGGGCAGTCATTAGGGTTTCTACAATCACATGATTTTTCATTTTTTCTGTCTAATTGCAGTTTAGGAGTTTTATTGGCACTGTTTCGGCATGGGTGTTTTCCTAAGATTTTACTATTATGCTTTTTTATGATTCTTTCTAGGTTTTCAGTGCAGCTGTAACTTAACTTTAAGGTATTTTATTAGAGATTTGGCTCAGTTTGCTATTTTTGGGGAAGCGTTTACCTATTAAAGCTAGGAACTTATGGCCAAGGTTAGTGCTGACCATTTGGTTGAACGGATGTATATACCATATGATCTTTCTTTTCCTATTCTTCTTACTATTAGTGCTATTGTTTGTATAGCTTATGTCAGCGTTTCTGTATCCGCTATTTTTCACGGCCGTGTTATAAAACTTACTATGTGCTTGGAATATTTCCTTATTTGCAGAGTTCATGCTTATTCTTTTCTCTACTGATGTGGGTATATGCTTAATTATAGATGGAGGGTGGTTTGACTTAGGGTGTACATACAAGGGGTTGATATTAGCTTTTCTGTAGGGTGTGTAATTTTTGTTTACTAAGTCTAGAGTTACGTCGAGGAAGTTTACCCTTTTTAATTTGGTGTTTACTATAGTTTTTAGATCTATTTTTCCGAATTCACTATAAATTATCTTTCTAATCTTATCTGTTTTAAAATTTTTGGAGCTCCTCACTACCATGAGCCCGTCGTCTCGGTATAGCCCGATGTCTTCAATATCTAAAGAAATAGATCTCGACGTAACTCTAGACTTAGTAAACAAAAATTACACAGTAGTAGGCACAGTGACGCGTTTACCCCCCCCCCCAATTTTTTTTTTTTTACACCCTCCCCAGAACCATTTTATTTTTTAAAATTTTAAGCTTACAACAAACCTCAATTTTTGTCCTTATAAAATGTTGGTAAAGAAAAACAGAAAAAAACAAAGGAAAGAAAAAAGAGGGAAAGGTTGGACAGACCTCCCATTTGAGATGCACCTACCAGGATACAACTTTTGCGGACCTGGAACAAAACTAAAAAATAGGCTTGATAAAAATGATAATCCACTTCCCCACTCAATACCAAGAAACGGACTAGATTCAATTTGTATGAAACATGATATCTGTTATAGAGATAATTTAAGCAGAAGAGATTGCGATTTAAAAATGTTAGAAGATCTAAAAACTTATAAAACAAAAAATCCAAAACAATGGACAGAAAGAAATATTGTAAGAAATTTAATTTCAGCTAAAAATACACTTGGTTTTTCTCTCTAATAAAATGGAAAGAGAAATTCCAGATGTAAACGTAGTAACAAAAAGAAGAGAAATGATTGGAGCATCGTTTAAAGGATCTGAATATACAATCTATTTTTCTCCTTATTTAGAATTTAACAAAGCACCCATTATTGCTCTCGATTATTTAACAACATACAACTCAATTCACAACGTTAAAAATTGTAGTATTATATTTTCAATAAATGGTTTACCAAATAAAACAATTAATATTCCAAATGGAGCATATGAAATCACTCAAATAAATGATTATATTGAAAAAGAATTAGACAAAATAATTATAAACAGTAAAAATGTATTTTCAATTCAACCTCAAAACACAACAGGAAAATCACAAATTAATATAGCATCACCAATAATGCAAGTAACACTAAGTGATAATCTAAGAAAGATATTAGGACTTAATAATAACACTTTAACAAATGCAGTTAATATCTCTGATAACTTTGTTAATATTTTATCAGTTAATATTATCAATGTTGAAGTAAGTATCATAGAAGGATCAACAATTAATGGAATTAAAAAACCTGTTATTTACTCCTTTTTTCCTGATGTACAATTTGGTTTTAAAATAAATAAAGAAATTAATAATCCTTTTTTTCTACCAACATCAAATAAAACAATATCAAGAATCAATATTAAATTAACAGATCAAGATGGAAAACTAATAGAAAATAATAATGAAACAGTTGACCTTAGATTTTTATTATATGAATCATAAGCAAAAAATTTTATTCAAATTTATTTTTTTAAAAATGGTTTATCAAAAAATTTCTGTAAACGTATCCCAACAACAAAAGAAAAGAATAGAAAATGAAAAGGAAAGTATCACTTTAATATTTTCCTATGATGATTTAATAAGTGGTGAAGATACTCTATATGTCACATCAACCCAATTAGCAAGTATTAAAAAAGCAATTGAAAAAACAAAAGGAGTAAAAATAACACTATCAAAATCACAAGTAAAATATAACATTAAAAACGGTGGATTTCTTAGTCTACTAGCAGGACTAGCATCTAGATTTTTACCAATGATTGCAACTAAAATTTTACCAGCATTAGGATTAGGTGCTCTAAGTGGAGCAGCATCAGCAGGAGTTAGTAAAGCAATAGGAAACTCTCTTTCACCATGTCAATTAGGAAAAGGATTGTATCTTAAAAAAGGTGGAAATATTTATAAAGTAAGTTGTCATCAGGGAAATGGATTTAAAATCACTCCATATTTTGGAAAACAGTTTGAATTAAATAAAGATGGAATTTATACAGGTAATGGATTATATCTTAAAAAAGGAGATGGATTTTTAGATGTCTTAAGATCAATTCCAATTATTGGTGATATTATTAAACTATTTTAATTTTTTATTTTTTTAAAATGATTAATAAAATTTTTTATAAAAGTCTAACCAATTTAGATATAAATAAATTAAACAAAGATAAAAACTTTAGAGGTTGTTTTATGAGAGATGAATTAAAAAACATTAAACCAAATAAAATAGAATCAGGTGTTTTAAATCTAGACACATCAGAAAATCAAGGAACTCATTGGACCTGCTGGATAAAAAATAATAATTTAATTTTATATTTTGATTCTTTTGGTTTAGTTCCTCCTTTAGAAATAATTAATTTTTTAAAAAAATCAGATGATTATAAAGGAGTTTATTATAACAATACAATTGTTCAACCTGATAATACTGTTATATGTGGTCATCTTTGTTTATACATAATTAACAATAAACCAAGAAATATTAGTAGTTTTAAATCATTAATATTAAACCTTTTAAAATGAGTAAAATAATTTCAATCAAAAAAGAATTATTAAACCTAAGAAAAAAATTATTTAATGAATCAAAAGAGGATGCTATTAAAGATTTTTATTATCAAGTAGAATTAGAAAAAAAACAAAAACCAATTTTAAATGCTTTAGCAAAACTAGAAGAAAATATAGAAAAAGAAAAAACAACAAATGAATTAAAAAATACAATTTCACCTGGCCGTATCGGTTCAAAATATTTAGCAAGGGGGACAACAAAAGATGATAGAAACTCATTTTTTAAATTAGTGGATAATCAAGTTTTTTTAAAAGATAAACCAATTACATTTTTAGGTGATAATATTATTATTAATGGTGAAATAATTCCAATGACTGAAAACCTATATAAGCTAATTTCAAGAGATAAAAAAATTAATCTAGAAATATTGACAAATAAAGAAAAAGAAACATATTTTTATATTGCAAGTAATTTAAAATTTTTTAATGGAGAAAAAGGGAGTGGTGGTTATAACTCAAATGATTTTAAAATATATAAAAAAATAAAAGATCAAATTGAAACACCTAGAGAAACAAATCCAATGATAGAAGAAGTCTATGAAAATAAAGATTTTTTAAAAGAAATAAAAGGACAAGTAGAAGAAGCAAAAGGAAGCGGTTTAATTATAGCTGATCCAAAATATTTAAACAAAAGATTAAGATTATTATTAGCAGGAAAAAGAGCAGGCAATACAGGAACCGATAATGAAATATCTGACATAATAAAATATTTATACCAAGAAAAAAGAACACTAACAAAAAAAGAATTTAAAGAAATATCAAAAGATTTATTTGAACATGTTTACTAAAAATTAAATTATAAAAATGGAACCAATTGAAAGCAAAATATGTTCAACATGTAACATTAAAAAAACATCAGATGAATATTATAAAAATAAATCAAGACCAACTGGTTTACAATCACAATGCAAAACATGTGTCAATATTAAAAAAAGAATACACTATCAAAACAATAAAGAAATGTATAAAAAAGCATATAAAAATTTTATTGAGAGAAATCCAAATTATTTTAAAGATAGAAAAAATTTACTTTTTTAAACCTATAAAATTTACTTTTTTAAACCTATAAAATTTTATAAACAAGAAAAAAAATATAAAAGAAAACTGGGTTATCAAAATTATTTTCTAATAAAATGGTATCAAAAAAATTTTACAAAACTCTAATTTACGAACAAAAAATTTCTGAAATTTCAGAGACTGATATCTTTGAGTATACAGAAAAAATTAAAAAAGAAATAAAAAATTTAACAATAAAAAAATTTCCTATCAAATTAAAAATATTAATAAAAGTAGAATTTTTAAAAATAATAGAAAATGAATTAGTAGACATAATTTATTCCAACCCAATAGAAGCCATATTATCAGAAAATAATTTAAAAGTTTTTTATACAAATTTAATAGAAAATTATAACAAGTGGTTAGACAGTTTTCAAGAAAGAGGAAGTGGTTTTACATTTAATAAATTAGGTGAGACAACAATTAAGATATATAATTACAATCATCAAAAAGGTTCATCTTATATACCACTTGAATTTAAATCAAAAAATATAATTAATATAAGAAATCTAAAAGATAATAAATGTTTTCTCTGGTGTTTAATAGCAAAATTATTTCCAACAAATGATACAAAACATAAAGAAAGATTATCAAATTATAAAGAATTAGAAGATGAAATTATTATGGATAATATTAAATATCCTGTTAAAATAAAAGATATTCCAAAAATAGAAAAGATGAATAATTTAACAATTAATGTTTTTGGTTTAGAAGATGAAAAAAGAAAAGAAACATTATTTCCAATATTTATTTCAAATTATAAATCAGATATTATTATAGATTTATTATATCTAGAAAATGAAGATAATACACATTTTGTATTATTAACTGATCTAGATAGTTTTTTAGTTTCAAATAGAAATAAACAATACGTCTGCAGAAATTGTCTTCAAACATCAAGAACAAAAGAAGCATTAAATAATCACCGAGATATTTGTTTATCAAATAAAAAATGTAGAATTATTATGCCAAAAGAAAATCAAAATATTTTAAAATTTACTAATCATAAATTTTCTGAAAAAATACCCTTTGCTATTTACTCAGATTTTGAATCTTCAAATAAAATTCTAGATGATAAAAATAAGATAATGGAACAAAAAGTAAATAGTTATGGTTTATACATTAAATCACATAAAGAGTCTTTGTTAGAATCACAGTATTTATCTTATATAGGAAATAATGCACAAGAAAATTTTGTTAAAAAGATTATTAAAATATTTAATAAAATAACATTTGCTTATAAAAAACCAATAATAGTTCCTGTTTATTTTCAAGGATTATTTTGAAGGAGGAAGAATATTAGATTCAAGAGAAAGAGATGAATGTTTAAAAACATTAAAAAATGGTGGCAATCTAAATGATTTATTTAAAGAAAAATATTTATTATATTTAGATGCAAATAATCTTTATGGTTGGGCTATGTCTCAAAAACTACCAGTAAATGATTTTAGATGGGAAGGAGATTTTGATTATTATAAAAATATTCCAGAAGGAAGAGGTTGTTTAATTGAGTGTGATTTAGATTAGATTGATAAAGAGAAAACACAGAAATATCCTCTAGCTCCTGAACACATGAAAATTGATTATGAAGACTTATCAGATTATCAAAAAGATTTATTAAAGAAACAAAATAAAAAATTAGGAAGAGAAGAAAAATTATATCTAACATTAAGAGATAAAAAAAAATATATTGTTCATTATAAAATTTTAAAGTATTATGAAACACTTGGATTAAAAGTATCAAAAGTTTATAGAACTATTTCCTTTAAAGAATCAGATTGGTTAGAAAAATATATTAGATTTAATACTGATATGAGAACAAAATCAACAACAACATTTGAAAAAAATTTATGGAAATTAATGAATAATGCTTTTTATGGAAAGACACTAGAAAACATTAGAAATAGATCAGAAGTAAAATTAGTAAGTAATCCTAATCAAATAAAAAGATTTATTAATAAACCAAACTTTAAAGACTCTGTTATTTTTAATGATAATTTAGTTGCAATTGTAAATAATATTACAAGCATTAGATTTAATAAACCTATTTATTTAGGACAAGCTGTTCTTGATTATTCTAAATTATTAATGTATAAATTTTATTATGAAATTGTAGAAGAATTATGGCCCGAAAATGAAATTGTTGCAAGTGATACAGATAGTATTTTTCTGAGTATTACAACTAGTGATCTTTATAATGATATGAAAAAAATAAAATCAGAATTAGATACATCAGATTATCCTGAAACACATTTTCTTCATTCAAAAGAAAATAAAAAAGTAATAGGAAAATTTAAAGATGAATTAAATGGAGATATTATGTCAGAAATAATATTTTTAAAAAGTAAAGCATATTCTTTTAAGAGAGGATCTGATGACATAGAAGAAAAAAAATTAAAAGGAATTACTAAATCAGTTATAAAAAAGAAATTAAAATTTGATGATTTAAAAAATTGTTTATTTAATAAAGATATTAGAACTGATACTGTTTATACTTTGAATTCAGAAAAACATAAAATGTTTATAAATAAATTAAATAAAATTTCACTTAATCCATTTGATGATAAAAGATATATTTTAGATGATGGTGTAAACACTAAACCTTTTTATTAAAAATGGAAATGAAAAGATGCAATAATTGTAAACTAGTAAAAAATAAAAGAGAATTTTATAAGGATAATAGAGTAACATCATTAGTGATTTTTAGAAATTATTGTATAACTTGTTGGAAAGAAAAATGTAAAAATTATAATCAATTAAATCATGAAAAAAATTTAATAAGAACATGGTATTCAAGAGGAATAAGATATCCTAATTTTAGTAATTTATATAATATTTATATTAAATCAACTAATTGTTATTTTTGTGATATTACATTTGACAATAAAATAAAGAGAAAGAGGAGATGTTTAGATCATTGTGATTTATCTGGATCTCCTAGATTTATTATTTGTAGTAATTGTAATGTTAATATTCTACCAAAAATTGATAGATTAAAAAATAAACTTCATTTAGAATTACATAGATATTTTTTAAGAAAGTTAACATAATTATAATAGTTTTAAAATTAAAGATCACTATCAGAATCACTAATAACAATTTTTTCTTCTACTTCATCATCTCTATCTTCTTCTTTTACTTTTTTATTTTCTTCACTTTCATCAACTTTTTTAAATTCTAAAATATCCATCTTCTTTTGATTTTTTCCTTTATAAATAATGATAGTATTTTTAAAATATTTTAATTCACTTTTTTTAATAATAGAAAATCTTTTTGGTAAGTATAATTTTTCTCCATCTTCTAAAATTACTTTAATTGTTTTTCCATATTTTGTTTCTACTTTTTCAGCATCAATAATTTTATACTCTTGATTAATTTCTAGATCGGAAACTTTTGTGTAAGATTTTAGATTGTTAATTTTTTTTAAAAAGTTTGATGCCATTTTATTAAAACTTTTTTTAATTAGGAAAAGTGTACTAATTAAATTATATTATTTCCATCATTGACATTAATAATACTCTCAAATTCTTCATGATTAATTTTGTTATCATCTAGTCCATGAGAAATTTTTTTATTAATTTCTTTTTTAGAATGTTTTAAATTTATTAATTTTTTCTCTTCACTACTCTGTCTTAATTTCATTGCAATTGTTAGTCCATTTAAAAAACTAGATATTGTTGATAAAATAATTGATTCTGGTTGTGTTTTAAAAATTGCTGCTAAAGAAGAACCAGCTAAACTTAGTAAAATTAAAACTATTTCTAGTATTTCTATAAAGTCAATAATCTTTTTACTTTTTTTTATTTCTGTTATTAGTGTATTTTTTATTTCTTTTATTTGTTGCAGTCTAAAATTTTCAATATCTTCCATCTTTTTTTAAAAGTAAAATTTATTAATTTTGTTTAATATTTTATTAGTTTTATATAAGCTAAACTATAACCATAATTAGATAAAACTTTTGTTGAAAAATTAAAATAAGATGAGTTAGAATGATTTATAAGAATCTCCGTTGTATCTACTTTAAAATTACCTGATATAAATTTATAAAAAGGAGATTCAAATGTTGAAAGTGTCCAGAAATAACCTTCACCATTTTTAGGATAATAAGACTGTATTATTCTATAAGATAAACTAGTTTCTGATGAGACAAAAATAACAACATCAGGAATGAAATTAATAGCATATCTTCCATTTCCTGTAAATTTAATTTCTTGTACTTTAGAGTGTAAATCAACATAATCTTTATTTGCTGCATCATTTCTATTAATAGGCCATTTAAGATTTATAATATTTTTATTATTCATATCTCCTAAAAAAGAAGCAATAGTAACTGTTTGATCTACATATCCCTTTGTTGCAGCTTCATCAGAAGCAGAAGGAGTAACAAGATTTATTATTTTTTGTCTTTTCATATCACCTTTAAAAACATTTGAATCTACATATTTTTTGTTAGCAGCATCAGTTGAATCAGTTGGATTTCCTAATCTTATAATTTTTCCATTTCCCATATCTCCAACAAAAACAGTATTATCAACATATTTTTTATTTGCTGCATCTGTTGAATTTGTTGGTGTTTTTAGATTTATTATTTTTTTATTTTTCATATCACCTAAAAAAGAAGTACCAGAAAGTAGTTTTAAATCAACATATTTTTTAGTAGCAGAATCTTGTGGGTTTATTGGATCACCTAAGTTAATAATTTTATTATTTCCCATATCACCATACCATCGATTTAAATCAGAATAATTTTTTGTAGCTGCATCTTGTGGATTTATTGGTTCAGATAAATTAATTATTTTATTTTTATTCATATTAATTTCTCCTGATGAAATACCGTTTTTTACATAGTCAGTATTTATTAATTGTTGTTGCTGTTTTGTATTATTTCTAAATCTTCCGAAATTATCCATTTTTAAAAAAGTAAAAATAAGTTTTAAAAAGTAAAAAATAAATTAGTTTATAATAATAGGGGTTAGTTTGTTTTTGTATTTTCCATTATTTTTTCTTTTTGTTTTATCTATTGTTAAAAATCCATAATCTTTACTCCATATATCATTACATAATTTTTTAAATTCAGTAAAAGTCATATCATCATAAGAATAATCTTCATGAATAAATCTCAATGATTTTTTATTTTGTGGAAATAATATTATTAGGTTAGAATTTTTTCTTATTGTTCTTCTTGGCAATTCAAAAAAATCTTGTGATATATAAAAACAATCAATGTTTGAATGTCTTCCTCTTGTATAATATTTTTCTGCTGTTTTTTGTTTTTCACCTAAGATATCATCAAATATTATTATATTATTTTTTGTTGAATCTATCTCACTTGGGTCTAAAATATCTTCATCACATTCAAAAAATTCTACTGTTATATCTGGTTTAAATATTGCTTTATTTTTTATATAGTCAATAACTTCATCAACTCTGTTTAAAAATAATTCTTGATTTCTAAATAATTTTAATACACCTTCTTTTGGTAATTCTTCTAATTTTTTTAGTAGTTTATATTCATCTTGAAATAAAGATTTACCATAAACCATTAAATTATTATAATCAAGAAAGTTTTCTTTTAGTAATAAATTCATTAGTAAATTAGTTTTACCACAGTTTGATTCTCCTACAATTATTGATCTTATATTATCAGGTAGATTAGGATTATGATTTCTTTTATTTTTTCTTTTAGATGAAAAATTTTCTATCTCCATTTTTTTACTTAAGAATTACAAATCTCTTTCCTCTTGATTCTAATTTCATTTCATAGTCTGAGATTAAAGTTGCAAAAGCTTCTACATTATTTCCCGGTGCAGTATTAAAAATTGCTTTAATTTTAATATCAATATTTGACATTTTAGTTCTATCTTCATATTTTGAAATATCAATTATAAATATTGGATAAAGTGATTTAAATGTAAATGGTGAAATAATTGGTGCTTCATCTGAATCATAAAATCTCTTTTTAAAATTACAAGTTTGAGTAAACATTTTAGAGTAATCATTTTCTGAAAAATCTATGTCAATATCTGTATCAGGATATCTTTTAGAGTTTAGTTCAACATAAAGTCTTTTTAAACTAACATTGGAAAAGTTTGATTTACTGTTAAGATTATTTTTTTGAAATGAGATAATAACATATCGTGGGATACCTGATGAAGTTTGTAAACGCCAATCAAAGTTTTTACTATTTGGTGGGAGAAATGTTGATTCTGTGTTTCTACTTCTATAGATAATATCAATTACTGATTTATCATCAATTATTTTTAGTAGTTTTAATTCTGTTTCTAGTGATGGTTTTACAATTGGCATGAGAACAGATAGTTTACTTAGTGTTACTTTAAAATCACTTTTATTTAATCCATTTTTAACTTGAATAGCATCTTCATCAATAATTCTTTTTAGTCTAAAACTTTGTTGAACACCATATAATACTTTATTAAAATCTTCCATAAAGCCAAAGATATGTTTAAATGGAACCATAAAACTAAATTTATTTAAATTAGATCTAAGTTTCATATTTAAATTAACTTTGTCTGAATCATAATCAATATCTGGTAACCAACACATATTAACTCCTAAAGTTGCTGATTGAGCTGGTGAGTATTTTAGTAAACCAATCATTGATGTTGTTTGTCCTGGTCTTTCTACTTCTTCTACTACTGTTTCATTAATAAGATAACTAATTCTTTCAAATAAAAACATCATTGCATTATTAACTAAACTAACTTCTCCATTACCCGGAGTAGTAATTGCTGTTCCATCTGATTTAGTTAGTTCTCCTCTAAGATAAAGATAGGATTCAGATGGATGTGTAAAGAGATCTTGTTGTTGAATTACAATATCTTTATTTCCACTAGTGTTTAGATTAGAAATGTTTGTTGATAAAAATTCTGAGTATTCATAATCTCTCATACTTTCATCAAAAGATAAACTTTGTTCAATATCATTTAAATCGAAAATTTCATTTGTCGCCATTTTTTAAAAAATAAATTTGGTTGTTTAAAGTTAGTAAATAAATTTTATTGAAGTTCCAGAAAATACGTTTTGTATTACTTTATCTTCTTTTAATATTTTTTTTTCTTCTGGTTTATTTTGTTCTTGTGGTTCTGTTTTTGTATTGGTTTTTTGTATTGGTTTTTCATTAGTTTTTCTTGTTCTTTTTTTAACTTGTTTATCTATTTCGTTTACTATTTTTTCAGCACCTTTTGAAGCGGCTGATTTAACAGCAGTTTCAGCTGCAGTTTTCATTATGTTTTTTGATGTCTCTGATGTTATTAAATTTATTAATGTATCCATCAAACCTTTCCCTCTTTTTTCTTTCCTTTGTTTTTTTCTGTTTTTCTTTACCAACATTTTATAAGGACAAAAATTGAGGTTTGTTGTAAGCTTAAAATTTTAAAAAATAAAATGGTTCTGGGGAGGGTGTAAAAAAAAAAAATTGGGGGGGGGGTAAACGCGTCACTGTGCCTACTACTAAGCTATCTTTTGGTTAGCAAGTTTTTATAAGTACGGTATCATTGGAACATTAGTTGCCATGGAAACGGCTTGTTTCGGCCGTTGAAGTTAGGTGGTTTAAGGAGCTAAGAATTAAGAATTAATTTTTATCTACAGGCCAGTCCCCTTCCAAAAATGCGTATCAAGTTACAATGGGGATTCTATGTCAAAAGTGGTCTTAGGCCGGTTAGACGGCGTCTTTTTTTTTGTTTTTTTTTTGTTTTTGCCTTGCCTTGAGTCGTTGAGTGACTAGAAGGTTATGTATCATTATTATCTATTTGATCAGTTTATTTATTTGTTTATTTACATGGCTTTTTTATCAAAGGGTTTTTATCAATAATTTTGTTTAAATCTATTTATTAATTATTTAATGCGAAAATCATTTGATGACGACAGAACACCGTTAACTCATGTCTATGGTTTAGTAACTTTTCACTATTTAGAAATCTAATGATGTGCAGTTTTTCAGGCACAGAGGGCATGGGTCATCCCAGGTTTTACAAGTTCTAGTTCTATTTATTATTTTCCATTTTACTTTCGGTGTTTTGTTCGTTTCCTTTAAATGCCAGTAGTATTGAGATAGAGATGTCTGATTTCTATTTTGGATGTTGCTGAAGGAGCTTTTGTGTTGTCTCCATCTAATTTTAAAATTATTCTTAGTTGACCCTATGTATATCCTGTCAGTGTTAGGATTCTCCTTAGATGAGATGGTACATTGGTATACCACGGATTTAGTGAGGCATCTGTTTTCTAACGGGCAGTCATTAGGGTTTCTACAATCACATGATTTTTCATTTTTTCTGTCTAATTGCAGTTTAGGAGTTTTATTGGCACTGTTTTGGCATGGGTGTTTTCCTAAGATTTTACTATTATGCTTTTTCATGATTCTTTCTAGGTTTTCAGTGCAGCTGTAACTTAACTTTAAGGTATTTTATTAGAGATTTGGCTCAGTTTGCTATTTTTGGGGAAGCGTTTACCTATTAAAGCTAGGAACTTATGGCCAAGGTTAGTGCTGACCATTTGGTTGAACGGATGTATATACCATATGATCTTTCTTTTCCTATTCTTCTTACTATTAGTGCTATTGTTTGTATAGCTTATGTCAGCGTTTCTGTATCCGCTATTTTTCACGGCCGTGTTATAAAACTTACTATGTGCTTGGAATATTTCCTTATTTGCAGAGTTCATGCTTATTCTTTTCTCTACTGATGTGGGTATATGCTTAATTATAGATGGAGGGTGGTTTGACTTAGGGTGTACATACAAGGGGTTGATATTAGCTTTTCTGTAGGGTGTGTAATTTTTGTTTACTAAGTCTAGAGTTACGTCGAGGAAGTTTACCCTTTTTAATTTGGTGTTTACTATAGTTTTTAGATCTATTTTTCCGAATTCACTATAAATTATCTTTCTAATCTTATCTGTTTTAAAATTTTTGGAGCTCCTCACTACCATGAGCCCGTCGTCTCGGTATAGCCCGATGTCTTCAATATCTAAAGAAATAGATCTCGACGTAACTCTAGACTTAGTAAACAAAAATTACACACCCTACAGAAAACCTAATATCAACCCCTTGTATGTACACACTAAGTCTAACCACCCTCCATCTATAATTAAGCATATACCCACATCAGTAGAGAAAAGAATAAGCATGAACTCTGCAAATAAGGAAATATTCCAAGCACATAGTAAGTTTTATAACACGGCCTTGAAAAATAGCGGATACAGAAACGCTGACATAAGCTATACAAACAATAGCACTAATAGTAAGAAGAATATATATATATAAATGTTCAGCATACACCTGGATAACTATATGACCATGCACATGTTTTTCCAAAGAATCTATG
>OZ038503.1:36946010-36951010 GCA_964036315.1 Acanthosepion esculentum | reverse complement strand
AGGGCGTATTTTCTTTATTAAGATTTCTGATTAAACCAATTATGGCGTTTATTTGGGCCGAATGAAAAACTGGAAATGCCAGGAAAAAAGAACAACTCCTAGGGATGGTCCTATTCTCAAAGCTATCGTTTCCGGATCTCTGACAATTTAAGGCAAAAAAAAAACTTACAGATGACATGTTATTCAGCTGTACAGATGTGTGCCGTAGGATTATTTTTAGCTGATTGAATGTAAACTGATTCATTGAGTTTTCAGTTAATATCAAGCAAATAAACACCCAAAGGAAGATTTTCTAAGGAAATATTCAGAAAGCATGAAAATTGTATCGAAGAACATTCAGTTCAGGCAGTGATATGCCAAGCGTGATCCACGCTTAGGCGATCATGTATCTTTCCATACATGACATTTCAGCCGTAGATTGCCATTTCTTTCTACGGTAGACCAGTAGCCATCCAAGCCTATAGAAGCTGGTCTGTCCTGCTAGTAACCATTGGTGAGCGGAGAAGAAGAGGAGTCAGGCGTTTCCCAAGGGTATTAGCACGTCAGTCAGTCAGCTATGTGACATGCGGGATACACAATTAGGCGATCCTATATTTTTCGATACATGACTGACGAGGCAGATTTTTCCCCGCAGTAGGTTGCCATTTCTTTCTGCGGTAGACCAGTTGCCATCCAAGCCTATAGAAGCCGGTCTGTCCTGCTAGTAACCATTGCTGAGCGGAGAAGAAGAGGAGTCAGACGCTTTCCAAGGGTATTAGCATGTCAGTCAGTCAGCTACGCGACATGCGTGATACACAATTAGGCGATCCTATATTTTTCGATACATGACTGACGAGGCAGATTTTTCCACGCAGTAGGTTGCCTTTTCTTTCTGCGGTAGACCAGTTGCCATCCAAGGCTATAGAACCCTGTCTATCCTGCTATTTACTTATAGCTGGGGGGGGGGAGAGGATTCATACTTTTCCCAAGGGTATTAGCACGTCAGTCAGTCAGTATTTTTCAAAACATGAGTGACGTGGCAGATTTTTGTCTGCAGTAGGTTGCCATTTCTTTCTGCGGTAGACCAGTTGCCATTCCAGGCTATACAACTGGATCTGTCCTGCTATTTACTCATAGCTGGGGGAGAAGAAGATGATTCATACCTTTTGTTGTGCGTCAGTATTATGTCAGAAGGAGTTAAGATGAAAAACATACGATACGAAATATTAAATATTCTCCCAGGCAGTTTGGGACAAGGGGTATATATTTTCTGGTCCTTGGTCAAGAGATGCAGGATAAACTGGAAATTTCAGTGGGTATACACGATTGCAGTACATTTATGCATAAATTTGTCCGGTGTCACAGTGCGAAAAACGGTATTTACCCGTTACCTCACCACAAAGCGGGGGGGGGCACCTAGGACGTTTTTTACGTAGGCCCAGGTAAAGTTTCCCCGTAGACCCAGTGTACACGTAGCTCTATACCTCCTCCGAAGAGACTCTGCCCTTCGGCATATCCTCTTCTGGATTCCTCACCGCGCCAGAGGTAGAGAGTTCGACTAGCGTTGTTTCGAAACCCAGAGTTTTGGCAACAGACAAAAAGAAATAATTAAATAAACCCAGTGCGAATAACCCAAGCTAAGTTTAAGATCATTATAATTACGGCTGAAACGGCTGGTAGCAACAGTAACCTGAATCCCATAGAAAATTTGTGAAATTACATGAATAATAAGGTAGACTGATACTAATACCAAGACTTTTGTAGACGCTATCAAGGACTTCTGGATGACTAAGTGGGGACAAAACTGGCTGGTTACATTGGATGCCTCTAAAAGCAAATGTTACATTACATTACTGCCGATCAATCCCCGAACAACCACCAGTCGTGATGGAGGGCATCGAGAAGTCACCGTGCCTTGAGGTAATATTGGGTCTCAACTCGCACCTAACCCCAAGTGAAATTCCTATATACGATCCACCGCTAAAGATGTATGTAAAATGACCTACTCCTTGTAACACTCCAGTAAGTACCTGACTCCTTATGCTTTCCTCTACGTTTATAAGAGCCAGATCAAGCCGAAAAGGGTGTACTGTTGCCATATTTGTGCAGGATCTGCCCAGACCTCACTTTCCAGTCTTGATTGAGTTCAAAAGCTTCTCGGAGTCCTTGTCGGAGAAGAATTACTTTCCACACTCCAACCTCACTCTCGCTGGCAGAATATGACGAGTCTCACACTGCTCTGTTGCTACAACAAAAAAAAAGTGCTCAGAAAAACTGTATCTCCTGATTCTATCAGGTCTGACTTTCATGGTTAGGATCACCCATGTCACTTAGTAGCAAACCACCCTCATTCCCTCCGAGAAGTAAGTTCCACTCAAACAAATCCTTCTCGCAAACCACTGCCCTATGCAACAGACTCCCAAGAGTTTGTTTCCCCGATCACAACAGTCTTAACCTGTTCAAGAGTCAACCGTTGTTTTCCCATGATATCCATATAAACTGCCCCCTAACGTAAACCTCTAACGCGTGTAGTCAGCGGGCATTGTAAAGGGTTAACCTTACTATATATATATATATATATATAATTACAGACTATCCATAAATATACATTCGATTATCATTTATTTCATGAATACATAAACATTCATCTCTTCAGACCGAAGGTTTTTTTTAATAAATATAGTCAATTTGTCTTGACAAAAGTTAAAGGAGAGAAGGAAAAAAAATTCATGGTTAGTACTCGCCATGCCCTTTAGAAGCAAACCACCCTCATTCCCTCCGAGAAATACGTTCCACTCAAACAGCTTCTTCCCGCAAACCACTGCCCTATGCAACAGACTTCCAAGAGTTTGTTTTCCCCCGATCACTACATGCATGTAACTTTACAAAATGCGGAACATGTTAAATTTATGAACGTTTCCAGTTATTTTATTGGATTTTAATCCATATTTGATACCAATTCATTGAATTAGTATAAAACACTTTGCTTTCTATAAATTTGATGCATCGAACTGCCAATTATTTTTACAATTATTTTTTTTTTTTTATTATTTTTTTTTTTTTATTATTTTTTTTTTTTTATTATTTTTTTTTTTTTATTATTTTTTTTTTTTTATTATTTTTTTTATTATTTTTTTTTATTTTTATTTTTTTTTTTTTTTATTATTTTTTATTGCCAAGTATATTCGTCCGTACGATTGTTTTAAACATTTGCTAACATCTCTATATCTACACTATTTTCCTTGTTCGGACTGTTTTCCGCATATGTGTTGCCATACTCACGACGTTTCGGTCGATTTATGCTCCAGCCTACTTCAGATGATTAGAATTTTGAAAAGAATCCTTTATTTCGTTCACCGGGTGAATTGTTCTAGTTCTACGTGCCATGCTTCTTTTGGATGTCTCGGGTATTCTCTTTAAATCATCTCTCCAATAATTTGTTCACCACTGCAGTGGCCAGGTATTGAACGCACAGCTCACAAAAGTACGACCAATGTAAATAGTACAAATAATTACAATACCTAGGCTGGCATCCCGCTCCCACCCCTACACCGTGGAAACTGTTAGATGTAGACGTCTCTTCTACTCCAATAGCTTCATGTCTCGCACATCTCGCCTATCTCGTTCCTCCCTTCCCTATTACTGTTTCCCTGACAAATACAATCTCCAACGGTTGAAGTGTAGCGTCAATCGACATCTCCAGTTGCCTTGATCTATCCACTTCCCTTCTCCACATCCTTTCATTTTTCATTCCTATCTGCTCTCGCTCCGGATCTTCTGTGGCCCCCTTACCTTGATCGACCTTCTCCACATCCTTTCATTTTTAATTCTTATCTCTCCTCGCTCCGGATCCTCTGTGGCTCCCTTGCCTTGATCGACCCACTGTCTTTCTCTTTCACCACATCCCCTCTCTTGCCACTCCTATCTGCTCTTCCTCCAACCCTTCTTTAACCCCTTCCGTGATAGTGGCCTCCGGCCTTGCTTGGGGTGATACGATTAAAAAAAAAAAAAAAAAAACTCATCTCATAAACGTCGACAGATCTCTCTATCTATCTATCTATCTATCTATCTATCTATCTATCTATCTATCTATCTATCTATCTACTCGGTGCGGTGGGAACGAAAGTAATATATAAAATATATAAATTCTAACGTTCGCAGCATTTATTCAAAAAAGAGCTCGATACATGTAGTAGAGCGATAATTATTTATTTATTACATCCGGGCTTGCCTACAAACAGGATCGTTCATAACCATTTCCGACCCTCACCCGTAGATGTGCAGTTAAAATGCACCGAAACCAAGTTGCATCTTTGTTGTGAGTAAAATGGTTTTGTCTATATGATAAAATTATAATAAATAAATATCTATCTATATATATATATATATATATATATATATTCAATGAAGAACTGATTATTTTTCGCATTATTTCTATTTATTATATGTTCTTGTGTGACCACTGAATTTATTAGAAGTGGCAAGTAAACGATTAAGTAATACCAATAAATTATAATTTACAACATGCCCAAACTCTACATAACATGATTAAGTAACAGTTTAGTGAAGTAATTAGAGACTCCAATCTATTTTTCCGTATAGTGATTCCCTACTGTCAGGTGTGGGCAGAACCTATCCACTGTACATACCTCTGGCTGCGTGTAACTGCTCCCTCAGACGGCGCACGTCGGCAGTCGTTAGAATTTAGAATAAACTTGGAAATCATTTTCTTACAAATGATAACAATGTTGAACGAGCTGTGCAATTCCAACGTGATTTGAAAATGATTATGGCACATTATGAAGAATCATATCAACAAATAACAGAGGCAATATCAAAGCATCTGATAGACAAAGAAACAAGAGAAACAAAAGAAACAACATTAATTAATTTTATTCAAGAGACATATGAAGATATATCGCCATTAAATGTTTCCAGCGCCATCAAAAATCAACAGAAAGCAGTCACGTTTACATTTTAGTCTTGTTACTGAATGATTAAATGACTATTTTATATATATA
>OZ038503.1:36831010-36938510 GCA_964036315.1 Acanthosepion esculentum | reverse complement strand
TGTTTACATGTATATATATATATATATATATATATATATACATATATATATATATATATATATACATGTATATATATATATATATATATATATATATATATATATATATATATATATATATATATATATACCCAAGTTTAGGATTGGTATATACGGAGTGACATCCAATAACCAACAATTAATATTCTTTAAAGAGTGCTCAATACAGAGTAGAGCAGATATAATTATTTATTTGAATATTACAACATAAATATGTTATAAAATCACGACAAAAGTAGCCATTTTGTTTCAACACTTCTAGTGTCTTTTCAAGTGACGATGTAGAATATAGAATAAATGGTTTTAAAAGTTTCAAATTAATCAACGATCCTTAGCCAGGAGTAAACGCTGTTACATAAGCTAGAGTGACCAATCAAAATACAAGTAAAGGATGATTCGAAAAATTTGACAACTAAGCAAGGTTATCATATATATTAAAAGATTTATAAAATTTGAAATTAAAATTAAAAGTAAAAAATTAAAATTACCTATTTAGAAATCTAAATCAAATCTCTATTAAGTTTTAAATTGTAGAATTACCAAGGAGAAAAAATGTAAAAATATAAAAATAAAAATAAAATATATATATGCTATTTAATTTGTATTTTCATTGAAATTATGTTGAAAGGGATATTCAGAATCCCAGACATAAATGTATACATTTTAGTTTCATTTCAACATGTTAGCCGCCTCTCACGTGAAATCATTCGAACGCACGCATGTTAAGCGCTCAGACGTATTTAGATATATACACACACATATAAAAAATCAAACGACACAGAGGCAAATTCACTTTACTTACATATAGACATCAATACACACAGGCACATACATCTACATTCAATATGATCTAGACGGTCAGATGTCAAAGCTATTCGTGGCTTTATATGTTATTAAACGAATTTTAACTTGAAATATAACTAAACCGGTCAAATATACATAGATAAAATTTAAACAAATAAATATATATAAAAAAAAATATACACACATACATAAAAATATATATATATATACATATATATATATATATATATATATATATATATATATATATATATATACATTTTTAAAAACATATAGTTTTCGACACATTACAGACAAAAGTAAATAACCACCTCCACATATAATTGTACACTCACACATCCGCATATAAATCAACACATGCACCCGCATACACACATATATGCATAATAGGTACGCATATACAGACATACACACATACACATACACATAGATAAGCACATATAAATATATTGACCCATACGTCGACGTAGAAAATTAAATAAAGCAAGTGAAGAAATATATATAAAGATGCAACTATATACAAGCACACACATACATACATACATACACATACACATCTAGATGTACATACATAAGCATGTATACATATATGCATATAGACTAAATATATACATAGACATTTACAAATACAAGTATATACATGAAAAATTAAACAAACGTAAATTAAAACGATATGAATATAAAAATGCATACACACATCCGCTTGTACATATATATACACACATACATACGCAACTACACATAGATATACACACATACATACATATATATACACACATATATATCTACACACATACATATACATACACATACATACATACACACATACAAACATACATATTCACAAATATACATACGTACATACATACATACACACATACAAACATACATATTCACAAATATACATACGTACATACATACATATATATATATATATATATATATATATATATATATACGCATACACACATACATATACAAACACATATACATATATGCATAAACATGTAGACATATGCATAAAAAAGGAAAAAGAAATAAGCATACATAGACCAACTTATATTCTAATAATATTCCAACAACATTATGATAAAATATATTAAAAGTTTATCATTAAGAAAAGAACAACAGTCTGTAAGCAATTAAAGGTTCCTTATCAACAAAAGTAGATTTTAGTTTGTATCTATGATACACTCCAAGACACTAAAGCATACATACAAATACACATACAATGACACACAAACATATATACATAAATATCTAATCATATATAAATACCCATATCGACACATCCAGATATACAGTACACAAACAGTCGAGCGCACACATATAAATACCCACACATACATATAAATGTACACCCATATACATACACATATACACATACATATACATATTTAAACATACATATATATACATATATATGCATATATAAACATATACATACACATAGAAACATACATACTACATATACACACATATATGCACACTCACACACACATATACATACATATGCATATGCATACATATATCTACACATACACAAGTACACATATATATCTCTATATACCCAAACATATACTTACACATTTAGTGGTAGACACTTACCAGAATTTACACCCTTACTCGTACAGATAAACAGGTTAACCTATGATAGATGCCAATATACACAACCATATACCTTCATAAAAAAATAAAAATAAAAATAAAAACCCATATATATACCCCTATATACACATATACATATCCAACAGTATAAATAACTCTACATAACATACAAATATATATATCCAAATACAGACACGTATGATACTTTGTAAGTACCCAGTACACATTCATATCGTTACGGCGACTATCATGCTAAAAAGGTAATAGTCTATTAAGTTTAATTTATCATTATCATAGAAAGTATATGATTTCTATACTAAGTTAAATTTAAAACGATGTTTACAGTTAACTGTTAGTTCATATCTTTGATTTAAAAGATCAGTCTTATTTTTAAATCTAATTATTTCAAGTTTCTCGTTAAGGCATAGGTAACACCGGGCATATAGTGAGTTACATGTCCGGGCCTTTCTAATTAATTTCCATTTAACCTTAGGTGTTTTATTTTTCTCTTTTAGACTCCAAAAGTATTTGGATAATGAAGTCATATATTTATAGTTACTATTATTAAAAGATTGCAGATGACCCCGCCAGCGTTCCTTGAATGGTCTCATGGTGCAACCTATGTAGAATTTCTTTATATTTGGATTTTCTAGTGTTGATATAGTACTGAGATAAACTACAGAGCTAGTTAAACAGTTATTATTTAGTGGACAATTATTGGGATTCCTGCAGTTACATGATTTATTATTTGTGTCATTTTGCTTTATGTTGCTTTGCGCAACCTTGTGGGTTGTCAGGCTCTCCGAATTCATATACTTGCTGAATATACTATTGTTATGTTTTTTAATTATTTTCTCTAGGTTATCAGCACAACTATAGCTTAACTTAAGAGTATTAGAGTTAAATATTTTACTGAGTGAGTTGGTTCCAGATTTGGGGAAATGTTTTTTTAATGAGGTTTAGAAACAGGTGCCCCAATTTAGTTTTAACCATAATGTTAAAAGGGGGAGTATACCATATGATTTTTCTAGATCTCTTTCTACCATTATTGTTGCTATTTATAGGGCTTTTATATTGAATATTAATATTTTTATATCCACTATCTTTAAGTGCAGAATTGTAAAGGTCTCTATGCTTATTAAAAATATCTCTGTTTGAAGAGTTGTTACTGATCCTACATTCAATAGAATAGGGTATGTGTTTGATGATTGCAGGGGGGTGGTTAGAATTTGGATGTACGTATATTTGATTGGAATTAATTTTTACATATGGTTGGTATGTGTTACTAGTGAGGTCTAGGGTGACGTCTAGGAAGTCTACTTGTTTAACATTAGTGGAAACTATTACTCTGAGACCTAGATCCTTAAATACCTTATGTATCATTTTTCTAATACGATCTACTTTAATTTTAGTGGAATTCTTAACTACTAATAACCCATCGTCCCTATATAACCCTACACTATCAGAATCTAGGCAATTAAAGGCACTTAAATTATACAAAAGAAATAATCCAACAAGATCAGAAGCTTCAGCAGAATCCAGAGAACCCATTGAAATGTCAAACTTTTCGTTACAGGACTTTTTGGTCCACTGTTCATCCTTGTAGATTAGAACCGAATTTCGGCACTCCATGATGGTATTCACTTCTCTTTCAGAAATGTTGGAGTATTCCCGAGCGAAATCCAGGGCCAAAGTGAACAGATATTTGGATATAGATGGATAATAGTCTGTAATATCAAACTGTATGAAGGTACATTTGTCCTTATATCCGATGTTGGTAAACCAGTTGATGACATCAGCAGTGTTAATCCATTGTAGTAGTCCGAGGGTTTTCTTTATGGAGTGGTTGGTTCTATATTTGTATGTTATGTAGAGTTATTTCTACTGTTGGATATGTATATGTGTATATAGGGGTATATATATATGGGTTTTTATTTTTATTTTTATTTTTTTTATGAAGGTATATGGTTGTGTATATTGGCATCTATCATAGGTTAACCTGTTTATCTGTACGAGTAAGGGTGTAAATTCTGGTAAGTGTCTACCACTAAATGTGTAAGTATATGTTTGGGTATATAGAGATATATATGTGTACTTGTGTATGTGTAGATATGTGTATGCATATGCATATGTATGTATATGTGTGTGTGAGTGTGCATATATGTGTGTATATGTAGTATGTATGTTTCTATGTGTATGTATATGTTTATATATGCATATATATGTATATATATGTATGTTTAAATATGTATATGTATGTGTATATGTGTATGTATATGGGTGTACATTTATATGTATGTGTGGGTATTTATATGTGTGCGCTCGACTGTTTGTGTACTGTATATCTGGATGTGTCGATATGGGTATTTATATATGATTAGATATTTATGTATATATGTTTGTGTGTCATTGTATGTGTATTTGTATGTATGCTTTAGTGTCTTGGAGTGTATCATAGATACAAACTAAAATCTACTTTTGTTGATAAGGAACCTTTAATTGCTTACAGACTGTTGTTCTTTTCTTAAATTATGATAAACTTTTAATATATTTTATCATAATGTTGTTGGAATATTATTAGAATATAAGTTGGTCTATGTATGCTTATTTCTTTTTCCTTTTTATGCATATGTCTACATGTTTATGTATATATGTATATGTGTTTGTATATGTATGTGTGTATGCGTATATATATAATTATATATATGTATGTATGTACGTATGTATATTTGTGAATATGTATGTTTGTATGTGTGTATGTATGTATGTGTATGTATATGTATGTGTGTAGATATATATGTGTGTATATATATGTATGTATGTGTGTATATCTATGTGTAGTTGCGTATGTATGTGTGTATATATATGTACAAGCGGATGTGTATATGCATTTTTATATTCATATCGTTTTAATTTACGTTTGTTTAATTTTTCATGTATATACTTGTATTTGTAAATGTCTATGTATATATTTAGTTTATATGCATATATGTATACGTGCTTATGTATGTACATCTAGATGTGTATGTGTATGTATGTATGTATGTGTGTGCTTGTATATAGTTGCATCTTTATATATATTTCTTCACTTGCTTTATTTACTTTACTGCGTCGACGTATGGGTCAATATATTTATATGTGCTTATCTATGTGTATGTGTATGTGTGTATGTCTGTATATGCGTACCTATTATGCATATATGTGTGTATGCGGGTGCATGTGTTGATTTATATGCGGATGTGTGAGTGTACAATTATATGTGGAGGTGGTTATTTACTTTTGTCTGTAATGTGTCGAAAACTATATGTTTTTAAAAATGTATATATATATATATATATATATATATATATATATGTATATATATATATATATATATATATGTATATATATATATTTTTATGTATGTGTGTATATTTTTTTTTATATATATTTATTTGTTTAAATTTTATCTATGTATATTTGACCGGTTTAGTTATATTTCAAGTTAAAATTCGTTTAATAACATATAAAGCCACGAATAGCTTTGACGTCTGACCGTCTAGATCATATTGAATGTAGATGTATGCGCCTGTGTGTATTGATGTCTATATGTAAGTAAAGTGCATTTGCCTATGTGTGGTTTGATTTTTTATATGTGTGTCTATATATCTAAATACGTCTGAGCGCTTAACATGCGTGCGTTCGAATGATTTCACGTGAGAGGCGACTAACATGTTGAAATGAAACTAAAATGTATACATTTATGTCTGGGATTCTGAACATCCCTTTCAACATAATTTCAATGAAAATACAAATTAAATAGCATATATATCTTTTATTTTTATTTTTATATTTTTACATTTTTTCTCCTTGGTAATTCTACAATTTAAAACTTAATAGAGATTTGATTTAGATTTC
Source organism: Acanthosepion esculentum (assembly GCA_964036315.1). NCBI lineage: Eukaryota > Metazoa > Mollusca > Cephalopoda > Sepiida > Sepiidae > Acanthosepion > Acanthosepion esculentum. The sequence continues at coordinate 36,932,162 of OZ038503.1, read as the reverse complement.
TAAATAGGTAATTTTAATTTTTTACTTTTAATTTTAATTTCAAATTTTATAAATCTTTTAATATATATGATAACCTTGCTTAGTTGTCAAATTTTTCGAATCATCCTATACTTGTATTTTGATTGGTCACTCTAGCTTATGTAACAGCGTTTACTCCTGGCTAAGGATCGTTGATTAATTTGAAACTTTTAAAACCATTTATTCTATATTCTACATCGTCACTTGAAAAGACACTAGAAGTGTTGAAACAAAATGGCTACTTTTGTCGTGATTTTATAACATATTTATGTTGTAATATTCAAATAAATAATTATATATATATATATATATATATATATATATATATATATATATATATATATATATATAAATATATTTATATATGTATATGTATACATATATATATGTAAACACACACACACACACACATATATATATATATATATATATATATATATATATATATATAAATATATTTATATATGTATATGTATACATATATATATGTAAACACACACACACACACATATATATATATATATATATATATATATATATATATATATATAAATATATTTATATATGTATATGTATACATATATATATGTAAACACACACACACACACACACACACACACATATATATATATATATATATATATATATAAATATATTTATATATGTATATGTATACATATATATATGTAAACACACACACACACACACACATATATATATATATATATATATATATATATATATATATATATATATATATATATATATAAATTCTTAGCCTACGCGTTTCGTTCTGTGACGGAATACATCAAGGCAATGTAGGATTTATTTTGCTGCACTTTTTTATATACAAAGGCGATAACGTCATTCATTTATCAAGTCTTATACATTTGAAAACGTTCATAAATGTTAATCAGATGGTTGAAAGTTATGTCAGAGGATGTGGAGGACAAAAAGTTTCATATTTCAAAGTCTGGCAAAAAGCAAGCGAGAAATATTTAAGAAAAAAAAAGAGACAAGCGAAAAAACTATTATTTACCGACGTGTTTCGGCCGATGACGAACTTTATCAAGGAAATGTAGGATTTATTTAGATGTATGTGTTTATATATAAAGGCCAAGATGCCATTGTTTTATCAAAGTTAATAAACTTGAAAAAGTTGATCTAGGCTCATCAGGTGGTTGAAAAGTCATTCAAAACATGTGGAGTACACAAATTGAAACAATTCAAAGTCTGGAAAATATAAAGTGACTGAATAATATTGAACATATTTCTTTTTTTTAAACCCGAATTTTCGTATCCAGTCGAATACCCCGCTAATCCCAGAAGCGATGGGGAAGTTTGCCGAAAGCACTGCTAGTGTTAGCAAACCGATGCATGATTTCATCATCTAATGTTGCACTGTAGTTGACTTTGCTACCAAGATAGGTGAAACGCTTTACATAGTTCATGGCTCTGTTTTCGACTACCAATGGTCTCTCTAGAAATTTGTAGACTGGAGGTTTTTGTTTCTCACCACCGAATTGCTTCGAGTAGGATATGTTTGATGCACTACTTCAGTTTTCTTTATGCTAAGAGTAAGGCCAAATGCTTTACATGCAGCAGAGAAACGATTTATTAGATGTTGGGCCTCCTCAAAGAATGTCACAACAAGAGCAGTATCATCAGCAAACAACAAATCACGGATAATTTGTGTACGAAGATGGGTCTTGGTTTTGTACAGCTGATGATTAATGAGTCCACCAGCTGTTCTAAACTGAAACTTGACACTGCTCTCACACCGTTTCGAACTGCTCTATTCAGCGATCCAAAATTTCTGACTATCCGTCAAGAGAGTTTCACCGTCTGCTGTGGAGATTGGAGCAACACCACTTTTATGAGGACCGAAGAAGCTCTTGAGAACGTCATAGAAAGCATTTGCATCCTTTCTGTCAGCTCGTTGAACTTGAATTTGTACTTTTCACTCCCTGTTGGGTAGGCTGTTGAGGAGCATATATGCGTTCATCCTACATACCCCGCGTCCAGCAGTGGTTTATAATCCAACTAGGATGAGTAAAACTGCTTGTGGTACAGAGCTCATAATCAGGCGTGATCAACATTTAATGAACAACGCCAGCATATTCAAGCCCTCTTTCACGTCCCGGTTTTAAGTTTTTATATATTAGATGGTGTTATTTTTATACGTATATATCTGTTTTTATATCCTTTTTTCCCCCTATTGTCGTTTCTCTGTTCTAGTAGACCATTTTTAGCTATGTATATTTGCCCGTATGAGTTATATTTTAATAAGTGGTTAGAATTCGTTTAATAACACTTTCAATCTTGAATATTTCTTGGTTGTTGTATGGAAGTGTGTATGCCAATGAATGTGGGTGCATGTACGAGTCTTTATTGGTGTCTATGTGTATAATTACTTGCAGGCACATTTCGTTGTGTATGTGTGTGTGTTTTTGGGTTTATTTTTTGTAAAGTATCGTGGAGATATTTCCTGTTTCGTTACATTTTTTATGTGTGTATATATCTAAATATGTCTGCGTGCTTATGTATTATAATCTGATTGTGTATGTAGTATCTTTCGCAAGATGTCATCATCTCCTACCTACACTTTGAATTCAAGAGTATTCATGTTGTCATGAAGTTAAGAGCTGTCGATCGTAACGTTTCTCTCAAGGTAATTTACAAAAAAATAAATAAATAGAATAACATACGTATTTTTTTCTTTTTTCCTCAGTAATTTTATAATTTTAAACTTAATAGAGATTAAATTTAGATTTAAAAATGGCTAGTTTTAATTTTAATTTCCAATTTTATCGTATAATTTAATACTTATTAGTTAAATTAATTCTATTTTAGTATAGCCCCAACTTTAATGCATTTAATAGTTATTATAACCTTACTTCGTTGTCAAGTTTTTTGAATTCTCGTATACTTGTATTTTGATTGGTCATTCCAGCATATGTAACAGCGTTTCTCTTTGCGAGGGGGGGTTAATTAATTTGAACCTTTTAAAAACCTTTATTCTACATACAATATCATCACTTGATAAGACGCCAGAGTTGTTGAAACAAAATTGCTATTTTAGTAGTGATTTCATAATATATTTATGTTATAAATTTTAAATAAATAATTATATTTGCTCTACTCTGTATTGAGCACTCTTTTAAGAAGAATAATTTTTGGTTATTGGAATTTTTTCCCTATACACCAATCCTATACTTGTGTATATATATATATATATATATATATATATATATATATATATATATGAAGATAATTAACTTAAATTATCAAATTTTGTTTTTGTTTTTCACGACATCGAAGTTTCTTGGTCATGACCATTCTTCAAGTGGCTCTGATCTTTTCTTCTTTTTTTTTAATATTTACAATATTTCCTCTGCATCTTTTTTTTACACGGGTGCATTCATTAATTTTTGCTTCTTCGTCTTCGTTTTTTCAGTTGTAAATTCTTCTAAATATATTTATTTTATGGTTTATACTGAAGTTATGTTATGTAATATTATTAATTTGTACTATTTCTTAACTTGTATTATTAATTAAATTATAATATGTTATGTTGTACTTGTTATTAATTAAATTATGATATTTTATATTATTTATTATGTAATATCTTTATTAAAGTAACAAGTAAAGATTTGTTATTATTTGTTATTCTGGTTTACATATATATATATATATATATATATATATATATATATATATATATATATATATGGAAACCATAATATATATAATATAATATAAAAGGCTCAAACAATAATATTCCATGTTTATAATTTACTGCATTGGAATCGTAATCACGATATAATTCATCTGACCTACAAATTTAAAAAAAAATCGGAAAATATATGTCCGGTTATAAAAAACAAATTCTAGTGAGAGTGTATTTATGGGAGTGAGAACAAGGGTGACAGGGAAATGTATGAAAGCTCTAGAGAGAAGTGTAACAGAAGAAAGAACAGTCCTTTTTTAATTATATATCTCTATATATATTTATATATATATATATATAGATAAAGATATAGATATATATTTCTCAATGATATTATATATATATATAATGTACATATATTGGTCAATATATATATATATATATATATATATATATATATATATATATATATATATATATATATATATATATATATATATATATATTCAAACGACAAATTCTGTTTGTTTAATTTTTTCTAGTTTTCAAATGAGATGCATTACAAATTGTGAATGAAATGTCTGAAATTCTTCATTAGTTCTGTTTCATATCAACCACTTTCGTACATCCGAGGAATTATGAAGGCCTGGATGTTGCCAATGTTGTAGACAAGTGTCTGTTGGCTAGATCCTAGCAATCTTTGAAACACACATCTGTCAATAACATATCAGTTATCGATCCCAATAAATACATTATATTTTTCATTTACTATAAAATGTTGAAAACACCTAATCTAATTATTACCAATTACACTGGACCTAAAAAAAATCTCCCTTAAGTAAAAACAACGTTGTTTGTCACTTCATGTGCTCTGGCAGATGTCATCTCAGATATCAATATTAAAAAAAGAAAACATTATGTTTTGGCATTTGGCTCATATGATCTGCACTGTCTCGTGTCAAAACTTACTATAATATCGACCATCACATCACAAACAGCCTAAATCAAATTATCAACTCCAGACAAATATTACTAGATTATAGCAAAATATAATATAGTACCAATTTGTAAGGAAAGACTCAACATTCGAGAAATTATTACACAAAAGTTACGACTCCAATTAAGTAAGTATTATACTACATGAAGAGCAAGTCAGTAATAATTTTTATATGAGTGAATAATAATAATAATAATAATAATAATATAATAATAATGGTAATAATAATAATAATAATGATAATAATAATAATATTAATAATAATAATAATAATATTAATAATAATAATAATGATGATAATAATAATGATAATAATAATAATAAACGCTGATGTCGGAGTAAACGGACGTGTTTTTCATGGCTCTAAGAAAGCGATTTAAGGAAAGTATCATACATTATATTTACTTGTTTATTAGTTTATGATATTTAGTTTCATTTAAAGTATTTAATATATGTAATTTATAATTTTATTGTATATGTTTACCTATGTTTAGTCGTGGCATTCAATGATTTTTCTTCTTTTTTTTTCTCTTTCTAACATTTTCTTTTTAAAAAAAAAACAATCGTTGTTTCGCTAGTGAAATTCCTCGCTAAGAGTTATAAGAATATTTAATGTATTTTATTTATTTATTTGTTTAACTAATTATATAGTAGTATGAATAATTTTAATTTATTTATATCTAAGCGTAACATTTATCTTCTGTTGTTTTTACGAAAGTGGACGTAATTTTCGGAATTAGTGGAAACCATATTTTTTTTAATGTTTATTTTGATTATCTTTGACTAGTAGCTCATTACCGCCGATTCTTTGTTTTTAATCTATTATTATTATTAGCTATATTGAAAGTTTCTTATATAACCTTTACTATGAATTTGAATACCTTACATTTTCCTATTTTTTTATTTGCTAAGTAACGTAATTTCAATTTTATTGTAAATGCGTTCCAGTTATAACGTTATTTTGTTTCGTTTTTACTTCTAGTCAATTTGTCTATTTTTATCGTTAAATTTTTTTAAGCGACAACAAGAATAATAACAGCAACAATAGTAATAATAATAATATTAATAAAATTTTATTTTATACTTATGATAATTTAAATATATATATATACACACACAGAGGTACATATATAAGAACAACATTTATAACAATAATTATTCTAATAATCTTATATTTCTTTATTTTATTTTATTAATAGTATTTAAAAGATATATATAGCATTATATCGACACATTTAATTTCGAATTGTTTACTCCGACATCCAGCAAAAAAAAAAAAAAAAAAAAAAATCCCCTTGGCAGTCAAGGTTAAAACGCAAATCTCTAACAATTTTAACGAATACGAATGAAATTTCATACCGGATCGGTCGTCACCCGGGTCAACAAGGACCGCGTCCCTCAGAGAGGAACCAGTCTGAGGACGAAAAATCTGTTACTGGAACAAACTCCACCACGAACGAAGAGACACTAGGTCACCAAAACCGGATTATTGCCAACCTTGGACCAAGTGACTCAATACCAAATCGACTAATAAAAAGAAAACGAACTAAATGGACCCGCGAAGAGTATCGACAAGTCATGACATCTTTCTTCACTGCTCTCGAAACCCCAGCAAAGAACACCACCAAACAAACATACCAAATATGGAGAAGTATGGTGGGAAATGATATAAGACCTAACCTCAATCCAAACATGTTTTCTAATGTCCGTAGGGACATTATGCGAAACAACAGACTCTCAAAGACAGAAATAGATAGGATAAAATTAGATATAAGACAAAATACTATGATCTATCACTCAAAATGTAATGAGATGAATGTAGATATAAGTAGTGTGACAGAGGATGAGGTAAAAACTAAAACAAATGAAATACGAAATAGCCTACCAGGAAATAAAATCAAAGACTCTATCTTAAACAAAACCTGCAGTTCTCCAGACAATGTTTCTGAAGATGACTCCAGGTACATTATGTTAGAATTCCTTGAAAACCACAAAGCGGAAATCACCGAAGCGAAAAACCACGTAATCCAAGTACTCAGCAAAGTAACTTTCATACAGTTGTCAGAAAGAGACCAGCTACCCAAAATCCATATGACGAATTCCAACAAGCATATTGAGAAAATATACAACGCTGCTCTGGAAAGACTGTTAACAGATAAACCACCGGGAAACATCACAGAAGTTAACAACGTAATATACGCAACAGCTTTAGCAGCGACTCTGAAGCTTGGGATCAAAACAATAAATAAAGTTAACAGACGTAGAGAACCAGCTTGGAAAGCAAAATTGTTACGAGAAATAAAACAAATCAGACGTGAGCTTTCTATATTAGATGAGCTCACCAGAAACCCTAATATTTCCACGCGCAAGTGCAAAAAGATCAAGAGGAAACACAAAATTAAATCACTACTTGACATTCCATCAACCACGGAAATGCTGAAGCAGAAACTTCAGCTAAAAGCACAGAGAACAAGGCGATACGAAAAACGTTGTAGGTTCTATCGCCAAAATAAAATATTCCAAACGGACCTTAAGAAATTTTAAGGGAAATTGGAAAAAAATCTATACATGTCGAAAGGCCACCATCGATTGATACTGTACAGACATTTTGGGAAAATATTTGGAGCAGCCCGAAGGAATATAACCCAAAAGCTGAATGGATCCGGCGTGAAGAAGAACGAATGTTGGATACACCTCTGCAAGAATGGGAAAATATATCCACAGATGATGTTAGGCAAGCTCTAACGAAATCGCAAAAATGGAAATCCCCAGGAAATGACAAGGTTCCCAATTTCTGGCTTTATCATTTCTCGTCTATCCACAAAATACTTGCGGAAACATTATCAACGCTTGTAAATAATCCCAATAAAATCCCGGAATGGATTACTGAAGGTATTACATACCTTATACCAAAAACAAATGAAACAGATGACCCGAAAAATTATCGACCGATAACATGTCTCTCTACAACGTATAAGTTGATCCCGTCTGTCCTGACGAACCGTGCTTACTCCTTTTTAGAAACAAACAGCACTCTTCCACTGGAACAGAAGGGATGCAGGAGGGGTTCATATGGATGCAAAGACCAATTACTAATAAATAAAATGATTCTGGAAAATTGCAGGAGCAGACGTAGAATTCTCAGTGCAGCGTGGATTGATTATCGTAAAGCTTTTGACAGTGTTCCACATTCTTGGATCCTTAAGACTTTGGAAATGTTCAAAGTCTCCCCTGTGGTATTAAATTTCCTCAAGCACAGCATAGGAATGTGGAACACCAAACTATACCTTAGTCACACCAGGGGCACTGCCATATCCAACCGACTAAATATCCGACGTGGAATCTTTCAAGGAGACTCTTTGTCTCCCATTCTGTTTTGTTTGTCCTTACTCCCCCTTACGCATGAACTGAACAACAGTAGCTATGGCTACAAAATAAATAACAAATATTCAATCACCTACTATACATGGATGATCTCAAACTCTTTGCCAAAGACGACAATGAGTTAAAGGGCCTACTTAATATTGTAAAATACTTTAGTGACGACATATGCATGAGCTTCGGATTAGATAAATGTGCTAAAGTAACATTTAAGAAAGGTAGAATTTTAGAAGCACCCTTAATAGATTTAGATTTTGCCACGAAGATTAGAGAATTGGAGCATGATGAAGCTTATAAGTACCTAGGAATTAGTGAGGGAGATGGCATACAACACTCCCAAATGAAAGAGAAGGTAAGAAAGGAGTACTACAGGCGTGTACGCCTGGTACTAAATACCGAGCTAAACTAAAAAAAACGAATATCAGCTATAAACACCTTAGCTGTTCCTGTGGTGCAATACAGCTTTAATGTACTTAACTGGACCATAGCTGAAATTAAGCGAATGGACGCCAAAACGAGAAAGCTCCTCATTTGCTACCGCATGCATCATCCCAAAGCTGATATTGATCGCCTGTATGTGCCCAGATCCGAAGGAGGCAGAGGACTAGTTCAACTAGAACTATCCTACAAAAGTACAACAATTGGCCTCCAAAGATACTTGAAAAATACAGAAGACTGGATGATGGTATGTGTCAAGGAACATGAAAGTAGTAAGTGTCTTTACTCTGTAGTAAAGGAAGCCGAGAAATTCAAAAAGGAGCTTCAAATGGGCACAGAAATTCAAATACATCACTGTACAGCAGCTGAAGCTGCAAAAAACTTAAAAAAGAATGCAAAGAGAAATGCGACCGACCAGATAAAGAAACAATGGCAAAATAAACCGCTCCATGGCCAATACTCTGCCCGTACCAAACAAGATGACGTAGACAAAAACCGCACCTATCAGTGGCTACGTAGTGCAGGGTTGAAAGGTGAAACTGAGGGTTTTATCATTGCTGCACAAGACCAATGCTTGTTAACTAGGAATTATCAAGCACATATACGAAAATACTGTGTTAACCCAAGATGCAGATTCTGTGACAAATATCCAGAAACCATTGATCATCTTATATCAGGTTGCACGATATTGGCACCCACTGAATATAAAACCCGGCATGACAGAGTGGGCCAATATCTGCACTGGAAAATTTGCAACTCCTATGGGAAGGAAACTGGAAGAAATTGGTACGAACACCACCCTGACCCGATTACGGAGATAGGACCTGTTACAATTCTATGGGACTACACAATACACACTGACAGAACAATCAAAGCCAACCGCCCAGACATTGTTATTAAAGACCACAAACAAAATAAGCGCCTCGTTATTGATATGGCAGTCCCTGCAGACTGCAATGTGTCTTTGAAGATATTCGAAAAACTGTCAAAATACAAGGACCTTGAAATAGAAATCACAAAAATGTGGCACATGGGAACATCAACAATTCCTGTTGTAGTTGGAGCCCTAGGACTGGTTGGAAAAGATTACAGTAGGCTGATTGAAGGGATCTCTGGAAGTCCATGCCTCAAAGAGATACAAAAAATTGTTCTGACAAGTACAGCCCACACTTTACGAAGGGCTTTGTCTATGTAATTATTTTTTTTTTTTTTTTTTTTTTTTTTCAGTGGAAAGTGTCATGATGCCATTTCTAACCTTAGGTCCCTGGGCGGGACCCGGAAAGAAATGTGTAAACGCCAGATATCAAAGAAAATAATAATAATAATAATAATAATAATAATAATAATAATAATAATAATATAAAATAATAATAATAATAATAATATAAAATAATAATAATAATAATAATACAAAATAATAATATAATATAAAATAATAATATAATTATTATTACTCCCTCTATGTAATCGACGTGAGTAGACTGTTCTCGTTCCACTGCTTACGCCTAGGTATATAGTCGAGTTCTTATTTTTTTTAGTTCTGGTCAGCTATTGCTCGCCCGTTCCCCCTGTGTACGAATACACACTGTCAGACTAAGCGATTGAACTCACAACCAATATTTCACCAAATTCTCCAGATTTCACCATAAACATTTAGGCTATTGTCTTATAGTACAATTTGTTGTAGTGAAGCTGGAACTTTAAGCCTGCTGATTTTAGTATCCTAATAATGTTAAGATACAGCGAAGATTTTGTCTACAATACTGACAACACCCAGATCATAATTGAAATAGTCGAATTTATTTCAACAAAAAAGAAAGACAGAAAAAAAGAAAGATAGATAATAAAATAGTAATATCAACTTCGGATAATTTCTCCGACATTTTGATCCCATTGTACAACATCTTATTTAAAATTTGCCCCCCCACTCAACAAAATGTAAAACAAAACAGAGAGACTTTATTGATAGAATTTAACAAAAAGTATTGATATAAATTATTTCTGCTTACAATTAACTCATATATTTACGTCATGCGTTTACAAATAGAATCGCGCTTAAAATAATTAATGGCGCGACATTTTGATTTTATTTCTCGACAAGACCCTTCATTTTGATCCACATTTTATCTCTTCTGTTTTCTTGATTGCATTTACTTTATTCGGGATCTTTTCTACCAATGACACGCAGCAGCCTAACGTCTGACAGAATAAGTTAGATGTCTCTGCATGTAATCGCATATGTCCTTGCATCGCAGTCGATTTCAGAATGAATGATTAGATTAGAACTGCGCTTCCATTTCCGCTTCTGATATTCGTGGTTAGGGGACAATTCCTTCTATTACATCTAAAACATTATCCTCGAGAAAAAAACAAACAAACTCAATGGCAAAGAACATTTTACCATTGTTATTGACATAGAACTAAACACTACGTTGTTAAAAGTAGTTGCTCAAATTTAACAATTATCATATTACAATAGTTTCTATGTCCAAACTCTTTACACCTAAAAAAGGGTTTATCTCATATTGAGGACCTTTCATCCGATAAATATAGACATATATTGTTTATACATTTGTATATTGCTTATACATTCTATATACTGTTCATACATGCTATAGTTTTTATACATTTGTATCTTGCTTATACATACTACATATTGTTCATACAAGCTATATAGTTTATACATTTGTATCTTGCTTATACATACTATATACTGTTCATACATACTATATTGTTTATACATTTGTAACTTGCTTATACATACTATATACTGTTCATACATACTATATTGTTTATACATTTGTATATTGCTTATACATACTATATACTGTTCATACATACTATATTGTTTATACATTTGTAACTTGCTTATACATACTATATACTGTTCATACATACTATATTCTTTATACATTTGTAACTTGCTTATACATACTATATACTGTTCATACATGCTATATTCTTTATACTTGTGTATCTTGCTTATACATACTATATCTTTCATACAGGCTATATTTTTTATACATGTGTATTTTCTTTATACATAGTATATACTGTTCATACATGCTATATTCTTTATACTTTGTATCTTGCTTATACATACTATATACTGTTCATACATGATATATTGTTTATACATTTGATCTTGCTTATACATACTGCATATTGTTCATACATGCTATATTGTTTATGCATTTGTATTTTCTTTATACATATAATATATTGTTTATACCTGCTATATTGTTTATAAATTTGTATCTTGCTTATACATACTATTTATTATTCATACATTCGATATTGTTTATACATTTGACCTTGATTATACGTAATATATACTGTTTATACATGCTATATTTCTTATACATTTGTATCTATCTTATACATACTATATAGTGTTAATAAATGCTATATTGTGTATAGCATTGTATCTTGCTTATAAAAACAATATACTGTTCAGACATGCTATATTATTTATAAATTTGTATCTTGCTTATAAATACTATATACTGTTCATACATGCTATATTGTTTATACATTTCTATATACACTGTAACATATGGCCTTTGGCAATGTTTACAAAAAATATGTTTTCTTTAATTATCTTTTTTCTATGTTTCATGTCCCTTCAGAGACTGTGCAATAATGACTCTCCACAACTTCTTACGCGGAGCTCTGAAGTAATATTTGTCTCATTTAGTTTTAGTGACAGAAGACCAAACTTACTCGAAACTTGTGAACAGGCGCTATCGAATAACACAGAGAAATGTACCAAATGACTGAAATCGCATAACTTAATCATTTTCAACAGCAGACACTGCTAAAAAAAATGTTATCAAATGTAACACCAAAAAGAAGTGATGCTAAAATCTAGACGTTGACATTCCACAATAATAATAATCAAATAAAATACTAGGAAGACAACATACATCAGTATTAGAAAGAGTTATAAAATCTACTGGAGTTGAGAAACCAGTTTACCAGATAAGTCGTTTCAAGAGAAAAATTTTAGAAATTTTAACCGACAGTAATACGAGCTGACTTGTCAATGAATGCCTAATGTTGCAATTATCAGTACCGGTTAATATTAACAGTGTCATTACCATTACCCAGTCCCTATTTTACCACTTATGCGCATAAAAATCAACACTGTACGGAGATTGTTAGTTTCTTACCTCAAGAGATATTTTCTTTTTAGTGGGCCTGTTGCCATCACATATGTATACTAAAATAAGATAATTGTTAGATAATTGATTCACAAAGAACACATCATCTTACCCTCTCGTAGGTTGAGCATTTTGGAAGAAAGGGAATTTGTCGGCTGCTGATAATTAACGCAATAACTCTTCGCTATCAATTGAGCACTCTAGTAGCCGGTAATGATTAAATATCGTATATAATGCGTTAAAATACCCTTTCTCTGTGTGCACTGATGGCCTAAGGGTAAGAATATTCGGCTGATGACAGATTGGTCGTGTTTCGATCCCGGCTTGAATCAATCTGACGATCTGTGATACAGCGAAACAGTCTGTCTGTGGATGACTATATATATATATAAATATATATATATATATATATGGATGAATATACGCCACATATACACTGGAAGAAAGGGAATTCAGCCTCTACACTATGCATTGAGCACTCTGGTAACCGGAAATAGTTATATCTCATATATAATGTGTCAAAAATTACATATCTACGATTTCAAATCGGTTGGGTTTCGATCCCGGATTGAATCAATCGCATGTTAGCCACACTGATGATCTGTGATACAGCGAGACTGCTATTTGACAAAGAAAACATTTTGGTCCCTCTATCGGTTGAGCAGTTTGGAAAAAAGGGAATTTGTCGGCTGCTGAGATATATATATATATATATATATATATATATATATATATATATATATATATATATATATATATATATATATTCGGCAGTTGTATGCTCTAGACTTCTTCAGGTGTTTGGAATTTCGAACTGGATACTTGTTCCCATATTGTATTCATTCTTATGCATAGAAATCAATAGCAATATGGGAACCAGTAACACGGAGTGTTAGAGAAAATCAATAATAATAATAACAAAACTTGTAGTATGAGCTCTGGTAAAAATTTCTACTGAGACATTAAGTTTATAAGTCCCCAAAATTCATACTCTGATATCCTCAAGGCCCAGTGAATAAAATCTTTGGCTGGATCAAGTGACTCCAAAAGATCAATGCCTAGCTACTTCAGTGGTGAACAAAAACTTGGAGAGTTGAAATAAAGGGAGGTACTTGATGCATCCGGAAGAACTAGAACAACCTACACCGCTAGATAGTTCAATTCGAAATCCCAATTAGCTGAAGAAAACCGGAGCGTACAATGGCCGAAACGCCGGAAATATGGCAATAAAGATAAAGCGTATTTGCGCGTAAGTGAATATAACGAACCCAACTGGAATTGGAACTCGGTTACCGGATTAACAATCCCGTGCCATTATCCATTACACCACACGCTCGTCCAAACTGATAGCATATGGTAATCCCAAACGGTCACCCATTTAGGTACTGACGAAGCTCGACGCTGCTTGATCGTACGGGAGTCGGCGTGTGCTTCAAAATAATGTGGTCGTACGCACCAACAGTTCAATGGAAGAGGCTGTCTCACCAATCGTATATGAAGTGAAAGAGGATACGTGGCCTAGCGTGTCCTAGCTGCGTATGTCTAGACTGGTGGAAGAAAAGATTCTAGTTCGCCCAAACATCTGTCATGATGGCTATAGAAATGCGAGAGGGTAGTGACCTTTTTGCTAGAGAGAATGAGAGAAAGACAGACGGACAGAGGGAGAGATAGACAGGCAAAGACCGAGGTTGAGTGAGGGGTTTCGCAATTTTAAAATCTGTATATTTAGCATGAGGTATAATGGCGTCTTGTATGGAGGGTGAAAATGCCAGAGAAAACCATCTTATTTTGAATCACTTGGAAATATAATAGCCGACTGATAACATTAAGCGATGTATAGAAGAATTGGGACATTTTTATTCATAAATATTGTAGCGATATCAGTGTCAGCCGATATCTTGTTAAATGAAAACATTTGAAGGATGTTACAGAAACTGTTTTAGACAATTATTGTCTTGATGATTATCAGCTGAATGAAATGAATCTCACAAGAACCATCTCGAACGAAACTGACAAAAGAAGACACGCCCGTTAGACAGTTAGCACTCCCATCACCTTCGCCTCATCTTTGTTTCGCTTGTCTACTCCAGAAGGTTACAAAGGGAAGAAAATTTGCTTACTGCTAAAGTCGGCTCATGGTTTTATTTCGCGACTGATTTATTTTTTCAAGCCACAAGCATTTGACTGGAAGAAATTGCGCTCTGAGAACGATTTTTGGGTTTAGCTTGAGCTGTAACAATATGCATTGTTATAAATAAGTTCTCTTTATAAAATGATAATATGCAATTCATTGGCTTAGAATTATTAGTATCGAATCCGTTTTTATTCAAAGTGTTTTGAGCCCTCTCGTATGGTTAAAACTAATCGATTGATAACGATATCATATAATAAATTTTCTAATCATTTTACAAGCGTAATGAAAAACGTATAGACTGATTGTTTACCGTTAAGATTAAGCCTACTTTCCAGAACAATATTATCTCATATATATATATATACATATGTATGTGTGCATGTGTGTGTTTGTGCGTTTGTGTGTGTGTGTGTGTGACTGTGTTTATACATGTGTGTGTGTGTGTGTTTTTGTTTTGCGATGTTTATATATTCTGGGAGTGGTATCGGGTATTTAATCATGGTTTAAAAAGATAAAAGAAAAGTTATGCCTATCGCATTTTTTCGAGGAATTAATTCCTACATCAAAATATTATGCAAAAATATCTGAAGTCTAAAAACAAATGATCATTTCCACTCAAACTGCGACTAGTTAATAACAGAAAGTAGTGTATTAAAAACAGGTTGCATTAAAACTGTCAAAAAAATCGAATAAAAATAAAATTTGAAAGACCGCATGAATAACATACAATTAAAATTATGGAAACTATCAACAAACGACACGAACAAATTAAACCCACCTGTTGCTATAGAATAAAGAATGAATGTCCTTTTAACGGTAATTGCTTACAAAACAACCTAATATACCAAGCAACGGTAAAATCACCAGATATTGAAGAAAAAGTATATATTAGAGTACATCTGGGAAATTAAAATCTAAACAAAAATCACGCGAAAAATATCATGGAAAATAAGGAATCATCAGTCTACAACAATCAATCAAAAACCTGCAAACTCTGCTTGGAGGAAAAAATAGCTATTATTACCTTCCCATACCGAAATAAATTACTAAATAAACGATCTGAGATCATCTCAAAATGCAGACATAAAAGCATTTTTTTACTATGTTTCTTAAAAATCGAAAACAGAAATGAATAAACAAAATAATATAAAAAACAAGTAAAATAAATTAACCGAAACAAATAATAAATAAATTAGCAAACCACTCCATTTAGAATGGACGAAATAGAATAAATAAAAATAAAAAACATAAAAATCAAGTAAAAATAATCAACCCAAATAAATAAATAAATAAAGTAAATAATAAAAGAAATTAACAAACTAATCCCTCCAAAATAACCGTTAGAATAGACTACAATAGCCAATCCAAAAATTGGACGTAAACGTAGCTATAGCTGCTATATAACGATAAAATAAACATTACTACGCTACTCAAAAATCGAAAACCAAATAGAGTAAATAAAAATATACAAAATAAAAATTAGTAAATAAATAAAAAACAAATAAAAATGAATCCAAATAAATAAATAAAAGAACAAATTAACAAATCACCACCGCTAAAATAACTGTTAGAACCAATAAAAATAAGTACAAATAAACAAGTAAAAATAATCAATCCAAATAAATAAATTAATACATTAAAAAGTGCCCCACCCCGCCAAAATAATAGAATAGACTACGGCAAGTAATCTAAACATTGGACGAATAAATAGCTTTAATTATCTTCCCAGACGAAAACAAACTATTAAATAAGCGACCTAAGCGAATCCACCCCATTTTTCTTTTACTACGTTATTAAAACATCAAAAACCGAAAAGACTAAATGACACAAAATGAAAATGTAAAACAAATTAACATTCGCAGCCTGACGATTGCGACTAGCATGAAGCAGCCTGTCGCCTCTGAGTGTTGACTTCAATGTTCACTTTTATATTTATATTTACATACGCTCTCTCTCTGATACTGAGCACTTTATCCCATAAATATAGCACACCTTAAAACTATATTTATCATATATATATATATATATATATATATATATATATATATATATATATATATATAATATAATATTGTCATGCACATACAGACTGTTTCGCGGCACTTCAGTATGGCTAGATGTCCGGTTGCCTTTAGCTAGGATCGAAACCCGACTGAATTGGCGTCAGTCGGAAATTCTACTACTAGTCGGCGCTCAGCAGGTATGAAGAGGAATTTTAACGTATTTATTTTCAGATAAACACACAGTGACCGACAGGACTCAATTCACTTTTGCCGAAGAGTCACACTATATCAGCTTTAATAGTCACGTATTACAAATCCACACTTCCTTCCCCAGAGAACTCAACCGAAATTAATTTTTTAGTAGCCTATATATATATATATATATATATATATATATATATATATATATATATATATTACTATTTCAAGGAGAAAGGAGCTTTTCACTATATTGTGCTACATTGTAATAATTGAATGCATGTAATATTTTCTTGTATGTTTCGTGCTCCGTCAAGATATGAATGATCATATCTATCCACAGTTTCTTGGAGCCATAGGAACAAGCCATAGGAACAACTTATGTTGATACATGAATTTATAGCCAAACATTATCATGTGTATACTTGAAACCCTTGGTAAATATACATCTTGTATATACAAAACTACTCAAGAAAACATTTGTCTTGTATTTACTTAAAGCAAGTGTTTTGTTAATTCCGGATTCAGTAGTTAGAATTTCACCTTTTGGAAGGTACTTATACAGATGATGCAATCGGCATATTGTAGGTCTTGCCAAGAGAACGGGCGATTTTCAGATCATTATCTTTTTATATGTTGTTTGCGATATTTCTTTGTTATTACAAGTGGCTCTGAGAATATTTGGTCGAGATTTTTCCCCTTTTCTCTGCATATTTTAATATTTATTCGAAAAGATTTTCTTTGCTGGTAAATTGCACTTTCAGCGCAATATGTCTAATGGTTTACACGAATCCGGCGGGTTGTCCGTAGGTACTAAATGTTTCGAGAAATGGAAATGCGTTTGGTTTCCGTAGGGATTATGCGTCTGGTGCCATCAAGGACCATTTTTGATTTCCTGTTCTTTTCTCGTATATAAAAACGGAATTAGTTTAACCGAAAAGGAAGACACGCAGCTTGATAGCCGTGGTTTTGGTTTGGTTTGGTTTACAGCATATCAACATCTTATGGGTCATCGAATGCCGAAATATGATATATTCGTGTGAGCTTTAATTTCTTTTACAAAAATGTATATTGTTATTTTTTTTTTCTTTTTGTTACCAAAATATATTGCTGGTAATTTTTACTACTGTGAAATCTATTGCTGGTATTTTTAATATAATTTTTTATACTGTCATAGTTCTAATCTTAGTTTGAAGTTTAAATATTTGCCCATAGCTCGGACCCTAGCAGTTGCAATCACCCTGGGTCAGGTAGACCTGGGAACAACAGCTTTTAGGAGTTGGTTCCACGTTCCTCACAACCTCCTGATCAGATGTCTTGCTGCCGGACATAGTTTATCATCATACCCAGGATGTGGTTGGCAGTATTACAAGATCTTATTTAACTATGTGTTCTTTAGGAAGAATTAAGGACTCTAACTCAGCAATGTCCATCAACGCCATGAGATCCTGGGAATAAACGAGTCTTTTTGCACTATAATATCAGAAATAGAAAATTCCATTTCATACAACACTTACTTCGGTACTCAATTCTCTATCAAAATAAATATACGAAAATAATATTTTCTATCAAATAATATTCTTTATCGAAATAATATACAAAAATATCTGAAGTCTAAAAGCAAATGATTGATTCCTCTGAAACTGCGACAAGTTAATTGTTCAAATTCTCCTCAAAACCTCCTGATCAGATGTCCTGCTGCCGGATTTAGTTTATCGTCATACCCAATTTTATTGCGGGGGGGGGGGCGGTAGTGTTATCTCGTGATCTGTCCGATTCAGACCTGCTAGAACGATTAGACAACTATTATTATACTTATGGTTGAAAACATTTTTTGTCGTAGACTGTAAACATCGTAACGAGCACCTGAAGAGAGAAGAACAGACACAAGGACTAATGATAGAAATTCGTTTACGGTACAATGTTCTACCTACATCTGCGGACTTCTAGTTAGGAGAATAAACGACATAGACTGCTGGTAAAATCTTACGTATAATAAAAATACAGAAGAAATATACCTACTCAAATATGCGTCTGAGACTAACAACGCAAAATTTCTTTTTATGCTTTCTTTATTTTTATTGGTGTTAAGATTTTGGCTATTGGTTTAAGATATGCCTTTTAAATTTACATATGAAATTCGATCATCTTGTCGCCATGTTTATTAATGATTTGTCGTCATATTTTGACTTTAATCTTAATCCGGGTTGCTTTTTAGCTTATCTCACAGACATCTCATTCTTTAGTAATACATGTCGAAAATGATCAATGATTATCGATAAGCAGGATGAAGTTGAACTTGTTGCTCAGTCTTCGCAGATGTTAAGTAATCCCGCATTAGTCATATTTCTATATGACTGTCATGCCGACTATCTTCATTGAATATTATTTTAATTAATCCATTTTATTTATAATCGGTTACTTTCCTTGCTTTGTTGACCACATTAGCGACACCCATTATGACTATGTTGACCACTCATTATCACTCTGAATGTCTATTAGCACAAAGGCTTCTGAAACGTTTCGTCTAATTTGACTCACAAGGCTTGGGTCAACCCGTGGTATGTTTTTTTTTCAGGCAGTTTCTAAAGTTGCCCTACGCTGCAATAACATTCCTTCGTTAACAATATTATCGTGCCTTAGTTACTTTCAACCCTCACACAGAATGTTCACTATTCAAACGAAATTATTCTGAACGTTACGAGAATGCGAAAGAAATATACGTTTCTGTATCAGTCATCGAAAAAAAGGATCAATGCTTTGACACAAATGCTAATGTCAGAAAGAAAGAAATCAGAAAGAGACGAAGTTTCATAATGTTAGATCTTAATATGATCAAATTTTGTTCTCAAAGGCAAACACAAGTTCGGAAAAAAACAGCCGGCATGAATTTCTAGGTCTTACGATTTCCCATAGACATGACACCATTTTAATAGTTCTTCTTCAATAAATCATAACAAGATTACAATGTAGAGAGTTACGCCTTTGACTTCAGCAGCAATGATTCTTTTCGATAGCAATCCTTTCGAAATACCGTATAGACTCGCGTATCATGCAACTTTTGAAGACCTAATTTTGAAACTAAATTAGCTCCAGTAAATGCATATATAGTTTCGTAAAGGACATAGTCAGAACTACATACGCTAATTGTATATATCGTGTATGATGCGAAATTACACTACAATTACCTTCAAATTTAGGTCTCCAACGCATGATACGTTAATATATACAGTAGATGAAACACTTAACCTTTGGGATGTCTAGGGAAGGAATATTATCTGTTTTTGCTGTCTGAGCAATAAATATTATCTTATTAAAAAAAGATCATCTCAACTTTCCGGTTAAGTAAACATCCCTAAAGAATATAGCGAAGGAAAGCAAGGAGAAATGACAAAGTATAAACTACAAAATGACAAAAAGCATGGTTGTTAGCAAAATGTGCGAATTGCAAATCGGAGATGCCAAGATCAAACAAGTAAAACATTTAAATACCGTCTTCGCAGGTTCGAATCCTGCCGCAAACGCATATTCGGAGGGGGATAGAAATGAATAAATATACCGTTTAAGAAATGAATAAAAACAGAGCCTCTACTTAAATATGAGTATCTATTGAAAATAATGTTTAAACAAATAAATTAAAATATATCGAATTTAATCTAGGTACCGCCATTAGATCGCTGGAAAATGAGCATAGCAGGATAATAACGGCCTTAAACTTGACGGAAACAAAATTTTATCGTCAAAATGTTTGTTTTCATTAAGAAAGTTATTTTTAATTATTTTTCAAAATTTTCCAGTCTTTATTAGATTATTCTAACATTTGATTGAAAAAAATCGTTTCTCTTCATCAGCGAGTGTCCTACTAAATAACATGGAGGATTTTTGTGAACTTTTTTTTTAATGGCAGTCATTAAATTTGAAAATCTTGCAAAAATAAATATAATTGTCAGATTTTAATGAAACTTTCAGAAACTATTCAGAAATGATGGAATTTATTATAAATATGTTTTTCCTTTAAAGTCATGGTAATTTTTTTATTTATTACCCCCCCCCTATAATTAATTTATGAAAACTCATGAAATTCTAATTTGTACAGTTTCAGTGATTAATTAGTTAAAAGCACAAGACTTTGAGGAAAGCACTTTTTTTTTAATTGACACCCTCGGACCTTAAAATCAGCTCTGAATTGTAACATAAAAAACTCAATAAAACAAATATAATAATTTAATTTTAGTTGCTTTTACTTGTTTGTATGAATATAGATAACATTTTCAGAAAGCAGAAAAAAGTTTTCACTTTTACATATTACAAAATAAAGCTGGTTACAATCAGCAAGTTGCCAATAGCAAAAACGTTTTTTGTGCCACCGAATCGCTTAAATTCAAATATACGGAAGACCGGAAGCATCATGAAAACAATAGTCCGTCACGTGTTTTGCGTTGGTAGTAACATAAACATTTTGACGATAAAATTCTGCTTTCGTCAAGTTTAAGGCCGTTTTTATCATGTTATGCCTACTTAAAAATAACGAGGTAAATAAGTTGTTCACATAAAGCTAAACTGTCACTTCTGACCTTCCGTACTATAAATTTTCCTCCCGTTAGATGAAATTACGCACATTTAACTTGTCAATCAACACCTCTGTTAAGCCCGGCTTTCTATCGTTTGAACGTACATTTTTTTCA
This sequence comes from Acanthosepion esculentum, assembly GCA_964036315.1. Lineage (NCBI taxonomy): Eukaryota > Metazoa > Mollusca > Cephalopoda > Sepiida > Sepiidae > Acanthosepion > Acanthosepion esculentum. Next base: position 36,910,475 of record OZ038503.1, on the reverse strand, counting down.
GCGCAGAAATTAAATAATGTTTGTTGCAAAATACATTAAATAAACTTTATAATTTCTAATTTTCTTAAATTAATTTTTAAAAAAAATGATTTTTTAAACGAATTTTAAACGGAAACTTTCACTTTTGTAAACAAGTTAAAAGAAATGGCTGACAATCGATTTTCTGTCAAGTTTGCAGATCCAAAAAAATACAGGATATTTAACGAAAATTTTGAACGTACTAGAAATTATTAAAAAATGTAAAAAAAATTGCCAAAAAATACTTTGATCTTTCTTCTTGATAATAGCATAAGCATTTAGACGATAAAAAATATTTTCATCAAGTTTCAGGCCGTAATTATTCGGCTATAATCATTTTCCAGCAATCTCATGTTGGTACCTAATTTAATCTATTCGTAAAAAATGTATTTGCTTACGTTAGGATACGAAACAGAACAGATATATATAGTTCGAGAATCGGTAAAGATATTTGTTCAAATGGTTCTCCAGGATTTTTCATGATGCCCTACGTTGCTAAGAGCTCAAGTCACGTCAGATCTAACAGGTCTCATAACGGTTTTCCCTTGGGGACTCAAGTTGGAATCCTGCTGGGGGGCGCATATCTTTTCTAACAAGATTTTTCAAATATAATATATTGTGTATATTTAGGCAGTCTATTTTCATTCAAACAGGTTTGGTTAAGTATCACAAAGAAAACTAATCGACATAAATCTAAACTATTTAGCCATACCTGCTTGAAAATATATATATATATATATATATATATATATATATATATATATATATATATATATATATATATAATGAGCGCACATGATCGCCTCGTCAGTGATGTTACGATTTGGGTTCATAACATCACTGACGAGGTTTCGGGTCTTGCAACATTATACTTTTTCGCCCAAGAAACCCTATCGAAACAATACTATTCCGGCAGGCGATCCTGAAGCAAGAAAACCTCCAAGCACGCAACAAATGGACATTAAGTCACTGCCACTGCTGAACTTGAAATTACAAGCAACCAATCATTAACCACCTACGTCACTTCCTCCTCAGCTAAGACGATACAAAACAGAATAGATAGTATGCTCGTCTTTTTTTTGTTATCTTAGCTCGACCACATTCCCAACGAACAGTTTGACATAACAGATAAGTAATGTCTAGAAAAGTTTCCTTTCCTATGAAGCGTTAAATTAAAAGCAAAAAAAAAAGGAAAAAAAAATTAAAAAAAGAAAAAAAATATCGAACACATTCGTTGGTCATAGGAATTATAATCTTCTTTCCATTTCTTTCCTTTTACACTCCTCCTCTCTACTCTCCGAAATAGGAAAACAAAAAAGTAATAATTAGGAGCATCAAGATGGCGTCGTTGAAAAAGTAAAAAAAAAGAGACCCTCCCCCGTGAAACAGCGACTTGGGTCATCCCTCTATATTTCCCTTTTCCTGTCCTTCCTTCTTTCCTCCGCCTTTCTCAACTGCTCCTCAACGCCCACCAATCTCCGTCGTAGAGCTCCATGGAACAGACCTTTTAAATCCATAGCCATTTTAACGCTTTTTTCTGTAGCTTCTGAGTGAGCCCTGATGGCCTTTCTCTTTTTAACTCCCCTGACTCCAAGTCGACTTAGAGCACTGCATACAGATCTCTCTGCATCCGATTTCAGACGGCAGACATATAGTCCGCCATTTGTTAGATCTGCATCTCTCAACTAGCTCCTGGTATTTCCCAGCATTCATTGAAAAGTTTCTTCCAAATTCTCCTCCCAAGGTTAGTTCGAGCAGATCACTAAATCCGGGCGCAGAGACGATGTCCTTATCTGCTCCGGGATATTCAACTAGTTCCCCGGGTCTATTCTTAGCTGCCAATCCTCGGGCAGATGTTGAGCATGCAGGTTGACGATTTACGCACCGCAGAGGAGTTTCTACCGGCCTTGACGAAACAGATCGCCTTCGTTTCAGGCTTACAACTGCAACCGCTAATTGCTGCGGCCAATACTTCCGCTAATTTCATAAGTACCTGATCATGTATCCACCGGTACCTCCCTTCACCAAGTGCCTCCGGGCAGGCGCTTAGAATGTGTTTCAGCGTACCTTTCCTGGCACAGAGTGGACATGATGGTGACTCGCTCATCCCCCCAAGTATCCAAATTTACAGGACTCAGTAGTACATCGTACACGGATTGCATAAGAAATTTAATGCGACTGGCGTCGGAGTGCCAGATCTCCGACCAACTTATCTTCCGCCGTAAAAGAATTCTACCATCATGTCCGTGCACCCTGCTGGCTTAGTCCCACCATCTCGCAAAATCTTTTCTTCCTCAATATTGGTTCGTACTTCCTCTTGAATTAGTTGTCGTCTCTGTTTACCTCTAGCTTTTTTGATTAGGGTACCAGGGAAGAAGCTCAAGCCCGAATGACCTGATGCCACTGTTCCCATGAGAGCCTTCTGCCTCAAACGCTTCTCCGCAATACCCAGTTCGCCCTCCGCACTGCATTTGTTTTCATTGCGGACTTCTATGCCTGCTGCCTCCACTTTTGAGTCCTTAGAGTCTCTATACTGTAAGAAGTCTCTTGTTCGAGAGTCTACGAATTCCTCCACCAAACCTTCCATAATTTTTAGCCTTTTTTTTTTGCATGTTGATGATGCTATTATATTAGTGTTGTCAACAACTATGTTACGAATAGTGTCCGGTAGGTCTGCGTGAATATTTAAATGAGATCTAATTGAGCTACTGTCAAAAAATATGTAAAGTGAGTCTGCGTGTCAAACATGTTGTAGTGTGGTCTATATAATTATTTACCTAACCTTACAGCTAAAAATAACAATTGGCCTCCTAGAACAAAATTAAATAGAGCAAATATTATTTACGAATTTAAATGCCCATTAAGGAATTGTATTCCTGATCAATCAAAATTCATAAATAATTAAGATTAAATAAAGACTAAAAATAATGGAAGCCTTATTAATAAAAACAAACAAACCAACACTTTGACTTTGAACATGGACATAATATCTTGACCGTGTTTTGAAAAATGAAAACATTTTATAAAACATACATGCAACAAACTATTTCTTATTTTCAAAGTTAAAATATAATCCTTGAAATTGGCAAAATGTATATCCAAAAGCGGTCGGATAAAAATAACATTCGGACAGTTTTTATATAATTTATCATACGAATAGAAAAAAATTCGTAGATCGCATGAGAAATTGTATAAAAAACTAAATAAAAGCATATTGTCTGTCGTTTTCAATGAAATGTGCATGAAAGAAGGATTGCTGCCCAAATACACACACATACACACACACACACACACACATATATATATATATATATATATATATATATATATATATATATATATATATATATATATATATATATATATGTGTGTTATCTTTCTCCACGGGGTACGACGTCACAGAAAGGCATCATGAATCATGAATTTACGACCTGCGTCTGTTTCCGCAACCGTTATCTTCGCATAGCGATCTTCTATGTCAACATAACAGAATATGATTTTGATGGTGAATATCTTTGTTTAAATGCTAATATAACCACTCCGAATATAGCCCATGTGAGCCAGAATCTTGGAACAGGGAAGTGCATACTAAAAATCTCCAAATGTTGGACAACTTTTGTCATTATTTTTTTCCTGAAAGTAAAGCAACTATACGAAATTAGAACGGCTCCTGGTCAAACTTCATAGACATTCGTTGTCTGTTATATTTAACAATATAAGTTTGAATATATACATACATACATATATATATATATATATATATATATATATATATATATATATATATATATATATATATATATATATAATTGCCGGCGACCCATTTCCTAGTGTGGCAAGATTTTCCCAGTTACAAACATCTACTTAAATGCATGTATAGCCACCAAGCTCCCATTAAATTTTTGCTGCTGAATGGTGCGTAGTTACAATTCCTGTGAGAAGACAAACACAGGGAGCGCATTATTTAACGTGATTAACTCTCTGAGCAAGGCCGGTGCATTCAAACTCTCATCCACGATGACTTATGTTTTCTTGCCTGCACACGCATCAATGTCTTCTGAAGAGTTTCTTTTTAAGCAATTTCACTCACATGGCTTAGGTCAACCGGTGCCATATTCTTCCAGGCTTTTTCCAAACGTGCCGCACACTGGAATCACCTCCCTAGAACGAGAACAGCAAGTAGTCATTTTCCTGACAAAAATCGACATTGTTGAGTCTCGACCCTGTATGTCGGAAAAGGGAAAACATTAATAACTCTTGCACTCACCCTTTAAGTATACAAATAAAGGAACTTATCGATCGAGATGAAAAGAGGCCCCAAAGATAGGGGACGTATCATTTATATTCAAATCCTCTAATAATACAATACAAATCCTCTTTGAACATTAATCTGACAAGAATGTAATATCGGCCCATACATATGGCAGTGAATACTGGTCAATCTCATCACAGATATTTGAGGCAGCAGAAACCCGGTTCCACTGAAGGATGCTTTAAATAGCTTGGATTAAACTGATCAGCAATGATGAAATTTTAGAGGAGATGAAAAGGAAAGGGATACATATACTTAAATGAGAAAGAGACAATTGAAATTTCTAGAACGCATAATGCGGAAAGGGAGTTTAGAAATCTCACAGGATATAGTGAAAGAAAGAGTGACGATAGGGCCGCAGCGAATAACCTACGTATTGACCTTGTGCAAACTGATGGCAGAATAGGTATTAGGAGAGATATCAAAGATAGAAATTTTATTATTTTTATAAACGCACGTATAATTATATAGTTTTACAATAGAGATATTACTTTTAAATTCAAGTATATAAAAAAAAAACATATGGATCCAAATATAAACAAGAAGTTTATTATGCATTGAAATGTAACGAGAAAAATATATGCATATAGCCTCATATATAATAAAAGAACAGATTTCTACATTGAATAACACAACATATGTACATTATTTAAATTATTCGGACTATTGTCTTCATTCTTGTCGCCATATTTATTACAACGTTTCGGCCTTTCAGTATCTGTCTACGTTTCTGAGATGAGGTATTATGTACATTATTTACATTATTCGGACTATTGTTTTCATTCTTGTCGCCATATTTATTACAACGTTTCGGCCTTTCAGTATCTGTCTATGTTTCTGAGATGAGGTATTATGTACATTATTTACATTATTCGGACTATTGTTTTCATTCTTGTCGCCATATTTATTACAACGTTTCGGCCTTTCAGTATCTGTCTATGTTTCTGAGATGACGTGTTATGTACATTATTTACATTATTCGGACTATTGTTTTCATTCTTGTCGCCATATTTATTACAACGTTTCGGCCTTTCAGTATCTGTCTATGTTTCTGAGATGAGGTATTATGTACATTATTTACATTATTCGGACTATTGTTTTCATTCTTGTCGCCATATTTATTACAACGTTTCGGCCTTTCAGTATCTGTCTATGTTTCTGAGATGACGTATTATGTACACGATTTACGTTATTCAGACTATTGTCCTCATCTTTGACGCCATATTTATTACAACGTTTCAGGCTTTCAGTATCTGTCTATGTTTCTGAGATGAGGTATTATGTACATTATTTACATTATTCGAACAATTGTCCTCATCCTTGTCGTCATACTTTATTACAACGTTTAGGCCGTTGTACGCTCCAGCCTTCTTCAGGTGGTTGTAATGTCGAACTGAACCCTTTATCTCGCTCATTGGGGACTGTTCTAGTTCCACGTGCGAAATAAAGGGTTCAGTTCGACATTCCAACCACCTGAAGAAAGCCGGAACGTACAACGGCAGAAACGTTGTGATAAATATGGCGACAAAGATGAGGACAATAGTCCGAATAATGTAAATAATGTACATAATACCTCATCTCAGAAATATAGAAAATACAACATATGTCGTTAATACCAACGTCGTAAAGGCACCTAAAAAGGGGACTGACACATTCCTGGTAGATAACTGGTGAGCCCCTGTTATATTCCGTGCTGATAGCAATATGCAATGGACAAACACGGTGGATAAATAGTAACAGGTTTATTGTAGAAACCAGTACAACAAGAAAGGAGGTAATAGTTATGCGCACGGTCGTCGCATGTCAGTAAAGTTGTGTGGGTGCTGCTATCAAAAGGCCGCTAGTCTCGCAGATACCAGCTCGACGATATTTATTTCTGTTAAAATACAAAAAATGTGGCACAAGGCCTAAAAATGGGGATGGGGAATAAAACGGTCTTCATCTGTCTTAATTTTAAAACTTAGCCACAAACACTGACCCAAACATAAAAAACATTATTCCTATCACCAAAACAACACATTCTTACTTACCTTTCTTTCTTACTTACCTTTCTTTCTACACCCACCATAATACCTCATTGTCTCAATGAAAATCCTAAATAGTTCCCATACGTACAAATTGTCGCGTTAGAGGGAGGGAAATAAAACAACCCGTTAAAAAGTCCCCAGTGAGTATATACAATAATTGTCCAGATTATAAACTATTTACAAGAAATTAACATATTCATGTTAGTAATAAAACCCTCACAATCCTTAAATATGGTAGTAATATCAGTTAACTGGACGAAATCGATGCGGGACTATAATAATATACAAACATTCATTCATTTATCCCATGCATTCACAGACACGCACTGATTCTGGCACAAAAACAAATACGAAAAGCACACACGCGAAACGAAAGGCGCCACGCATCCACCAGAGAACTAATATCGCTGACTCCCTAACGAAGGGAGAGGATGGGGAGCTAAACTAAAGGAAAATAGGGACAGAAGTAAAAGGAGCCATTGATCAAATACACTCTAGCTAAGTTAAGTTGAAAAAAAAAGAAACTAAATATTCAAGAACCAACTTAAACTAACCTAAATTCGGGATGGGTTGCCCAAGTTCAAACAAGGAAGAACAAATTCCTGATGCCTAACCGGCATCGAAATGCCACTCTAGGTCAGTCCCTTTTACTCGGCACAAACGCGCAAGATTCACCCACCTTTTGACAAATTCTGACGATGTGTCGCCGCTTTTGGTACTAATCTTGACTTTGCTGATGCTTAAAGAACAAGATCAGTTGGGAAGAATCATAGAATTTCTTCTGGCGCGTCGTCCAAATAACAACTCTCATAACACCTAGTAATCAAAAAAACACATATTGTTCAGCCTTCGTCATCTGCAGCACCACATTGCTACAAACAGAATAGGCCTCAAGGACAACTTTCCTTGCAGAATGCTGACCATGAAGCCTTCAACAAACTTTCACAAAGTCACTACCACCCTGCAATGAAAGAAGACGTGGCCAGTAGTTTCGATTTCTCCATCACAGCGTCGGCAGTGTGGTGATTTCTACAAGCCTGCTGATAAAAATCTTTTGGCGACCCAAAGGGCCCCACGAATCACCAGCTAGGTGAGTGATGCCTCATCGTTATTGAGGCATTTCAACCCAGGCACCCAAGGCCATATTGAGAGAGCCTCCTACTTCGTAAGATCGAGCTCGACCATCCGCTCATCACGAACGGACCCCCTGACTAACACTTGATATAATGCCCCACAAGACAACGCTTGTACGTTGGAGAGGCCATCTGACACCCAGAAGAGGCGTTTCAGAGCACGACGACATTCGCGGTTGAAGGAGCATTCGGGGTAAATGGTGGGCTTCCTCCTCGTTCGAGCGCACACTTCTCAGGGATGGGAACTTCTTACGGACGCCTTCCATACAGAAGGCGCCCTTATTATATAATTCACGACACATTCGGTCTAGGAAGGCGATGCGAAGCATATATTGACGAATCTCAGTGCGAGGTATACCCAGACCTCCTTCCGAGATACCATAGCGGCCTTATCTCTCCACAAGAAAGAGAACAATAGCCTTACTAATGACATTAGTGTGGCATAGGGAAGTGGAAGTACAGAGAGTCGGTAAAGGAGAATCGGGTAGATGTGAAACACACATATTTTCGCCCTCACCTTGAAGGAAAGATTCCTCCGAGATCAAAGATTAACTTTGATCTCGGCCTTTCCTTGTACCTCCGACCAATTTATATCCAGCTGGAGATCAGGACCGAACCAGACGCCGAGTATCTTGACCGGTCCATCCGTCCAGAGGAAAGGTCCGGCGAGAGAAAATCCCTTCCACGCACCCAACCGTAATCCAACAGACTTACCGCGGTTGATCATGGACTCTGTCACCATCTCATACCCACGGATCTCTTTGCTGACTTCGTCAATCTCCGCTCTGCTCGACACAAGAACCGAAACGTCATAAGCATAGGTAGAATGCCTGGCCGAGCTGGTAGCACCAGATAGGGAAATTCCGCGCAGAACTAGATTCGCCTTTAACTTGCGAAGGAAATGTTCCAACGCAAGAACGTAAAGCAAAGGCAAAAGCGGACAACCTTGACGAATGAAGCGAGACAATACGAAAAGCTCCGATCTTACCCCATTCACTTCCACCAGCGCAACGGGAGTCGGATACAAAAGTCGGATCCAGGAGTGAACGTCCGGCCCGAAACCAGCCGCCGAAAGGACAGCCTCCAGAAATCGATGGTCAACCCTATCGAAGGCCTTAAACTGATCTAAATTGATCAGCGCTGCTTCACTGTAGACTTGCTCGATGATCAAGCGTACCATATGAAAGTTGTCCTGAATAGTTCTGCCTTTCACAGCACAAGTTTGTTCGGAGCCAATCAGACTAGACAGGACAAGCTGCAAACGGTTGGCAAGATCTTCACGAAAATAGTTAACTCTGTATTTAACATGGTTAAAGGGCGAAAGTTATCTAACCCATCCCCACCGTTCTTGTCCTTACGTAGCAACTTGATCGCACCCCTGGTAAAGTGTTTAGGTATAGATCCCTGCTTCATCCAGTGTAAATCAGTTCCAGCAAAGGAACAAAAACGGGTGACAGCCTCAAGTAAACTTCGTAGGGAAGACCATCTAGTCCCGGAGATTTATTCAGGCCAACCTGTATCAGCGCTTAACAGGTTTCCGTCTCTGTGATGGGATATTCGCACCCAGAAGCTTCAGCTACCTCAAGGCAGGGAAAGTCGGTTACATAGGCGTCGAAATAAGCAGCGCTCAGACCGGGCTACGTGGTGAAAAGTTCCTGAAAGCAATCTCCCAAAATGCCTCACATATGCCTGCGTTTGTAGTCACGGTCCGCTTATCCGGCAATGTGACGCACTCGATATGTCGCCGAGACGCGCTCCGGATTCTCCTCTGCGCGCAATTCAGCGCCCATATTCGTCGCATCAGCTGAAATACTTTTTAACCTAGCCCTGGCTACCAGAGCTTGATCCTTCTTGATAAGCAAGAAGGACAACCTTAGCTAAAGTTATTTCCCCACTGTCACAGGATTTAACTGCCCGATCAAATTCTAGTTTGAGTCGACGACTATAATCAGCAGCAAACGTTCTAATATTTTATTTTAAATTATCCCACCAGGCATTCTCAACAACCACCCCCTCTGTATCATAAGTAGCAGCTGGTCCCGGAAATCCTGCTCACCAAATAATGAGCAGTTTAATTTCTAGAAGCCAGCCAACATAACCTTAGGCTTATCTAAGTTTACACGCACCCGGACAAACCTATGATTCGAATAACTATATAATGGAAACTTGGACCCCCTAAGAGTTCTACATCGACTCTCCTAAGACTCAGTCGAGGTAGCTAGAAAGCACACCAGCCGCGGATCCGCCACTATTTGTCCAAGTCGAAACTACCTCTCGAACGACCCTTAAAACATGCTGAATAATGGAAGAACCCCACAGACAGTATGTCCTCATTGTCATGAGTAGAAAACCAGGTCTCCTATAGGCAACAAACATTCACCCCGAGACACTGAAGATCGCGAGAGAGCCTCGCCTTGCGAGACTCCGACCTCAGTCCTCGGACATTCACGCTGGCTAACGAGAGAGACATTATCAGACCGATTAGGGTTGCTCTCCTGCATTGAACATGGCCGGGGTTAGGACACCGACGCTCTCTCCCATGGAACCTGTGTCCATCCAGTCCTGGTGATGCCATCAGGAGACAGGCCGCCAATGTCCATTGGGAATATAAATTTTAAAGAACAGTAAAGGTAGGGGTAAACGAAACCCCGGAGCCTCCCAGGACAAAATTGATTTAGTTTTCGAACATTATCATTATCAAAATATGTTAAAGGAGGAAACATGCCAAAAGAGAGTATTTGCCTCCATTATCATGGAGCCTATCCTCACAACAGTTAAAATCCTCTTTGCGTTTGGAAAATATTTTAGGATTTTTAACATATTTTTAACTTGTGTCGCTAACCTCTCTTCGCGTACTTTCGATATTTTGCAAACATCTCCGGTATTAAAACTAGGGTTGGTGAATTTTTCTTGGTTACTGATTCTATCTCGTCAGTTGACGGACTTCTTTGTCTTTTTTGTTTTTCTGTTTTTTATGGGGAGGTGATGTGAATTTGGTAAGGAAGGGTTTGGGGTATGGGAACGGGTAGTTTTTTTTTCTGGTCCAAGGATTTCGGACTGGAAACCTTCTTGAGGGTAGTCATTTTGGAATGGGTGGGGGCAGTATTTTTGTTATAGGAGGTGGAGCTATGTACTGCTGTTTATAAGCTGGTGATGCTGGAGCCGAAGATGAGCCACGTAATTTTTCAGCTTGGAGGAGCTAGAGGGAGTGAGGCTTTTTGTGTCTTTGCCTGTTTTAGTTGTTGTGGAGCGATGTCACACTGCCTGCAGCGTTCATTTTGCCCTACCAACGACCTGCCATTCCCCGTCTCTCTTCTCTGCAACCGCACAAGCGGCGGGCAAAGGCTCCTCTGAGAATGGGGGCCGAGATTTGGACACAATCGGGGCATTATTTACACCGGTCCTGATCATTGGCATGCCCATTACAGGTGAGTCGGAAAGAACAGACTCGACCAACGGGGGATTTTGTTGGGCGGGGGTCATAACTTGAGAGGCCTTCTTCTCTGTACAGGAAGAGGTCAAGTGACCAGTCTGTCCACACTTCCAGCATGTTGGTCTACGCTCGGTGACGATTATCGGCATTTTCTGTCCCTATACATCCAGTGAGTTGGGGATGAAGATGAAGGACTTCTTATCAATCTTGATCTCAAAACTCTACCCACCTTGTCAGATCGAGAGAGGAAGCACTATCTCTCCAAACTGGTACAGATAAGCGGCCAAGTTCTCCCCGACGATTTGAGGAGGAACCTCATATACTGAAAACTTGGTCCTCCGCCTACCTTCACATTCAGTGCGCAGAATTAGGCCTTTAGTTATTAGGTCTCTTGTGGTTGCTGCTTCACAGTCGGCAGGCTTGGGTATCAGTACATCCTACATAAAAAAGCCTTCCCCTGTGATGATCCTCTGAGCTTTAATGCCGAGGGATCTCAAAGCTCTGAAAACATTGTCTTTTGTGGAGCAACAAATTTTGCGCGAACTCTTTTCCACCACAAAGTCTGACACAATTCTTTTTTCAACCTTCTTAAGTTCCTCAGGATTTGACAAGAGCCCATATGCCGTGACCAGATGTGCGTAGCTCTTGGCTTTCTCCAGGAACTCCGTAATGTTGATTTTACATTTTGGTGGGAACGTCCAACAAGAGGGTGTCTCTCCGACCGCTACATTTCCCTCTTTGTTTCCTTTGTCGTCACTTTTCTGGTTCGCCATCATACATTTGTCTGCGAAACTGTTTATTCCCAAATTTTTAACATTAGGGGACACCATACTTCCGTTGGAAACCGAATTATCGCCTAAATTTTGGCCCTCTTCGGCATCCATAACTAATTCTGTGTCATTATTATTTTCTGAAAGCTTATCTGGCGGATCTTTCTTTTTCTTAGTCCGAAAAAGATTTTTTCTGGCTGTCTTTTTGGCTCCCATTTTTCCAAGTCAAAATAGGTCAGCAAAACGGGACGCTGGCTGAAATCTTGACTGCCCACACCAGATTCCAGCTCGATTTTCCTGTCCGCTGTCCTAACGAATACTTATAGTGCCGCCACTCATGGTGGTGGCATGTTATTCCATTACATCAGCCCCATAATCTGGCGTAGCGTTGTGCTGATAAAAGTAAAATAAAATAAATAAATAAAAGACACATGGACCAGTAGGTAATGTTGTAGTTAGATCCAGTGAGAGGACCCAAAGAGTGTGAGTTTAAAAACCGATTAAGGCAGTGGAGAACTTGGAGAGTGGATTTAACAGGAAATAGCTGATAACTGACATGCATTAAACATGAGACGTGGAACTAGAACAGTCTACCCCAGAGAGCGAAATAAAGGGTTCAGTTCGACATTCCATCCATCTGAAGAAAACCGGAGCGTACAACAGCCGAAACTTCGTAATAAATATGGCGACAAAGATGAGGACAATAGTCCGAATAATGTAAATATTGTACATAATACCTCATCTCAGAAATATAGAGAGATACTGAAATAAATAAATATTTAAAAACAAGATCTACGGGAGAGGAGATACTACAATTGCGGCCTATCCCCATTACCTATTCGACATCTCTCAGGAAAGTTAAATTAACTGTTTAATAAATGTCGGGGGAAAAAAAAACAAAAAGAAATAATTCTTCAAGAACAAAGGATTACTTATTTTTAACTTTTCACTCAGATCTTCTGTCAGTGGAGGCGACATTTTACATTTGTGTTTACCCCTCGCCACTCTGCCATTGTTGTCATACTCTTGGACTGATTGTCATTCTTGCCAGTATACGTTGGAAAATGTTCGGTGTTGTCCACACATTTTTTTTTCTTTGGTTGTACAATCCGAAGATTTTTCTTTATACGGAATTTCGCAATAATCTGCCTCAGCACAATTTTGAAATTCTGTGATTTATCAATATTGTGAATCCCTCAACGCGTTACCAGAAAAATACGGCGTCATTTAGGTTAATCCGTGCCTGAACGAAAGGTCGCATTAAAATAACCCGTTCTTTCTTGATGAACAATAATAACATATGCACGAATGACTTTTCAAGTTGATTTCGCCAGGAAAAATAGGTTTTAGAATTATAAATGCATAAACCATAGCAGCAGTTTACGCATCCGTTATGGCGTTTGAACAATGAAATGAAATCAGCCAAATATAGATTTTAAAAGGATTATATATAATAAATTATATAAAGCTATGGCGTAATACAGTATTGAAATGTTATAATATCATACAATATGAAAAATATAATATAATAAAATACAGAAAGGTATAATATAATACAACATAAAAAGTTTTAAAATAACACAATACAGAAAGTATAACATAATACAAGTTAGAAAGGTATAATATAATACAATATGGAAAAGGTGTAATATAATACAATATTAAAAGGTAAAATATAATACAATATAAAAAAGTATAATATAATGCAATATGGAAAAGGTACGATATAAAACAATATAGAATGTTTAATAAAATATAGAAAAATTTATAATATAATAAAATATGGAAAAGGTGTAATATAATACACTATAGAAAGGTATAATATAATACAATAGATAAAAGGTATAATACCTTACATAAAGCTATTATATAATACAATATAGAAAAGGTGTACTATAATAGAATTTATAAAGGTATAATATAATACAATATAGAGAGGTGTAATATAATATAGAAAAGTATAATATAATACAACACAGAGATAATATAATACTACATAGAAAAGGTTTAATATAATACAATATAATAAAATATGGAAAAGTTATAATATAATGCAATATGGAAGAGTTATAATATAATGCACTATAAAAAGGTATAATATAATAAAATACAGAAACGTACAATATAATAAAATATAGGTGTAACAAAAAATATAATTTAGAAACATATAATATATTACATGATATGATACAATATAGAAGATTATAATACAATACATAAAATTTATAATATAATACAATATAGTAAATACATAATATAATACACTATAGAAATGTATAAAATAACACAATACAGAAAAGGTGTAATATAATACAATATAGAAATGTTATAATATAATACAATATAGGAAAAAATATAGTGAACTAACAATGTGACTATATATACAAAAATACACGAATAAAAATAAAGTAAGCTGAAGAAAAAAAGAATTATAATTACTCTAAAGAAAATAATTAAGTTTCGTTATATTCCTTGAAAGTTTAGGTACATATTTCGTTCCCTATGAAAATCTGTGAAAGCGAATATGCGTCCATCTGAATCAAACAAATGATACTTAAACCCGGAAATACGATCTGATTTTCGAAGAGATTACCGCGTTTGACATAAATGCTGATTACAATGTACGAGATATTTCAAATTACACAGATTTACAACACCACAAAACCTTCACGCATACAGAGATATCTCAATGGGTCCCTCATGGTGAAAGTATCAATGGACATTATATTATGTAGACTCTCGTCATTTTATGGAAGTTAACTTCTCACGACCCGGTTTGGTTTTCGTTCTGATAAGTGATGCAATGATGGCGTACATGTCATCAAACCACTCCAAGAAATTGCTTATCTCCCTAATAGGAAAATTTATACTTGCTTTATCCACCTCAGGGAATCATATGACTAAATCAATATTGATTCCTTTTCTCATCTATTAGAAACCGCCTTCCAGGCTCCGGATCGACTGAATACATCGATCTGTCAGGGGAACTGTATCAATAGACAAGATCTTACATGCCCGGCGACGAACCCAATACGAAAACATTTCAAACCTCACCAGGAGTACAAGGAGAAAACGAGAGCCCAAGTTTATTTGATCTTTTTTAAATTATGTACTTCCAAACACAGGTGTGAACAGAATCATTTAGGCATTTCATACCATATCAGAAACGGATTTACCAATAGAAAACAAGGATCCTGCTTCCCTTCCCGAAGCCAATGTACTGATGATGATGATGATGATGATGATGACGACGACATAAGTATTCATGGTTGGGATAATAATAATCTGGAATTGGAATGAGAGTAGTGATGGCACAGACCGTGAATTCATCATAAAACATCATGATATGGAATTTGCAAATAGAAAACTCTTCGAATACATAGGCGTATGAATAAGTTATAAGAGACTTACCGTATTTGACGGCATATAAGACGCACTATTTCTTTTACTAAAAATATCTTTTAAAATTCCCCTTCGTCTTATATGCCATATGTAGGTTTAAAATTCGCGATCGCCGAAATTTGCTATCTGGCAAATCCAATTAGCTTAGAATTAAACATGAAGGAGCAATGGAACACATGAATGGCAATGCCTGATCATGACCTTACACTTACAGGAAGAATAAAATCATTCCTCGCAGCAGACCTAGCCATTGACTCGATATATTTGGTCTACTTCCTGTCAGTGGAAAACGTGAGGGTAAGAAGGCGTATCGTGTTTATACACTCCTGGAGTATAGCTCTTCTAAACACCCCTGGAGTTTAGCGTAAGCGTTGCTGATGGTACGTAGAAAAGGACCTCTGTGGTACTTAAATCAAAGTACCATATTTGACGGTATATAGGACACACTTTATTTTTTTTACTAAAACTATCTTTTAACATTACCCTGTGTTTTATATGCCATAGGTAGGTTTAAAATTCACCTTAGTCGGCCCAAATTAGCTACCTGGCAACTCCTATTAGCTTAGACTTTAGAGTACCTTTCATATACGTATTGTCATTACTTAAAAGTCTATTATGAACATTAAAAGTGTTATCATTGATAATATTCATTATATTATTTCATCACGTTTAATATTAGTACTTTCACTAAAATTAGATGCAATAATTTTAAATTATATATTTGTAAAATATATTTGTTTCATTAATTTTTTGCGATAATTCTCGGTTGAATTAGTATAGATACAATCAGAAGTTTATATCCTAATCATTCCAGTGAGATATTTACAAGACGCAGTTTGTAAAGATCATATAAAGAAAACTTTTTAACTGAATTTTAATGGTAACTTTACTCTTTTGTTCAATTGTAATAATTACTTGATTTTTAATTTGTGTTCTTACATTTGGATATAATGAAGTTTTTTATAGGCTCGTGTTCTTTTTTTCCAATTATTTTTCGTTTAATTGTAAATCATGGATTAACCAAAATATTACCTCATCAGTATAGCCTAGGCTGTACCATTTACTAATAATTTTACTAATTCTACTTATTAATAATTTTTTCTTGATTTACCCTGCTGAAATTGTGGTGCGTCTTATACACCCGTGCGTCTTATATACGTGCGTCAAATACAGTAGCTTAGAAGAAAAGGAAATTGTATGTAAAATAGGCGGAAACAGGTATTTTAGCACAACACTGCTACAAAACTCAAACAGAAACTCGTGTCGTGTTCTTAAATAATCTCTTCAGTTCGATACTGTTATGGTCCAATATCCTCGACGCCACTGTTATGGTCCAAGCTTAGGACCAACGAAGAACAACACGAACACAAGAGTAAAAATAACAAAGATTTATTACACAGAATAATAATACAAGATGTGAAAGGTGTTATTATGACTGTCAGTCTGGTTTGGCGTGAACTATTATTGGCTCGACTTGATTCCGTCTCAACTCGTTCCTACGTCTCTCGAGAGAGGCGCAGTCTTTATAGTGACAGGAAGAGTTTATTCTGTCGTTATAAGTAAGTTCCCATAACAGATACTTTCAATTGGATGTCATGCATGGCGCAGGAGTCGTTTAGAACTATCTGAACTGCCAGTTGTATACAATATGGCGATGGTTAAAACAGATGGTTAAAATGGCATTGAGCGAATGAAAACTGTGCGTATTGGAAAAGGCCACCCTTCTCTTAACAATGTAGTCGAGCGCTACAGGGTCGCAAACAGAACTGTACCAATAACAAAAAATCACATAACTTGAGGACTATAGACAGCTGCAAAAACTAAAATGGATATCACATGGAACTTGAAGAGGAAATGATTACATATTCAAGGTGTTGACGTTCCATAATACTTCATTATTATAATAAGAAGGACACTTCAGCAATACTAGAAAGAGCGATAACACCTACTGGACTTGAACCTATTCTCTTGAAAAATTGTTTTAAGAGAAAGATATGATCATTTTCAACAGACAGTTCTGGACGCTCCATCAAGGACTGACCGATGTTTCCTTGTAGGCAAACTACTAATCTTACCATTATTCATTATCCGCACAATTTCTAAACCCTACTCACTGATTTTTCATTTATATCACAAACCTCATTCATTGTAACCTTTTAAGAGTAACTATATAACTTGATTTGCTCTCGAGCCCTATATTAATTGAAAAAATCTTATAGAATCAATGATTTTTAAAACTAAATTGATGTAATCAATATTCAAAATTCTGTCAACTTTTATTTCAGCTTTTTTATATAATTTTTTTTTTCAGCTTATTTTTCCTGATATAGTTTTAAGTTTATCTATCTAAATTCTGGAGGGCGTTTTCTGTCAGTTATTTTAAACTTTAAATTTCTTAAGGAGCCTTTATGTCTTAATATTTTAACAATTTGGAGAGATTCTGAAAAGATACAATAATTGGTCAGCATCTTGCAGTCTCCTTTCGAGAAACACAAATTACAACCTTTTGCCTTGTAACATTGTCAGACTTTTAATTTGAAAGATATTTGTATATGACATCGACATTATTTTTGTTTATTTTTGTAATCGATTTTCGACTCACGCAAAGTAGTAAAGACACTGAGAGAGAAATGGTTACTTATAAAGAGAAACATTGCCAAGGGGCAAGATCTAAAGAAGAGTTTTCAAGATAACAGTAGATAGCAATTGACATTGCATTTAAATTTGGGAAGATCAGAACTGGCTAGAAAGCAATGAAGTCTGTACGGCGTTCAACAAGTGAGAAGTGCGAGAAAATAAACTGTTATCATTCTTACATAAAGCCAACACAACTGTAAATTGTTGGGATATCATCGCTAGTCTAGTACTGCGCTTAAATTCAAAGTGTTTAGGTATCAAAGTGTTTAGGTATCAAAGTGTTTAAGTATCATAGCGAAGTGCTCAACGGAACAATTACTATGAAAGTATTGAAATGTCAGAGGGAGGCAACCTTACAACAATGGAAATGAAATTGAAGTCGAGATGCCAGAACATGTCCAATATTATTGCTGATTCTTATTTCGGTTTTATCAAGCAGCTCTAGGTAAATTGCAGGTGAAGATGTGGCAGCAATATTCTACGAATGGTAGACCTATATATAAGATATGTGTTTGTTTAATTTTTAATCTTTATACAGTAAGATGAAATCTAATTGAATCCTATTTGGTAATTATTTTTTTAATTGCAATTTCGTTTCTGTATAGCAGAATTAGTCATTTCAGATCAGCGACATTGTACCATTATTTTAAAATTGATTACCCAACAGAAGAGAGAACTGCTGATTAAGAGAAGACAATGTTCATATAAAACAATACCTAAATAAGAAATATCAATCTTTTATATAGAATTTAAATTTAAATATCATTTCAGTTTTAAAAAATGCTTTTAGTTTTAATGTAATGTTATTTTAAGTCTAACTTCTCTCAGCTAATATAATCATTTAAGAAACTTGTAATTTCAACAACTTTTAAGAAAAAATATTAGAAAAACACACAATTTCTGAAGAAATGTTCGTCTACAATTCATTTGCAAGGGAATTATTTGTTAGAAATATTTACCGTTTCATTTTATTTGTCAAAGCTGCAATTGTGAACACTTACTAAGAACCTTAGTATGACTACGAAACGGTGACTGTAAAATGCTGGCACTGAAATTGCTTTTGTGAAATTAGGTATGAAACGGTGACTATGAAATTTCGGCTGCCAGCCAATGACTGCGAAATGGCGGCTGTGAAACGTCGACTGGGAGCAAGCGTCTGCGAAATGGAAGCTGCGTAGTTGCAGCGGAGAAACAATGGCTGCTATATGACATGTGAAACGGTAACTGCAAAATGTTGGTCTATAAACGAAGCAGACCTCACATTTAGGAAAACTATCAATATATATATATATATATATATATATATATATATATATATATATATAGTTCACAAAAAACTAGGTAATCCGTATGGGTAGAACCAAGGAGGATAAAATAACAGAGAGCTCAATGTAAATTAGAGCTAATAATTTAAATAAAAATAAAAACAGACCACTTTAAGGTTCCATGTAATAAATTATTTCACCACAGCCCTTTTAAAGGACCGCGGATCATCA
This sequence comes from Acanthosepion esculentum, assembly GCA_964036315.1. Classification (NCBI taxonomy): domain Eukaryota; kingdom Metazoa; phylum Mollusca; class Cephalopoda; order Sepiida; family Sepiidae; genus Acanthosepion; species Acanthosepion esculentum. The sequence continues at coordinate 36,891,247 of OZ038503.1, read as the reverse complement.
GACTTTACTTCCAAAGGTTGAAACGAAAAATGAAAAGAAATTTACACATTTATGACGGGCAGTTAGTACTGCCCGTCAAAAATGTGTAAATTTGCTCCTACAGCCCGTTGAACAATTAATGTACGTTTTTGTCAGCTTCTTCTTCATTTTCAGACTGTTTTGTTCCTGCAGCCTTTTGTTGTACCCCTTGAATTTCAGACGTTTTTGCTGCTCCATTCTGTTAAGCATTTAATGTACATCTTCTACCAGCTTCTTGTTGATTTTCAAACTCTCTTGCTGCTGCAGTCCGATGAGCATCTAATCTACGTCTTTGATCTTGTTGTTCTTGAATCAGGATGCCTTTCTGCGTCTTCTACCCTTCTCTTTCTCATATGATCTTCAGTTTCTCCTACGCTTTCTCTATTGATTACTTAGGTGGCCAAAACGGAACTTTTTGGGAGGTATTGTAGTAAGGGTGTGGTCTAACTATTATTTACAATAGTCACCAGGCAGAACAGGCATCTAAAAGATACAAAGCTATTTTAGGTTTGCTCATTCTTAGGATAAACAACTTTATCAAGTTGCATGTTAATGAAATTGCTGTTATTGTATGGAGACACGGATTGAAGAATCGGAGGGCCGAGTTCGAATTCCAGTCGAATCCATTACATTCATTTACATGCTAATATCCTTGAGAAAGGTATGAATCCTCTTCTTCTCCCCCAGCTATGGTGAAATAGCAGAAGAAACAGTGCACTACAGCTCTCGATGTAAACTGTACAGCCGAAACAAATGGCTACCTACTGCGGGAAAAATCGGCCTCGTCAGTCATGTAACGGAAGATACATGATCGCCTAAACTTGTATCACGCATAGCATATAACTGATTTATTGTATAGGTTCAAGTGATGCCTCCTTAGTTCAAAAGAGACAAGATGTATGGAAAAACTACACTAGGATCCGTATTAATTGGATCATTATATAAAATTGAAAGAGTAGCTATTGTGTAAGTTATAGGAAACTATATTTGCGGTCTCAGTCAAATGTTTGAATGAGAAAATGAAATCAATGTAAAAGAATGCTATAGTTTAAATTTAAGTTTTATTTAAATCCATATAAACATTTTTTTAGTGGGGAATTGTGCACTAAACATAGCCTACATATACCTAATGTATTTTTAAAACGTGGGGTTCTGCAATCCCACGTTTTAGAAATAGATTGGGTATATGTATTCTATGTCATTATTTGTCATGCATAGAATATCTTGCAATTTTCATATGAATCTATCCAATGGTTGTGTTGTTTAGAAACTTAGGAGGCTAACCCCAAACTCAACTCCTTCGGACTCTATATAAGTATTTTAGGAGTTGGCTTCAAATTATATCAAGGTGACTACAACTACATAGCCCTATGGTCAAAAACCCTGTGATAATAGAGGCTCAAATACTCGGGTTATGAGTTTCAAAAATTTTCAATATAAGGTACTTTAGCCCCCATTCGGTGTCTTATACTGTTGAAATCGGCTGATATTTTTGGGAATAGGCATCACTTCAGATCATTGATCTTACTTTAAATTTCCTTTAAATCGACGGGAAAAAAAATTGATGGATGCTTTTCCCTCACCCCGTGACCTCCTTTGATCAAAATAATATATACTTATACATAGCCTATTGCATTCACTCTCATAACAGAATTCTATTTTCCATGTTTCATAGAAATCTGTCCAGCAATTTTCAATCCAAGGGTAAATTAATTTTCAGAGAGGGAGCGGTGCTGCCCCCTTTGCCCCCTCAAAATATAGCTCATCACACTCCCTTTTATGTCTACTGTCTACGTTCCAAATTTAATGAAGATCGGTGAAATAGTTTTTTTAGGTGTAATGATAGAATACACAGACACTCACACAAACGTTCACCTTATATATATATATATATATATATATATATATATATATATATATATATATATATATATATATATATAAATGAAATGAAGAGCTTATAATGGTTCCAACGAGAGAAAAGTGTGTATATTAAAAAGAAGAGAGGTACCGCAAACATTTTTGGTTGTAATGTGGGTTTTTTAAAAAAAATATTATTCTTTATTTTTCATAGTTTTACATAGTTTTACAACACGTGTTTCTGGTCTTACGACCGTCTTCAGGTAAAGGGTGGAGATTTCCACATATTATTAGAAATAATTATTAAAAATAATTAATTTTTTTCCTTTATGCTTTTCAATGTTACATCTTCTCTATATGAGACATTCTCATATATATATATATATATATATATATATATATATATATATATATATATATGTATGAATACAATTTAGCAGAGATAGATAGTTTTAGTTGTCATCTGTATTCATGTATTCATGTTATATATGTATGTATGTATGAATACAATTTAGCAGAGATAGCTAGTTTTAGTTGTCATCTGTATTCATGTATTCATGTTATATATGTATGTATGTATGTATAATTTCGCAGTGATAGCTTGTTTCAATCGTCATCTGTATTCGTGTTATTGATATTGGATTAAAAGTGAAGTCTGCAAGAGCTCTTCAATTTGGAAAGCCTGTAAACCTGTCTATTTACCGCAACAGTTTCACTCTAATACAGAGCCATTGGTCAGAGTTACTTCTGACTGGTTTGGCAATCACGTTCCCATAACCTATGAAACGTTAAGAGAATTGGTCGTTGTTATTCAAGACAATGACAGATCGCCAGTGTTAAATGTTGATTAAATAATTGATCACTCATTGTAGATAAATGCGATCACAACGCTGATGATAAATTATGACATCTACGATGTCAGTCCAATCCGCAGTCCATTATGTGTGCAGAATACACGATAGATGTTGTATATCAAGTTTAAAACAACCACGTGTTTAGTATCTGTCAGACGAGGTATTATGTACACTACATTATTCGGACTATTGTCATCATCTCTGTCGCCATATTGATTACAACGTTTCGGCCGTTTTACGCTCCGGCCTTCTTCAGTATCTGTCTATATTTCTGAGATCATGTATTATGTCCACTATTTACATTATTCGGACTATTGTCCTCATCTTTGTCGCCATATTGATTACAACGTTTCGGCCGTTGTACGCTCCGGCCTCCTTCAGTATCTGTCTATATTTCTGAGATGATGTATCATGTACACTATTTACATTTATCGGACTATTGTCCTCATCCTTTTCGCCATATTTATTACAACGTTTCGGCTGTTGTTCGCTCCTGCCTTCTTCGGGTGATTGGAATGCCGTACTGAACTCTTTATTTCGCTCACTGGAGTAGACTGCTCTAGTTCCACGTGCCATGTTTAATGGATGTCAGTGATTAGTGATCTCCTGTTAATTCTGCTCTCCAAATTCTCCACTGCCTTAACCGGGTATTGAACTCACACTCTTTGGGTCTTGACACTGGATCTAATTAACGTCTTTATCCACTGTGCCATGTGTCTACCCCAAGGGAGCGATATAAAGGAATCAGTTCGACATTCCAACCACCTGAAAAAGGTCGAAGCGTACAACGGCCGAAAGGTTGTAATAAATATGGCGACAAAGATGAAATCCACGTGTTTAATTCATGCATTTAACAAAAGAAAAGGGCCTTATGTATAGTTTCAAAATGTCTTTATAAACGTTTACACATTATAATGGGAACATTACCAGGATGCATTCGGCATTCGTTGACCGGGCAGCCAGTCTTTCTGTCAACAGAAAATTATAAAATCACTCTCCTAAAACAGGCTTTTCACGAGAAATAGATTTCTTATGTCCACTACATGTTATTTCTCTTTCGATTACTAGTTGTGGTGTCCTTCTTAATTATTTTTGGAACGTCAACGTTTTAATTATGTCATTACTTGTTCTTCGAGTAACATGGTTATCCATTTTAGTTGTTGCTGTTGTTGAAAATCCCCAATTTATTTTGATTCGTTGCTTATGCGTGATTATGTAGCGCCAATTCTCAAAGTTCGAAGAAAGATCCTACTACCACAGATCTACAGTCTTCTTTAATCGAAGTTAGCTTTAACTATCGATCAAAGAAAACTGTTGTATACAGCTGACTGTTTAAATGTCATTATGTTCTCTTCAATTACTTAAAACATTGATTTTATCTATATTGTTGCGAATGGAATACATGATCCACCCGGCAGAATATGAGCGGGATTGAAATATGTAAAGACTTTTTGCTCACAGCGATTAAATGTGTGATTCGCATCACTAATTCAACAAGACAATGGATTTAAAAATATAATCAGAAAAAACGCAAGTTGAGTCAATCAGGGCGAAGATCATAGTGGTCAATCAGCAGACGACCTGGAAAGAAAATAGAGCTTCATATTGAGGCGAGCGATAGAGATCCAAAATAGGAATCAGTTAGAAATTGTATGGAGAAAAATGTGGACACAGCATTGAACCGAATTATTTGCTTTCCAGATAGTAGAAAACATCCGACCCATTAACGACGTGAGGAGCAAAAAGCAAGCCGCCATATTAAGATATGGCTTCCAGACAGCAGAAGAAAATGCCATCATGGTCACTGGGGACTGTGACGTCATCACTTCCTAATTATTATGGTTTCAGATGTTATGCGGGGAAAATGTCGAGTGGGTAGAGGGAAGCGTTGTGTGGGGAGCAAAAGGTACGTGATACTGAGCCGAACGATGGTGTTTCCAAATAGCAAAAGATCAGAGATCTGTTTGCAGTTAAAGAGTAAAGAGGATAACATGTTGGACTGAGTAATGATGTTTCCGTATAGCAGAATGTCAATGCCCAGTTAATAACTGCGTTGGATAATAGAGAGGGCACCATATTTGACCGGTTGATGGGCTCTCGAGACACAAGCAGAAATGATAGGTGGAGAGAAATATAGGGGAAGTGTAAAATAGTCAAAGCTCATATGTCAGGAAGGAGAAAATAACTATGTTAAACCAATGTTCAATTCGCTGATTCGTTCTCTTAAGGATTTGACGGCTCTGCGATATTTCTCTCATTTTTCTAAGAAAAAAAAACGCCACAAAAATTAGGCCAATATCACAAGTACATTATATGTGACTGATATTTTACCTAGTTCTTGCAAACTTTTGTATGTCTCCTCAAAATCAGCTTTCTCTTCCAGCACTACGGTGCAACACGCAACATTTTTAGTACATATTTATGTTATTAAGACAATGGGTTCACCATAATTCTTCATCTGTGCCGAAATAGAATTACAACTTTCAAGACAGTTAAAGTCATAAGTCATCTGTATAATTTGGTTGCTTTTTTTTTTAAATACAATATTGAAAGTTTTACACGTCGGAATACATCCTGCCCATTTATAAATCTACCATTCATTCACACATTGAATACTGCTGCCATATCTGGTTTGGTACTCCTGTGTACATCTGGAGATTCTTGACAAAATCCAAAGAAGGACTTGTAATGTAATCGAACCTGACCAGCCATCTTGGCTTCTGACACTTCCTCATGAAGTAACGTGGCTTCCTTCTGTCTCTTCTATATATATATTCAATTGCAATTGTTCTGATGAGATTTTTTTAATTTTCGTTGGTGCCCCGACTAAATGAATTTAAGGGCGCTACTTGATTGGCAACTAAGTATCACCGTTTACTCTTGAACTAACTTGATTCAACCGCCACTTCTAGTCTAACAGTTTCTTTTCTCAGACTACCCACCTGTGGAAATCCCTTCCGATATCTTGCTTCCCTGATAAGGACAATCTTCAAAACTTTAAATGCATTGTCAATCACTATTTTCTATCTTCTTTCTTGCAGTTCATATTTCTGTCATTTCCTCAATTCTCCCTCATTATAAGTGTTCTCATTCTGTTTCACTCCATACAGACCCCCACATTGTAGTGGCTTTATAGCCTTCCTTGAGGTGAAGCGATTAAAATAAATATGTCACTCAATACGAGGCCCAAATGACGCTTAAAATCAAGAGCTACAGAATGCGCTCGTTGTAAGAGAAAGGAAGAAGATAAAAAGAGACAGCATATGATGAGAATACAGGGAATAGACACGATCGATAACGGTTGACCCTAGATTTGAAGAGGTTACGATTGTATACTGTCTGGGTGGAACTTCCTCCTTACAAATGAAATACGAAGGGGATACAAGTCCCAAGAGCCGCTCGAGGTAGAGGACTACTAAATGTGGTTTTTCTAAGCGATTACGTGGCGGGAGCAAGAGGTGCATATTACAGAGATATGTAGAGTAGATAACGGTTGACCCTAGACTTAAAGAGGTAAAGATTGTAGCAATTTGTGAAGTTATCATCATGGGAGCCTGTTACACAAAGTTGATGTTCTCAGGAAGAAGTTGTTTGGGTGAAACTTCCTCCTTACCAATGGAATACAGAGGCAATACAAGTTCCAAGGGATACTCGTCGGTAGAGGGCTATAAATGTGGTTGTTCTAAGGGATTACATGGAGGTAGCAAGTGGTTCCTAGTATAGAGACATGTAGGGTATATAACGGTTGACCCTAGAATTGAAGGGGTCACGATTCTAGTAATCAGAGAAGTTATCATCTCGGGAGTCTTTTCCACAATGTTGATATTCTCGAGAAGAAACTGAGTGGAACTTCCTCCTTACCAGTGAAATATGAAGGGAATACAAAGTCTCAAGAGCCGCTCTAGGTAGAGGGCTACTAAATGTGGTTGTTCTAAGGGTTTACATGACGGGAGCAAGAGGGGTATATTATGGAGATATGTAGAGTAGATAACGGTTGACCCTAGACTTGGAGAGGTTAAGATTGTAGCAATCGAGAAGCTTTTTTGAGTATGTTCTATGACGAAAAATCTCTGAAGAAGAAACTGCCTGAGTGTAACTTCTCATTACCAATGTAGTACAAGGTTAATGAAATGGCGGCCGTGTATGTGCCACCAAGGAATCAAGGAATCACACGTGACCGAAAATCTACCATATAAATAGCGTAGAACCTAGCAAAGTTACTCCTGTAGGCAAATGCTTTGCAAACTGGGACATAATTCAGTACCCACAAGGCCGCGTAAAAGATTATGAACATTTTGAAAGATGAAAAATGAGGGTTAGGCGGATTCAGTCGCAGATATATTAGGTTATACAAGTCCAGACTCAGGAAGCGGAAAAACAAGAAATTTTGATCTCTGTCTGGTGTAATTTCCAAGGAGTACTGCTTTTCGAGTTTGTTCCCCACGGTCGCGCCATCAACGCTAAACTCTACGGCAAACAGCCTGACAGCGTGTATGACAAACTGAAGGAGTATCCTGATTTGGTCGATCTCGATCGGGCTTTTTTTAACAACACAATGCGAAGGCACACCAGGTTGATGAGGGGAGAAGTTCAAACAAATCTACGGTGTTGAGATTCTTCCATATCCACCATTCAGGCCCGATCCTGCCTCGAATTATTAGGTTGGTGCAAAAATAATGTCGTTTTCTCACATGAAGTTGAACGTCAAAAAACGACATTATTTTTGCACCAACCTAATATTATGGTCCATTCTGCTCTGTTGCACACTTCCTCCGCGACAAGCGCTTTCACACTTTTGATGAAATGAAGGAAAATTGTTTACATTTTTTTTTAATTCCAAGCCATCGGATTGGTATCTGGAACAGATTCTGATTACCCATTTCTCTTTCTTCTCAGGAACCCAGACGAATGTATGCCGAAGGGCAGAAAGATACCCGATCCCACTTATGCGTGGTCTGCGAGCAATTTAAAAAAAATATTTGGCCTTGTACCACATCCTACCTCGTGGGAAGGCAGGTAAACATCTTAATATGCTGTCTAAGTAGTCCACCACTAGCAGTGGTTTACCTACTTCACGCTGCTGGCGAATATTGTATTTTGTTGATGTTATAAAGATTCCTATTTCATTTCCAACCTCCGTTTTGGTTATTTCTCATTCATTAACGCTTTCTGGGATACAACAATTATATTAATCGTTGTAACATAATTATTTTTCGATAAATCGTTTAAGATATTTCAGCTGGATGAATACATGCTTTATTGCAAAATATTAATGAGGAAAGGTAATGAAAAACATATGAAAATATCGTGAAACTCTTTTACTCAAAATGTCATCATTTTTATGCTGTTTTACTTTGAAAGGCTTAGAGCGAGTAATCTTAATAATAGTTTATAATTAAACGAATCCAATTATCTCTTGAGAAGAATTCCGTTCGGATGGACTAGAGTACAAACCCCATTAATGGATGTTGTATTGTCGTATTCTTCGAAGCAGGAAGGGGATTCAATTATGCTGATTCTCGTTCTTAAATTTCTTCTTTTTATTTCTAATATTTTTGCAATACCCTACCGATCAATATTTAAGGTACTTAAAGCTGAAACGAATTCCACTGAAATAAAGCATACTTTCATCGCTAAGTGGGTTCAGTTGCACAGATAATCGCAAAAACAATGATTGTGTAGTATGTAGTTAAACCCCAATTCACATCGGAGCATCAAAAGAGCAAAATTGTATCCTTCTAAACACCAGGTGCAAAATCGCGCCTCACAAGTTATCAGTGGCTGCAAGAGACATGTGATCATACGACCAACCCAACTGCCGTTACTATGTGGACACGTAGAACACACAAGCGCACACACACATACAAACATGCACACACACACACACACACACACATAGTGAAGTTAATGATATAAATGGCAAGAATCACCCTCGCAAACAAGTTTTAATAAAATACATTAACCTCGAACCTGTAGGTTAATGTATTAAAACTTGTTTGCGAGAGTGATTCTTGCCATTTATATCATTAACTTCACTATCTGCTTTTTGCATGAATGATACATGTAATATATATATATATATATATATATATATATATATATATATATATATATATATATCATTAAAGATGACTGACAAGGTGATGCGGTTAAGCTTTTTATTTAATTTTTCTTGTGTTTTCTGTTCTGGGCATAACTCAAATTTTCTCTATATGCGAGCGTTTTGGCTATACCTGTTATTTTTTCTTATTTTTAATTGCATGTATGGGTATTTATGTATAGGACTAGATTTATAGTAATGTTTTATTTTCCAAATACAGACATCATATTATGGCCATGTTCATATAATTGATGCTACTGAGTGTCAGCATTTTCTTTTCTTTTCTTTTTTAAATATCACCAACCATGAACTTCAGCCATAATGTGCTGTGTTCGAAAAAAAAACAAAAACATTCCTATAACTCTAGACGCATACACAATAGCCATACAATCAATTAAAGACATCACCTTTGATAATGGCTAAAAGAAGAACTGAAAACCCTGAAAAATACATGACCACCCCAATCTCCTGACCTCAACCCCATAGAAAACTTATGGTCATAACATTCACCTGCTTCTCATCAAAGTATTCCTTCATCAATTTTTATTTTTGACAAGGAGCATTATCCTGCATAAAAATGAGCTTGGTGGGGTCGATTTGCACCCTTTCAGCAGAAGGGAGCAGACAAGACTCTAAAATTCTATTGTACTGCTAGCTCCTGAGGGTCTTTTCAATAGGTTTTAAGAAACCAGTTCCATGAAAAGAAAAGCATCACCAGAACATTATACTGAACGGATGCTTGACAGTACTTCCTGCTAAATTCAAAGAGCTTTCAAAGCTTCTTCTTCGGATTTTATATCGCTTAGCCTTTGAATTTAGCTCAACTTTCGTTTTATCGGAGAAGAGAACATTTAGTAAAAAAAATCAGGTGAGTCACTTTTTCGAACAGCATATATATATATATGTATATCACAAACGGCATTTCAAGTGGTTACACGTGTTTTAGTTGATATCATGATATCACATTTCTTTTTATTTACATACAATGATATTAATTAATGTCTACCGGACTAGATTGCGAAGATCTAATTAAAAATATTTCATTTTTACTAGATTGGTAACTTTATTCCATTTTCACAACGGATAAATCCCTTCTATAGCCGAGGTGCAACCTTATCAATTAGGCTACTGAAAACCAGACATGATAAACCAAGTTTAAACAACATACACAAGGAATAAACACCTATCATTTGGAGTTTTCAAATTACATATCTACTGAGCGAAACGTAAACATTTCTTCGATGTGCCGTGTCCTTTCAAATCTTAGGTGATCATGGCTCCAGCACCACAGCCAGACCGTTATGGTCTTTAACATTTCTTTGTTTGTCAATTTTCTCGCTCTCCTTTCGACATTCAAAAGCTCGTCAGTCACGTAGCCCGCTGCTGCGCTTTGCTTTGCTACCCATTCTGTCTTCGATATCCTATATGGGTGCCAAATTCTTCAAACCATTTTTCCTCATTATCTGTCCAAGATTGCTGATTCTGTGTTTAAGTGTTCTTTTTGCTTCCACATTCCGAATGTTTTCAAAGTTGATAAGTTTACCCAATATAACATTCGCGACACTGAATCATTCTTGAATCAATCCAATTCAAGAGAACTGCTCACGTTGTCCGCATGAGCAATGAACGGATGCTAAAACGGTAAATACACGGCCAGTGTCAAGATGGTTATGTCAAGGTAAGTTGACCTTCACTCCGATTCAATGACAACATCAAATACTAAATCACGTCTGTCAAAATTCATCTTTCTTCTTTTCATACCCAAGCAACTAATCACATTCAATGGAGGACCGCTTGCCATATGGAGACGAATAAACTCTATCTTGACCATATACATAATCTATGATCCATAACATACAGGCATGTTCTTCGTAAAATCGAACCACTTAATGCATATGTGACTTAATTTGCAAAGCAGCTGCTCGCGAATATATATATATATATATATATATATATATATATATATATATATATATATATATATATATATATATATATATATATATATATATATATATATATACTTAGTTGTATGGATGCCAGTTTGTAAACCTGGGTTACAAACTCACATCCATAAAAATATATATATCACACACACACACACACAAACACACACGCACACACACAGAGACACACACACAAACACACACACACACATATATATATATATATATAAATATATATATATATATATATATATATATATATATATAAGTTACGAAAAACTAATTAGCCGTATGGATAATCCTAAGGATGAAATCGTGAGAGCTCAATGTAAATTCAGAGCTAATAATTTAAAGAAAAACAGACCACTTTAAGGCTCCATGTAATAATTTATTTCACCATAGCCCTTTTAAAGGACGCTGGATCATCAGTACTCTTTTCTTTAATATATATATATATATATATATATATATATATATATATATATATATATTCTACACAGGTACACACACACACACACACACACATACACACACACACACATATATATATATATATATATATATATATATATATATATATATATATATATATAATTTATCACCATCGATAATAGTTTGGCTGGGTTGATTATCAACTTCTTATGAGTTTTGTAATACAGACATTTTCTTTTCTTGTGAGCTTTGATAAATTTATTGTTTGCTTTATTACTAAAAAATGTACTGCTGGAATTATTATTTTTACTATGAAAATCTATTGCTGGTAATTTTTTCTAATATCTTTTATATCTTCATGTTTTGACCCTAGTTTGGGGGTTCACTATTTGACCATAGCTAGGACCCTAGCAGGTTTTATCACTCCGGGTCTAGGTGGACCTTGGAAGAACATCTATTAAGAGGTAGCTCCACACTCCTCAAAATCTCTCGATCATAGAACTTGCTGCCGGATGTACTCTATCATCATACCCATGACGTGCTAACGATAATCAAAAGACTTGCACACTAAACTCGTAATATATCCACAAGCGAATGCTTCTAACCATTTCACTGAAATGCTCTACTCAACGCCTATCTTTGTTCACAACCATTGTTTGGTCTCCATAAAATTTCAGGGAGCATCGATGATTATCATCAGTTGTAATATTTCCTGCATGTTTTGGAGGCGGATTAATGTCAGACTACTTTCTAAAAGACTACCGTTCTCCTACTATCAAAAACAAGGCGAAAAATTTTCTACCTGATTGGGAAAGTCAACCCCGACAACAATAAGACCAATATCGTATATTGGTGTTGTGGACCAACATAAAACGAATAGATATTATATCCCATCGGGTCAAATATTTCTATTCCCAATTCAATCAACGTCATTCTCAGCACGTAATAATACTTTTTAATAAAATAACGCTTCCTATAATCTACAGAATGGCCTTGGTAACAAATCAATCATAGATATAAAATAATACTTTCTTTGGTAGTAAAATTACGATCAATACTTTTCTAGTCAGTATATATTTATTTTCGGTGTTAATATATGTTAAAGCACGATTTAATTGTTCCTGTATTACAATGCAATACGATATATTTATTCCATTAGGCTACCTCTCATGTTATTTCATAATAATTCTTGGCCGATTTATTTGCAGACCTATTCTATAAACTTTTACATAAAACTGCTACGTTTATTAGATTGTGTCATCAATAAAACTGTATAACGAGTGTTTTCGTGCTTGGATACCAACTGTTATTTCTTATTTGCTTGCGCCTAGAAATTATGAAACGTGACTAATGTCTCCTTCAAATTTTGCTTTTGTTAGTAAGATAATAATATTTCTGATATTCACGTTCACGCGAAGTCGAAATAAACGAGAAAAGATTCAACAGTAAGATGCAATTATTCTAGGATTGCACAAGAGAGACCAGAAAAAACATAGAAGCGAATGGATATTTACGCTTATACTGTAACTTACTTTCACGAATCAACCATCAAATATAGCCTCGAATCGTGTTTTAGTTAAACGATTATTGGTTGCGGCATTCAAAGCCTAGCATCTCTTGGAGGAAGTACTCGCCTTGTTCTTCTGAGTATGCCTTCATGTTCTCTTTGAATTTGAGGGTCAAGGATATGGACTTAGAGGGATATCCTGCAATCTAGTTTTACCTTAGTTTTTCACCACTAGCATAACAAACTCTGCATAGTTTTCGACTTCGTGGATCCTCGGAAGCTCCGAAACACTGGGGCAAATCTGTTTTTTTTGTTTTTTTGTCCTCGTGAGCTTGAAGCATTAATTGCAGTCTATGATTTTATTTTCTGGTGTTGTGACGAAGACACCGGCTTTTGACTTTTCCTGCAGAATGGTTTGGGAAGGCACCTTGAAGGTATTTGAAGGCTGCACAACTCTTTCTGTACAGCAGTGGCAAATTGTTTCATATGGCCCAGTTTCTAGTTCAGTGGAGGAGACAATGTTTTCTGGGGGTCCAGAATCTTCCCGATTCTATGTTGATCCTCCCCACACTGAATTCGATCCGCTGTGACCAGTCCCGCCTGTGATAGTGTGCTGCGGTGTCCTTGATGTCCTAGAGGCAATGATAACAGGGGAATTTGCTAAAACAGCCCTTGACGCTACTATCTTGAAGTATCTGATAACCTCCCAACCATACACTTCATATGTCAAGGCATCTAGCATTATATTGACAGGTGTATTTCTCACTGAGCTGCACATAGCGACCAGGGGAAAAGATGGATATACGTTCCCGTTATTGAAGCAACTCAGCAGACTTGAATGTGCTGTCGATGAAGAGGCGCCACACACTGGGGTTACAGGCGATTCCAATTGCCTCGAACATTCCGGTCAAATTGTGGAAGAGGCAATGACTGAAAACTTTCCGTTGCTTGAGGCTCGACGTATGAAACTCGGACTTGGACTGTGTGAGATCAAGATTTCTGATCAGGCCGTTGAGGTATTTTTAGTTGGGATAGTATTGGTTTCTCTCCTCATCTGAGCCTATAGTTCAATGACTTCATCCTCATCCTAATTGCTGTTCTCCTCTGATGTCTGTTGCTTTGTCTTTCAAGGTATGGCTATGGCGGTGCACAGTAGAGCGGGGCAGTGGGGATAACAGAATATCTGGATAGAGGAATGGAGGCACATACTGGCCAGCTCAATGTTTGGAAAGGTCTACAATGCAGAAGAAGCAATTTCCTGCGTGTTCAGTTGGTTCCCTCCAAATTCGTTGGATTGCGAATTGCATGGCACTATTTTTCCACTGTGCCAATGCAAAAAAGTAAAATAAAAATATGTGTATAAAAATAAAATATATTTCACCCAGTGGTATTGAAAAATTTTAAATATTTGAATTTTTGATTTTTTTTTTTAAATTTCTAATTATCATGCTCCGGAAAAGTAAAATTCTGACTTTGAACCACAATTAATGTAGCAAATGCCACAAGAATACGAAATCTTAAATACTAAAGATCCCTAATATTTCGTATTTTCATGGATCTTGCCAGAGATCCAGTATGAAGAACATCCATGATATTGTGGACATTATTGCGCGTTTGCTGAAACATTTTTTTTTAAGCTTATCACTCCAAGCAAGGCTGGAAGCCACTAGCACACAAGGGGTTACAGAAGGTTTGGAGGAAAAGCAGATAGGAGTGGCAAAGGAGAGGATGTGGAGAAAGATAGTGGATCGATCAAGGCAAGGGGGTTACAGAAGATTTGGAGCGAGAGCAGATAGGAATGAAAGGTGAAAGGATGTGGAGAAGGGAAGTGGATAGATCAAGGCAACTGGAGATGTCGATTGACGTTACACTTAAATAGTTGGAGATTTGTCAGGGAAACAGGAATAAGGAAGGGAGTTCCACAGGCGTGATGTGCGAGACATGAAGCTATTGGAGTAGAAGAGACGTCTACATCAAACAGTTTCAACGGTGAAGGAGTGGGAACGGGATGCCAGCCTCGTAGGACGTTTAAATTCATGAGGCCTAGGAACCAGCGAAAGCAACTCCTCGGAGCAATTACCGTGAAAGTATTTGTAAAAAAGACAGAGCGAGGCAACGTCGCGTCTGTGAGAGAGCGACTGCAGACCAGATGACAGCGACTGCAGACGAGATGACATTTTAATAAATATGTTTCAATAGTAGTTCTGTAGTCGCTCATTAGTAAGTAATGCTTCCATCTTATAATTCTTACACACCAAGTAATCGTTATTTATTGTGTTTACATACACAATTGTGGCACAAAGCCGAAACGGGGAAGGGCTGAGGCTGGTCGTCACTAACGGTCTTATACCTAGCTAATTCGATTGACGACCCATTCACTCATTACAATTTGCCCATTCACCAAATCCACTAAGCTCTTGTGTCTTGCTTGCGGTGAAGTTGATTAAAAAATTGCCATTATATTAGAAAAAAATATAAATTAATTATGGCTCAGTCTAATATTTTTACTGGGACGTCAAAGACCTTCTACTGGTTTAGATTGCTTAGACATTTTCCAACAACACATTAGTTTCAAGTAAATTGAAAAAAATGTTGATTTAAAAACCAAGCTAGTGTCCGAAAAAAATGGGAAATTAGTCCTTACTTTTCTCTCACAGGCTACATCCAATTTCTTACATGAATTTTATCTAACGCTTGCATCAAGTAATAACTTAAGAAAAACACTTTAATTAATTAAAATGCTATTTTAGCCGAACTCTGGGGACTCTAATCTAAATCTGCAAATGCTTTTAATTAAACAAAAATATCTCCTTTATTCCACAATGTGTTGAATAATCGCAATTATATATTTTATTAATTTATTTGCATTTAATAGCTTAACACGTCCTGGCTATGATGGTAAACTACATTCGGCAGCGTGTTCTCTGATCGGGATGTTTTGAGAAGCGTGGAACAACATCTTAATTTCTGTTGCTCACAGTTTCATCCTGACCCGGGGTGGTAACGTCTGTTAGGGTCACAGCTATGGGCATATATTTAACCCCAAAACTGGAGGGGGTCAAAAGATTATGTAAATATCAAAATAGGTTTTTATAGCAAAAATGCAAACAATGTTTTCTTTTTAAATTACCATACATTGAAAAAAAAATCCAGCAATGCATTTGACTCTCGACAAAAGCCCTCATTGCAAAAATACGTCAATGAAACTTATAAAGAATACATATTCTATTCTTACGAACCTACCCCACAAAATCTGATCAGCATCAAATAACCCACTGAGATATTAATCAGAACTAAATAAATCGTAGCCCTTTCCGGCTTAGCAACCATTCGCATGATATTTAAAGCCAGGAAATATTTTAATTAGTTAATGGCCAACAAAAAATGTTTCATTTATGAAAATACTATTTTAGCCGATCTCTTGTAACAAATCCAAATTTGCAAGTGCTTTAAGTTAGAAAAAATGTTTTATCTCTTCCACATTGAATAATCGCAAGTATATGGATTATTAATTGATTTGCTTTTTACGGATTAGCAACCCGTTGCATGTTTTTTTTAAAACCAAAATATATTTTAGAATGTTATTTTTTGGTGAAATAATAATGTTTTAGTGGTAAAATCATACAAATTAACCCATAGCTTGAGGGTGAACAGTTGGATTCATACCCTTCCCAAGGGTATTTGCGCGTATGTGAATATAAGGAACCTAATGGGAATTAGAACTCTATTTAACAGTTCCGTGCCATTATCCATTGCACCACGCTCACGTCCAAGATTACAGCACGTGGTATTCCCAAAGAGTGACGCCTCGCTCATCTCGATAGTGACCAGGGTCGGTGTTTCTTAACTTCGGTAATCATGCGATTTTTTTTCAGCGTGATATGGCCGTAAGCACGCAAATATATAATGGCTATTTGTTAGTAAATAAGAACCGAATAATTTTATTTTTTGATTCATAACCAATCGTTTTTCTCTCAGTTTTTCTCAGATGTTACGAGGTGGGGCCAAAAGATACACAGTTTCGATTGCTGCATACACTAGCATTATTCAGGTGACTGTGTTTGTATTCGGTAACCTTCTCAGAATTATAAACCAAAACCTTTATTTAATTCTCAAGAGACACATGTCTTAATTTATTAAAGGGTTGCTTTAAACATATCTGGCTCCTTCGCAGTTGTGAGTTCAATCCCTTCGTCTGGTAGCATTTAAAAGTCATACGCTCTTGCTCCGAGGAAGAAACGGACAAGCAACACAATGGTGAATGAAACTGGCGTCTGTTAACCGAAATAAAACCTCCCTAGACAAACAGTGAAAGCAGAATGAAAACAGTTAGTTTCCGAAGGCTGAAACGTTGTGACTATAGAAATCAAGGGGAGAAATGCATAAAAAAGGCAAGGAGTACAACGGCCAAAATATCGCTAGCACAGCAACCAAAATGAACAACGTTCATAATAATAAATCATATAAGAAGTCAGGTACCAGAAGAAGGCCGGATGGTACAACGACCGCAAAGTTGTGAATATAAGAACCAAGATGACAATGCTGGTCTGATTATTAAAAAAAAAATCATGTAATACGACGGATATCTGAAGAAGTTCAAAAGGTACAACAGTCGAAACTTTCTGGTTATAATAACTAAAAGGAGAAAGATAGTCCGAATAGTAAAGTAAGATTATATATATATATATATATATATATACATATATATATATATATATATATATATATATATATATATATATATATATATTTGTGTATTTAGTCAGCAATCCTTCTTTCATGCACATTTCATTAAAAACGACTGACAAGGTGCTTTTATTTATTTTTTTATATAATTTCTCGTGCGATCTAATAAAGTTTTTCTTTTCAGATGATAAATTATATAACAACTATCCGAATATTAACTTTGAACATGGACATATCTTGACCGTGTTTTGAAACAAAAAAAATGAATCATTTTATAAAACATACATATAAAAAAAACTGTTTCTAATTCTAACAGTTGAAATAGATCGCACGAGAAATTATATAAAAAACTAAATAAAAGCGCCTTGTCAGTCGTTTTTAATGAAATGTGCATATATATATATATATATATATATATATATATATATATATATATATAGATATATATAGATATATATAGTAAGATAATAACCTAAGAAATGCTGGAGAATACAATATTGCTGTTCCTGATATTAAAAAAAAACATATAAGAAGACAGGTACATACAAAAGGCTAGAGATTGCAACGGCCGCAGTGTTGTGTGTATAACAAACATGAACATGACTCGAATAGCAATGCATATAATAAAACGGACAACTGAAGAAGGTCTGGGTATAGAACAGCCGAAACATTGTGATTATAACAACCATGAAGTGCATGCATGTTCAAGTATTAAAGGATATAAAATATTTTCATAATATCCTGGAGAGGAATCATTAAACAATTTCTTCTAACAAATCAATTCGGACGAGAAAAAAAAAGTAAAAATATCGGGGTTTTTTTTCACTATTTCCATTGAATCGTATTATACCGCGTCACGTTTTAAATTTCTCTTATCCTTGCATAATGAACCCGTCCTCTGCCTGTACATTCTCGCGGGAAACTATCAGTCATACATTGCAAATAAACACCAAGCAGGTTGCCAGTTTGCAGGGATTAAAGCAAACGTTAGGGACAGATAGGAGAGGTGTCCTGCACGTTTTACGCATCAAGTCTCTTCAATAGATTAACGACCATAACTGTCGAAACTTCCAGCATGTTTTTGATCTTTTTTGAATTCTTATACTACTTATTTTAGCCATCCATTCACAAAATCAAGCATACTTACTCTCTGTTTCCCCTGCCTGTAGTGTATCCTGTTAGAGATAAACTCCCTAGTGTCAAGTTCCGCATTGTATTTCAATTGCCGCATTTTGTGATTGTAAATATTTTTTTTATTCCCTGTTTGGATCAAGACTTATTCAGCTTCAACTGTTTACCACATATTATTCTCAGCATTCGTCTTTTGAACCAATTCTCTTGTTTATCTCCAAATACATTGTTAGCATTCATTTTTAGTGTCAAGTGTCTTGTTCATCGGTAAATGAATTCTTAGCCTTCGTCTTTAGACCCTAGTCTCTTGTTCATCTCTAAGGAAATTTTTAGCCTTTGGCTTTAGAACCAACACTCTTGTTCATCTGGAAAGAAATTCCTAGCATTTCTCTTTAGAACCAAGTGTCTTGTTCATCTCTAAGGAAATTCTTAGCCTTGGTCTTTAGAACCAAGACTATTGTTCATCTGGAAATAAATTCTTAGCCTTCATCTTCAGCCCTAGTCTCTTGTTCATCTCTAAGGATATTCTTAGCCTTCGTCTTTAGAACCAAGACTCTTGTTCCTCTGTAACGAAATTCTTAGCCTTCGTCTTTAGAATCTAGTCTCTTGTTCATCTCTAAGAAATTCTTAGCCTTCGTCTTTAGAACCAAGACTCTTGTTAATCTGGAAAGGAATTCTTAGCCTTCATCTTCAGACCCTAGTCTCTTGTTCATAAGGATTTTCTTAGCCTTCGTCTTTAGAACCAAGACTCTTGTTCATCTGGAAAGAAATTCTTAGCCTTCATCTTCAGACCCTAGTCTCTTGTTCATCTCTAAGGATATTCTTAGCCTTCGTCTTTAGAACCAAGACCCTTGTACCTCTGTAACGAAATTATTAGCCTTCGTCTTTAGAACCAAGTGTCTTGTTCATCACTAAAGTAATTCTTAACATTCTTCTTTCGAAGCAATTGTCTTTGTCAGCTGTAAGAAAATTGTCTAGATTAGAGGATGAAAATAACACAAAAATTCAATACGATGTATTTTATTTAACGGCATTTTCTTGTGTTTTTCATACTTTCTGAAAGCATCTTTCGCTATTCCCTGGTCCTGTCGCATTCTTTTATTGTATTCTTCATCGCCATTTTCAACACTGTAAAGATAGATTAAATAATATACTTGCTAAAGTTTGACGTTCCTTACGGCTAAAACTTTTACCTGTATCATTTACGTATGACCTCGTATTCTGGCTTATTACAGTGAACACATATTTCTTTATTCCCTGTTTTAGACATTCTGGATATGACGATAAAGTAAATCCGGCAGCAAGGCCTCTGTATCGTAGGTTCCGAGGAGCGTGGAACCACCTCTTAATTTCTGTTGTTCCCAGGTCAATCCTGACTTAGGGCTGTAGCACCTGTTAGGATCCGAGCTAGGATCAAATAGTTAAGCACCAAACTGGGGTCAAAGCACCATGAAGGTATAAAATCAAATTTTATAGCACATTCCCAGCAATTCATTGTTGAAGAAAAATATTACCAGCAATACATTTGACTATCGGAAAAATCCTTCTTTACAAAAATACGTCAATGAAACTTGCCCTAAAATCTTGTCTCTATTAAATATTACATTATTATATTATATGTCGTAAAAGAAATTAAACCAGGCGAAATCAAACATTTAGAAAACTTGAAAGGATAATTTCGGAAATTTCAGAAGAATTAATAATTAAAAAAGTTTCGAAAAAAAATCTTTTCCTGACAACATACTCATAAGTTATTTTCTTAAATGTTAGGTACTTCTTTCTTTCTTTATTTCTTTATATTTTATTTCTTTTTTCTTTCTTTCTTTCTTCATTTCTTTCTTTCTTTCTTTATATTTTATTTCTTTTTTCTTTCTTTCTTTCTTCATTTCTTTCTTTCTTATATCTTTATATTTTCTTTCTTTTTTCTTTCTTTCTTTATTTCTTTATATTTTATTTCTTTTTTCTTTCTTTCTTTCTTTCTTCATTTCTTTCTTTTTTTCTTTCTATATTTATTTATTTATATAATTTTGTTCTTTATTTATTTCTTTATTTATGAGAGTCATTCATTAAATAAAGGGAATTTTTTGGTATAAGGTCTTCTAATACAGATAGAAGCTTACTTCTTTTTATTTTTCAGCACTGTCACACACTTTTCCCATCTGTGCACAAGATTCCGTATTCCCGCAGTGTAAAAGTCTTTGGACTGATGTCTCAGCCAGTCGCTCACAACACTTTTGACTTCATCGTCACTTTAAAACTTCGTGCCTCTCGTGAACGCTTTCAAGGGATCAAACAGGTGAAAGTCTGAAGGGGCAAGGTCTGGGGTGTAATGGGGATGAGGGAGCAGTTCCCAGTCCAGCTCGTTGGTGGTCTGCACCGTTTGGGCTGCTGTGTGAGGCCTTGCGTTGTCATGATGCAAGATGACTCCTTCTGACTGATGACCCCTGCGTTTGTCCCAACAGATAAGCTCAAAGTGCTCGCTATGTCATCCACCGTCACCTTTCTGTCAGACTGAATGAAGTCATTGGCTGATTCGATCACCTCAGGAGACCTCACTTCTGTAGGTCTCCCAGGCCTGTCTTCATCCTCAACACTGCTCCGTCCTTCTTTAAACAATTTAGCCCCCTTGTGGATATTTTTTGGCTGAAACGTGTGGGACCATACACAGTTAACATTCTCCTATGAATTTCAACTGGTTTGCACCCTTCAACAACCAAAAACTTGATAACTGACCGCTGTTCAATCCTGGAGCACGCTTCTTGGTCGGCCATCTTTGTTAATCGCCAAAACTCTCATGGTTTTTTTAATCTGCAAAAGAAATTAAATCAATGTGAAAAAGAAGTAAAACAAAAAAAAACATTAAGCTTCTATCTGTATTAGAAGTCCTTATACCGAAAGATGCACCTTATTTATTGAATGACCCTCGTATTTCTTCCTTTCTTCCTTTATTTCTTTATTTCTTTCTTCCTTTATTTCTTTATTTCTTTCTTCCTTTATTTCTTTATTTCTTTCTTCCTTTATTTCTTTCTTTATTTCTTCTTTTATTTCTTTATTTATTTCTTCCTTTATTTCTTTATTTATTTCTTTATTTATTTCATTCTTTATTTATTTATTTCTTTATTTTTCCTTTCTTTCATTCTTTCTTATATTTTCTTTCTTTCTTTCTTTCCTTATTTATTTATTTATTTATTTCATTCTTTCTTATATTTTCTTTCTTTCTTTCTTTCCTTATTTATTTATTTATTTCATTCTTTCTCTCTTTTTTCTTTCTTTCTTTCATTCTTTCATTCTTTCATTTTTATTTCTTCTTTTCGTTATTTGTTTGTTTATTTTTATTTATTTCTTTTTTCTTTCTTTCTTTTTTCTTTCTTTCTTTTTTCTTTCTTTTCCTTTTAATTATTCTGTTCTTTCTTTCGCTGTTTTAATTCAACTGATTTCATCTTTCTTTATTTCTTTCTTCAAATCTCTGAGTGAAACCTCGTTAGCATCGCAACACGGCTACTTAAATAGCAATGGTCAATTTGAATAATTCTATTTGTTAATAGAATTTGAAAATATGCCTGTGAACAAAATCAATGGGATTTTTTCAAAAGAAATATGCTAAATAAAATGAAAATACGGTAATTTAACATCCAAAAATAAATAGGAGAAATATTATGGTGTGGAAAATAAAGCTCTTAAATTCAAAGAAAAGAGTTAATATTTATAATCAAAAATATAATTTACACTTATATAAAATATTAAAGAAAGCATGAAACCTTATTCAAATTTTCTTAAGGTGTTTATCCTGTCTTCATTTTAATATCAGTTTCTTTACGCACCTTTTTAGCTAGAAAAGGAAATACGAAATTGAAATATAACATAGGGCTACATTGAAGGCCAAGGAATGCATTTCGTTACAGAATGATGACATCCACTCTTTAGGGGGTATCTACACACACACACACACACACACACACACACACACACACACACACACACACACACACACACACACACACACATATATATATATATATATATATATATATATATATATATATATATATATTTGTAGGTCTGGTGAATTGGATCGTACTTACAACTCCAATGTAATAAATTATAACCATGGAATATTAGTGTTTGGGCATTATATATATATATATATATATATATATATATATATATATATATATATATTTCTAAATAAGTGGTCGCTTTTTATTTAATAATCCAACAAATGTTATTATTTAAACGTTATTTCAGTGGATAGCCATATGTGAGTAGACGCCCCGCTATTTATTATACAGTATGTTTTGGGAGACTGGAGTAATTTGCATCTAAATCCACTATTTAACGTTGTTTGGTAATCAAAACACTTCATGGTCGAGATATCTCACAACGACGGATCTAACAACGGTTCAAATCCTGTTTGGCAACGCATATATTTCTTTAATAAGATTTCTCTAATATTTAGTCTTGTTGATAAAAAAATAATGTTTAATAAACCGAGCGTCTTCTCAAATATAGCCATCCATTAAAAACGTCTAAATTATAAAATCAATCAGATTAATAAATAAAAATCCACAACTTCTTAAGAAATTGCTTTGTTTCCGTTAAATACAAAACTGATCTCTGATATGTATATTTCAAAAGTATGGGACACATCTGCTTTAAAGGCACTATTCAACGTTGGTTGATGATCGATGCACTTCCAGGAAGCATCTTCAAATCATTTCGGAGAGTGCATATATAAATATATATATATATATATATATATATATATATATATATATATATATATATATATATATATATATATATATATATATCGTAAGGGTGAAATTTAATGTAATAAAGTCACAACTCTAAGTAGAAGTTTTAGTTTACTAATTTGGCTTTAGCGCTGAAAAAAGCTTATTTTATTGCAAGCAAGCGGGAGAAGGGATCTGCTTATTTTATTACCACAATTGCGTCGTTTTTATTCTTCATTATATATATATACATATATATATATATATATATATATATATATATATATATATATATATATATATATATATATATATATATATGAAGTGAGAAAAACAGAGAGAGACGAAAGTTAGAGAGGGTGTATTTATTGTGTGTGTTTGTTTGTGTGTGTGTGTGTGTGTGTGTGTGTGTGTGTGTGTGTGTGTGTGTGTGTGTGTATTTAACACATTCTGTATCTTCTGTAGGAATCCTTCGGACAAGTAATGTCTATTAAACAGGACTTTACAAAGAATGCCTGTTTAAACTTTTTATCTCGTTTTATGTTAGGTAGAATGCTGCAAAGTAACTTGCCGAAATTGTGTGTTATACAACGATACATACGCGGACTCGGAATACAACAAGTAATTTAGTTTACAAGTCAACAATATTCACTAACATAATGACAAAGGCGATTTCTACCCATACGTTTTGGGTCAACAACAGCAATGGTTAGTGTTGAAAATAAATTAGAATTTAAATAGTTAAAAAAAAATCAATCTGTACAGTGCTTTCCTTACTCTTGCCTGTATATTGGGGATGTGATTTCTGGACATGGATCTCAGGGCAGAAGCTTTTTTTTTTACATTTCCTGATTGTCTGTTTGAACGTGGCGAAAAAGTAAGAAATCTTATTGCCACTGAAATATTCTCAACAACACATATACCGGCATCACCTGCAACACTCGAAGATGGTCAGTAAAATGGGGTGTCAATTTACAGGCGCGAGTGACGAGTATAAAATTGGAGGGCAAATTAAAAAGAGGTTGGGCTATTTATGAAAGACTAGCACGCTACGGTGTTAAGATGATGCAGCGACAGCTAGAAACTTCGAATCCATTAACCTCGGCCGGCACTGAAATATATTCCCAGCTAAAGGTCTTGCCACTCTTTTCGACTTCCGAAATGGGATATGTTTACGACTTTTAAAATGTTAAAAGAAAAAGAACGGAAATGCTCGATGACGATGATGTCTTCGTCAAAGCCATTTAAATTCTAATGACGATATTCAACGATTTTTTTTTTGGTGATAACAGATTGTTCAGCTCAGTTGACATGATCTCTAGTAATGGCTGTTGGCGAAACCGTTTGTATTAGACCGATGTTGGTGTCGGTGAAAAGGTTGTGAAATCATTCTGATAGAAAAATATTAATAATTCAATAATATTTTTTATATTTTGCATTGTATCAAAGACTTGAAGGTTGGATATTTTTCGGCGGTTTACATAATGTAAAATCATATGAGAATTCAATAAATTTAAAATTATTAAAATCACTTTATTTCGCGTCAATCTTTGAAATAATTTAAAACTTTTTCTATAAGCAATGCTTTAACACAACGCAGGGGAAATATAAGAAAATGCTTTTAAATATTAACTAATTAAAACTTTAAATTAAATTATTTTAATTTTTGTGAATCAAATAATAATATGTTTTGTTACGTGGTTTGAGCACATTTTGTCTTTGGCTTTTGTGAGGTGATGTATGGATGTGTGGTTGGTCTGATGGATAACGGCTTGAAATAAGAAATCGGGGGAAGCCGAGTTCGAATAACAGTGGTTTTTGTTTCATTTACTTCTTAAATAACAATTATTGTGGGGCAGACCCCTTTTACATTAGATGGACTCGTCCAAATTCTACTTATACTGACAGAGAGAATACCTGCAGGTTGAGATACATTGAGCCAGGGTGAGAGATCCGAAGACAGTACACAGGGTGTTCACAGAGAGTTATACGAGAGTCCAGCGAGAGAGATAATTACGGCTTCACATACAGAGACTTGTACATATACTTTCTACTAACCCGCATCCCTGGACTACTAATCTTCACTTCAAGTCTGTATTCTTACGTTTAATATATCTATTTTTCTATCTAAATTACTGGCGTTGTTTATTTATTTGTGCAGGATTCCATTCCCGGGATCCACAGCAACAATTGTCATTGCATTTAAATTTTTAAACAGCAAAGTTGGCTGGAATGCATGGAGCCAGACGAGAGTTCCACAGGTGAGAAGTGCAAGAAAAGAAACGGTTAGTTTATAACTTACACTTATATCTATCTAGTTCAATTGCGAATTTATTAGACCTTTCCGCTTATCTAGTACTGCGCTTAAATGTATAAAGTTTAAGTACCATACTGGAGAGTACATGCTAACAATTACCATGGAAGTATGTAAGAGAGCTGCATTCTGGTGATTGAAAAATAACTGAAGCCAAGACGCCAGGTCAGATCCAGTGATATTGCTTGTTTTGATTTTATCAAGAATCTCAAAATATATAGCAGGAGCACCGGACCATGTTTGGTAGCAATATTCAAAGCATGAACGAATGATCGACTATTCTTTTTTTATTGAATGAAAAAAAATTCGTATCAGAGATGCTACCTGGTTTCAGTTAGAAAATGAATGAAAAAAAGAAAGAAGATAATCTGGAAATATTTAATGCCTGATTCAGGAGAATGGAAAAAGTTGTCAATTTCAAATCTTTTAATTTCTATCCCCTTACTTCTTAAAATATGTATATAGATCCTAAACCCGGTAGAAACGCAATAGAAGTAAGTAAAATTAAAGCCGAGCGAGATGTTGAAGAGCCATGATCGTCTACGCCCTAAGAAGAAGAAAGAAAGAAAGAAAGAAAAAGACGAAGAAAGAAGGATGAGGAGGAGTAGAAAAAGAAGAAGAAGAAGAAGAAGAAGAAAGTAGGAGAGGAAGAAGAATGTACTTGAAGAAGAAATAAAAGGAAAAATGAAGAAGAAAGAAAACGAAGAAAATTGAAGTAGGAGAGGGAAAAAAAGAGAAGAAGAAGAAGAAGAAGAAGAAGAAGAAGAAGAAGAAGAAGAAGAAGAAGAAGAAGAAGAAGAAAGAAAGAAAGAAGGCGGAAACGGAAAAGAAGGAAAAGGAGTAAAAAGAGGAAGAGGAAAAAGAAGAAAGTAAAAAAAGAAACGAAGAAGAAAAGAGGAGAAGCAGGAGGAGAAAGAAAGTGAAGGAGGAAGAGAAAAGCTAGAAGGAAATAAATCACTTGTTACATTCTTATATCTTAATGCTTAAATTGTCTCTACATTAATTTTTATTTTTTGTTTCCGACAAAAATCTTTTTTCTGCTCTAATCGATATTCGACATCGGCTCTGTGCTAAAAAAAATGATATTCAAATATTAGTTCAAATTTTGTTAGCAATTTTTAACAAAATGCAGTAAAATTAGCAAAAATGAGAAATTTAGAAATTTATTTGAACTAAAAAGACCCATGAAAATTTCAGGGTTTTCCTATTTTAATATTTTGATGAATATTCATTTTAAAGCTAATGATTGAATAAGCTAATGGCGAGTTCTTTGCCAATAAACTATCCATAGAAATTCCCCTATCGCATCGTTAAATATTTGTGCCAAATATATTTAACAAAATATTGTAAAAAAAAAATCATAAATATTAATGCTGGGCGTTATTGTAAGAATTAAGGGATACAAATGAAAAGATTTGAAATTAAAACCTTTTTCCATTAGACTGCAACAGACGTTAAACACTTCTATCTTCTCTTCTCTTTCTCATTTTCTTTCTTTCTTTCGTTCATTTTCTCATTGAAACCAGGTAGCGTCAATGATATGAGTTTTTTTGTACGCAATAAAAACGAAACTGTCCATTATTTAAGAGGTATTATCATTCTTTGTTTGTTTGTTTTTTTTTCATTTTCACACTGAAACCAAGTAGTGCCTTTCCACCACTTTCAAAGCTCATTACTCAATTATTTATGTGGTATCAGCACGAGTAAACACTCCACGAAGTATTGTGTAAGCTCATTTGGTTCAGCGGCATATTAAAATCTATATGGGTTATTTAATACCGAAATTTAAATATTTTGAACAAAATTCTATCGCTTTAAATAAATATATTTTGAACGCAATTGTATGCCTTCAACTACAGATATGTATTGATGATCATTTTGTTTAGCGGCATATCAACATCCCTATGGGTTATTTAATGCCGGAATCTAAATATTTTGAACACAAATGTATGGCTTCAACTAAATAGATTTTGAACGCGATTTTATGTCTCAACTGCAGATATGGATGAATGGTCATTTTGTTCGTGGCATATCAACATCCCTATGGGTTATTTAATGTCGGAATCTGATTATTTTGAACACAATTTTTTGGCTTCAAATAAATATATACTATAACGAAGTATAGGTATTGTTGGTAATTCTTCATATAAAAATGTATTTTTACTATAAAAATGTATTTTTATACTTTCATAGTTTCGTTTTGTTTTGTGATAATATAGTGTTAGTCATTTTGCCATAAAATGTATTTTGATCATTTTGTTTAAAAATGCATTGCTGACAATTTTGCATTAAAAAAGGTATTGCTTGTATTAAATATGAACTGTTGGTAATTTTTTTTTATTTATGAATATACTACTGGGAACAAAAGCAATAAACAGGTAGTTCTACGATCCTCAAAACCTCCAGAGACTTTACTGCTGGATGTAGGTTATCGTCCATACAAAGTAAGGAATTAACAAGGGAAAGGAGAGCACAACTATTATACGATTTGGAGAATAATTTAAGAATAAGTTTTATTCCGGAAATGAACATATATTTTTGGTGATCTGTTGACAATGATTTTAGATAAGAAAATAAAAAATAAACATCATTTATAAAAATTAGAAAATATGAAAAAGGTATAAATTTACTATTCGTTGTCTAGAGTACAGAAAAAAGTATAATAATTGATTATTTCTTAGATGGATGTGATCTCTATCTATAAAAGCAATGTGTGTGTGTGTGTTACGAATGTACGACCGCAAAT
This sequence comes from Acanthosepion esculentum, assembly GCA_964036315.1. Classification (NCBI taxonomy): domain Eukaryota; kingdom Metazoa; phylum Mollusca; class Cephalopoda; order Sepiida; family Sepiidae; genus Acanthosepion; species Acanthosepion esculentum. The sequence continues at coordinate 36,862,920 of OZ038503.1, read as the reverse complement.
TTCGACGGATTTGCACCAAAATTTACATGCACATGATCTAAGTTAGTGAAAACGCCAAGAGCGACTTTGCATTTCCCAACTCCCATCGATAGTGGAAATAATCGACTTTTCATGCTTCTACGGCAGTTTTCATGTAGTTTGTGGCCATTTTCTACTGGCCAGAGTGAGAGCCTATACCTGGCTGCCACGAATAGGCAGGAACATTCTATTGGCCAGCGTGAGAGCCAACAGCTGACTGACACGAATGTTAACTAGCATGCTAGCATCCAAAATAAATCGATAGCGGCATTCGTCACAAGTGGGAAAAATTAAAATATCTGCATGGCACTTTACTCCAATTGGCTCATTGGCTTGCTTAAACTCAAAGTTGATTCTGATTCCACAGAACTGGGTTGGGTGTGAAAATATATTTGTTGTTAACATTCTTTTTTCATTTCGATTTTTTCAGTTACGAGTCCTTTTTTAAAGCTGATCGTTTTGTGTTCATTTTGATTAGTTCTTTTTTCGTAACAGATTTAATGTTTAGTATAGAGCTTAGAAAAGATTCTCAGTGTGAGATAGGCAAGAAGTAAGGCATGTAGCAACATCAGCACGGCAAAGGACACTCCTTTAAAGGCAAGGAAGGGCAAAAATATTTTAAGTCAAGTGATAGCGATTGCTGTATGAGTCGTACGATTTTTGAATCAAGCACGGGCAACGCTGAGCCATGCTGCTAATTCTGTATAAAAGTCGTATAAGCCAGTAAAAAATTAATTAAAAGATAACATACTTTTGGTACATTGACATACTTTGTGTTTGAAAGAATTAAGTACATGTATCATTTTTTTTCTTTGTTTCCTGCCAACGTTTTTTTTTTTGCTCTGATCAATATTAGACATCGACTGTCTGCAAAACTATTCAACAATTTAAGACAGATCTAAATGAGAATGACATATGCTTACGTTTGCTCTTGATGTACAGCCATTATTTACAAACCCAACGAGGCAGAAAATAAAATCCTCGACCTTGTATTCTTTTGTCCTTCCACTTCTGATCATCCTCCCAAATTTAGAGCAGATCTAATCATGTGGCAAAACATGTCCGTTTCCTTATTTTTAGAAATTATTTATCACTGTTTATGAGTTAGACAGTTTGTCAATTGTGTTAACAGATATGGATATTTGAGAACGACCTTTGCTTGCTGTCGAGAGGAATTTACCTCAGATCCTACCTGTGGAGAAATTTTCCTTTTTTTTTCTTTTACGCTCAGTAATCAAGTGTTTTGGATCTCTACCTCTTTTCTGTCAACATTTGCGCCATTTTCTAACTGCCTATGTAACATATATTTCAGCCAATGTCTAGGAAATTTCAACTTCTTGGCAATTCATCTTTGAGAGTAGACTTATTTGAATACCATTTCAGTTTATACCTTTATCTAATTGTTTAGCTGCATTGGTTTTGCTATTTCAAAATTAAAAATATATCTTTTTTAAACTATAAAATACTGTTGTAATGTCACGATATTTTTTCTTCAAAAATAAACATCTACAAATGTTTTTTCATTAGTCAATGCTGAGTTAACATTTAGAACCTAGAGTGGCATTTAACCTAGTTGAATATTTTTCAAAACAGAAAAAAATCTACTTAGTAATTAATAGTAAAAACAAAATATATTGTTTCCTATAAAACATATTCAAATTTTAGCAAAAGACAGACAGAATCAAATTTGAATTATTTGATAGTAAGAGGATCATGGAGAAACACTTTCAAATAAAGAAAATACACTGTAATTACTGAAATTTTCTCTGTCATTATACAAAATATCTCATTTAAGGAGTTCTCTAAATAAATAAAAGGAGGTAATATTGTCTGTAATATATATAGCAAGTTCGATTTTACTGTTTTTAACTGAAACGGTCCTCTTTGGCAAAATCGTTAAAAGCACGTCAGGCTATATGACGGTTCTGTATAGGATACAGGTTCGATTCCTGTCGGAGGATGCATATTTTCTATGACAATTTCTCGGACATTCAAGCCGGTAAATGTTGTTAATACTGTTTATTATATCACAGAGCATTTACTTAAATATTTATATCTATAAACAAAAAGAATGTATAAACATAAATATGCCTTAAAATAATCGTCGGGATTTGTCCATTTCATAATATATATATATATATATATAATATATTGAATAATTTGTTTTGTCTATTTTCATTTGGATCCTTTCATATTTACGGACGAGCATTTTGGTGTTATTATTAAAGGAAGAGAGAAATAAACACTCATGATCATCAGGTTATTGGAGGTACAGCTAATTTATGGAAGATGCTAAGTGACATAATTTAATTTCTAATTAACGAAAGTGAATAAAATATGTTTTTTAAATTTTTATGCAAATTAATATTTAAGTTATCGCATACAGTGGAAGTGATAGCGTTCTTGTTGTATGCCTTCCTGTTGAATCTGGGGACCTATGGGAATGGGAATGGGAATGGAGGCATAACGTTGCCATCACTAGTGACCACTCCAAACACCTTCATAATCACAATTCAGACCCATCCAAATCTGTCCGAATTCTCTGCACTATCTTCAGATTGACACCCAAACACACTGAAATGTTCATATAGGAGCTTACAGTGCGAATGCCAAGCAGTACATCATGCTGTTTCCACATTTCTTGCAGGGTGAATTGCGTTACAGATGATTTTTTTTCTCGCAGAGGGTGCCCATCTGACCCTGCTATAATGTGCAGTCGAGATAATCTAAAACAAACAATGCGATGAGCGAAATTAAAAATATAAAATGGTGATAATTTATCCATCGCCACCAGTATATATATATATATGTATGTATGTATGTATGTATGTATGCATGTATGTATATATATATATATATATCCACAGGTGGCGGTGGATAAATTGTAACCATTTTATATTTTTAATTTCGCTCATCGCGTTGTTTGTTATATATATATGTATATGTATATATATATATATATATATATATATATATATATATATATATATATATATATATATATGTGTATGTATGCATGTATGTATGTATATATATATATATATATATATATATATATATATATATATATATATATATATATATATAGGGGCGATGGATAAATTGTCACCATTTTATGTATACGCAAATGAGAGAAAGAAGAGATGGAGTAAAAATCCGCTCTTCGTAAAATTTACTTTTAAAATGTGCTCAATACAAATTAGACAAATATATTATTATTATATTTTCATTATAAGAGATTATAATAAAAATATGTTGAAATCGCTACACAAAAGCTTTCATGTTTCAATAATTTGATTGTAATTCTTTAGGCAATGGTAACTGAAAAAGTACAATCATAGAATTGAAACATGAAAGCTTTTGTTTAGCGATTTTAAAATGTTTTTATCATAATCTATTATAATAAAAATATAATATATATATATATATATATATATATATATATATATATATATATATATATATATATATATTGCAATGAATCATTCATACAAAAAATCCTCCGCAAACAAAATTTTAATATTATGATCCTTGTTTTTAAAAATAATAAGCTGCATACGGTCTTTCTTTCATACGCAAGTACTTTCAACTGTACATTCAGTCATCTTCAGGCATGGAAATATTTTTTTTTGGTGGGGGGATTCAGATAGCATCCGAGACGACAATATTAATTGCGAATCGAAATATGTTTTATTTTGTTTTTTTTTAATGTGTTATAGTTAACGTATACATACTTTTGGAGCGTGCAATCGCAAGGCTAAGGTTGAAATTTTTAAAATTTAAGAGAGAATTTACTTATATGGTAAGTTGTCAATTTTTATTTTGTCGGAATTTATCTGTCAGTATGGCATGAACTATGTTGTTCAATAAATAGAGTAATGTCCCAGTTATTATCTCGAATATTTGCACGTCGGATCAGTTCTTTTAAATCAAATATACGGTGCAGTTCAATTTATATTACAATGAATCATTCATACAAAAAGTATATTAGTAAAGTTAATAATATAAAATGGCGAAATCCCTTCGCAAACAATATAATACAGGTAATCGATCCGTTGGTATATAATCCGGGTGGATCCTAGTAATATTTGTTATTGACACTAATCCACATAGAGCTCGATGTATTTATTATAATAGAACATACGTATTTTTACAGCAAAAATCAAAAACTATATGTTGAGGCATTTTTTGCTGTAAAAATATAATATATATATATATATATGTGTGTGTGTGTGTGTGATACTTTTATTATTTCTAATATATTGGTCTCATTCTTATCTGTGTTGGATCGTTTGTGACGCAAACAGGATATCATATCTATATCCGGAACGTAAATACCAATTATCAATTCGACATCATGCTACTTCTGAACACAAAGAAATTAAGAGAAAAATGTTGGTTCAACATGCACCAACAATGATCCTGATATCAATAGAACGATCTTGTTTAATTAAAGAGCAAGATACGTCTCACCAACATCAAATAACCGTAAACAGAAGAAAAATGTTTTACCATTTAATAAGAATACAAGAGAAATTCAAAGCGATAAAAAAAATGGCGGTACGATCAAGAGTCTCTTGTGTTTTCTTGTAGTGAGAGAAAAACATCGATAATGTCGGATGACCCAGCAGGAAATAGCTTGATCTCTTCCAAGTCATAATTTATTGAACACTTCGCCAACAGATTATTTGCGCTACGCAAAACTTTTAGTGAGAACAAATCATAAAGCGCTTTAGAATTTAATGTTCCTTTGATGGTTGTGAGCGCAGTTCAAATGGCAACGATTCAGAAAGTGAAATCTGCGAGCCGAGTTCGAATTGCTTATGTTACGTTCACTTTTACATAAATAACCTGCGTATAATTATGAATCTATTGTTTTCCCCTAACTATGGGTTAAATAACATACAGATAGAAGTTCTTACCTTGAGGAGCAACCAGTCTCATTTTAACCCTCCAAGAAGTATCTGAGACCTCCCTTCTGTGGTCGAGACTAAAAATGATGTATTGCGGCTATATCTAGACTGAAGCTGCCAAGCCCTCCCATATCTGTCTTGATAAATGTATCTAGATGACCTCGCGGGTGATTAATTATTTTTCCACCATATGTGGCTTTTCGTGGGGACGAAAGTTCGCAACTATCTCGCTAATCTATAGCTCTTTCCATGGCAAGGGTTCTGACACCAGCTCTGACCTTTGGAACTGAGACCCGTCTTGCCCCAAACACAAGGATGAATCACCTTAATTTTCTTCGTATTCCATTAGTAAGATGTAAGTTCCACTCGTCAGCTTTTTTTCCGGAGAAATTATGCTTTGTGGAATAGTCACATCATCATCAAAACTGTTTCGATTTGAGGTGATGAATTAGCATGTTCTCTCATCTCCAGTGAGATTGTATATTTATTCTACAATATTTTCCGGCCTTCTCTGGCCTGTCCGAGTTTACGGATTCGTTGCAGATCTTCCTTAATTGTAAACTTCTCCAAAGGAAACGTGGGATCTTTCTGCATTGTACTTTGAATATCTCGGTTCAACGATGTGACTATGGTGGTTCTTGGATGATCTCTGAACTTTTTGAAGCCAGTTTTTTTCAATGTAGAACTTCATGGATTTGTTGGCTGGGCATTCTGTTTCCATTCGCAAAATATGCCCAAGAAGTTTCAATCTCTGCTTCAAAAGCTATTGTAAACAACACACGTCCACTTTTTACTTTTCTATGTCTATCCATAACTGTTCTTGCTTCTCGCTCCGGATCAAGCTCCGTACATTGAATATTCCAACTGAAAGGATCATGATGTTGGAAGTTCAATAGCATTTTCCGAATATTGTCTTCCTTAGTATGCAACGTCTTAAATAAGTAGCAGTAGGAGTAACTGGAGCAGCCTTTACCTACTCCGCCAGAATTATATAGAATAGTCACACAAGATATTTTCCTGATCACTACATTCTTAACCTTAAGTCTAAGGTTAACTTTTATCTTTTCTACATAACCTCATGAATTTCTTGATTTTACTTAAGCTAATGCAACGCGACCCAGTAACATTCTAACTTGAGTGGTTCCTGGCCCTTTTTTGGGGTGAACATTCGTATAAAAATGAAAGAAAATCAAAACTAGCTTGAAGAGAGATTGGCTTTGTTGTGCTATCTTGCTGTAGGATATCGGTTGACGAATTCATTTGATCTTAATCCCGCTGCATCTGAGTTAGCGATAATCGGAGTTAGTGATAGCATAAACAGGAAATGCATCCTCTGGCTAAAATAAACAGAACGCATAGGTGTCCAGAGCGGAAGGAAATACGTGCTTGCGTGGGATTATGTTGGAAGATGCTTGGCCACATCAAGATGCGGGGACACATGGCCGGAAGAGGAGTGGTCACAAGAGGTTGCGTAGTTTAGACACTAGATTAGACGTAGCTACTTAAATTTGCGTGGGTGTACACATGTTATAAGACCGGTCCAATTCTTGACCTGGAGAGAAGATGGCAAGAGCTTCACCGAAGATTTGTTTCCGTTAATTCCTGTGTGTACAATCCTAACCTCTATGATTCTCCCTCACTTGTCCCAATCAACTCCAACAATATATATATATATATATATATATATATATATATATATATATATATAAGTGGTTGTCACCTTATTTGAGTTCTGCAGCAATAGACAACATTGCCTTAGTTATACCATTCCTCCTACACCTGCGGCTTATGTGGACTCCTTATCATCATTTATGTGTAGCAGGAATCGTGACGCAAAGTTGTTGTTTTTTTGTTTTTTGTTTTGTTTTTTGTTTTTTTGTTTTATTTTTTCGTTTTATTTTTGTTGTTTTTTTTTTTTTTTTTTTTGTTTTTTTTGTTGCTTTTTTTGTCAAGCTGGGGATAATTTTGCTGTGTTTACCCCTACTGTGCTAGTGAGATTTTGTTGATGGGTGTGGATGTGTTGTAACTTTTTTTACTTGTCAATGTGTGTGTCCGTGAATGTCGGTGGTGTTCAATCTCAAGGATTCCTATCAAATTCATCCCACGTAAGTTTCATTTTGTATTGGATATTTACTTTAACGAGTAAAATCTTCTTTGAAATTTTAAAAACAATGAAAAGAGCATTCCGTTTGGTAAGCATTAACAATACAGGGTGTCCAGTAAAAAAGCGGTATATTCGCAAAGACATTTATTTAGCAATCATGATTCATGTTTCACAACCCTCATCGAACTTTACTTATGTAACCGGTCCTAACTTGGAATCTCGACTTCAGTAACCTTCAAACTGTCGTGATATGGCTTACCTTTGTCTTGTCTATAAATATTTTCATAGGAATTGTTCTGATGGACTTTCTTACATGATTCCTCACCAAAATGCGATGTGCATGTCGGGGACACAAGAATCAAGCAAATTGGGAAGTTTAAATATCTGGGAAGGGTTTTGACAGAGGACTGTAAATGCAACACTGATATTCGTAGACGTATTGGGATGGCTAAGGACGCATTCCAAAAGCTGTGCAGAGTATTGCGAGACAGCAGGATATCTTTGGTAACGAATTTTGGACGATATCCTCAAAGATGAAGAAGAGACTCGAGGCGACGGAGATTTGGTTCTACAGAAGGATGCTAAGGGTATCATGGATCGAGCATGTGAGCAACGATGAAGTCTTAGAGAGAATGCAGACAAAAGAAGAGGCGTATACTTAAAATCAGCAAGAGGCAGCTGAAGTTCCTGAGACACATAATGAGGAAGCGGCGTTTGGAGAATCTGATACTCACGGGTCGAATAGAGGGAAAGAGAGACAAGGGAAAACAATTCATGATATACCTAGCGGCCTAAAGCAAGTGGATGACAGAACGTGGTCTGGGGAAGGTGGCAGGGGGGATTAACTTGTTGAGGGGTACAATGGATAGAGGGAGGTGGAGTGCCATGATCTCCTACGTACTAGAAGGTCACGGTACATAGAAATAAATAAATACAGGGTGCCATCCTATCATTTTCTCTCGTTTAAATTCACTAATTTCCTTACTTCCACGAAATTTTATTTCAAGATATAAGTCAACGATTGTTCACAGATGAGAGTATCTTGATACTAACACGGTATTGTCTGAAAAAAGAAGAGACGTTATTAAGCAAGCAAAAATTGCTGTAATCTAGGGTTGCTAAAAACTTATTATAACCCACTGTATAACACCATAGTACTGCGGGGAGTTAATTATAAGACAAAATGTTTAAAATTAGCAGGTCTTTATTGAAAATGGAACTAAAACTACTGCACTGTATCACATCGTAGTATATCTAAATTCTTCAGTATAATTTCCCTTTTGAAGTAAATGAAAACCTTATTTGATGTTACAATTATTTACTAATAAGATAGCTGCACCTTACTTCTTGTCCATATACAATTTGTGAAGTTTCATTAGTTAATTTAAATGACGTTTCCGCGCATTTCAAATGTGCAGGTAAATTTGACAACTCCAATGTCGTTCTATTCATCAGAGTCTTTTGCAGTTCATCATTTGAAACACCATTTGCATGTTTAGGTTGACAAATTCTGTTTTGTGAGAGGCTAATTATATCAACTATTGAGTCGCTTCAGAATTGATGAGTGAATTTTTTTTTAAATGTTTTCTTTGATCGCTCCTTACTTCTGAAATAAAAAAATTATTGGAAAAATCTATCCATATTTTGCTATATTTTTTATGATGAAATTTGAATCACATTTTTAAAATCATGTTTTTAAGTTGACATAACTAATTAAGTATAAATATATTTTTATTTATCTAATGGATAATTTCTATAGAATCTTCTCATACCTCTAAGTCTTCTGAATTCCACACAGTGAAACGATTATTTTTTAGAGGCGAGGTGAATACATTGTGTTGCAAATTTTTTAATGCAAAATTCTTTATTTCGGTTTAAGATTGATTTATTCTGTGGATCATGTTGAAGATGTGTAGTTGTTGGTTATTAGATTTATTACTCCTTTTAATTTCAAAACCAACTACCTGCATGTATTTCAATTAGTACTTTTCTAAGGCGGCGCTATAAAACTTTAAGTGATCACCTGCAACATATTCCAACGCTCAAATGTGAAACCTAAACTTAATATCATTTTTTCACAAAACAGTAACAATTTGGATAATAATATTTGGTGTCCTTCTTTATCATGTAAACTCCATCATCCAAACATAGCGCAATACCATGCTTCCAAAATCCACCTGCCCTATTACCTATAACCCCAACCTGACATACAAGCTTACTGCACCTGGTATTTCCAAGCGGTTGCCCATCTAGGTACTGACTCGATTCAACGTTGCTTAACTTAGATGTTTCAGCTTGATGTGTCCTTAATCTGACTTACCTCGCAACTTAAGTTCGTCCTTAACGGCGTAATTTCGGGGACATAATTGCTATTGATAAATTAAAAAGAGAGAAAAGTGTCCGCGAATAAAATAGAGAAATTCAACAGAGACATAAATGAGTGTTTCAACGTGATATGGTCGTAAACCATGTAATGTGGCTTGGCAAACCATTATAAATGAAATTAGCTTCCATTTTAAACACTAAAATCGTTCCTAAAACTCAAACAAAGATGAATGCTGTAACTTTTACGAGGAAGATAACTCAATGGGAAATAGCCAGGTGAGTGGGAACTTCAGAAAATAATGTTCAAAACACCCAAAAGACATTTGGTACTACTCGAAGTGTTTTTAAGAGCAAAACAAAACTGGAAGACCATAAAATCTACAAAATAGATATGGTATGAGAAAGGCTATGCAAAACTATCCGGCCAATGATTGAGTTATAATAATATACAAATTTCTAAGTAGGAATTTTTTCCATCTAATTGATATGAGTGTAAGTTGTCTTAGCATATCATTGTGGTCGAACATTAGATTGCTTTTGCACTAGAATATTGCCTAAAATCTCTGCTGAAATAAATAGAGATAGCCAGGTGTCTGAGTATTTTCAGGAGCAGTGTTCACACGACCCAAAAGACCTTTGCTCCCGTTGGAAGTGTTTTTAGTGTAATGAAAACGGGAAAACCATAAAAGTTAGACAAGAGAGATGAAAGAATCTTTGTTGGAGTTTCGGTCGGAAACGGAAAGTGAACAGCCAGACAAGTGAGGATTGAAACCAGTTTTAAAAGTGACGTTTTACTTTATACACAACACAGAGTCATACGAAAAAGAGACAGCTGGAATTGACGTCTAAGAGCAAAGACACGGAAAACATCGCTACAGAAGGTTGAAGTTTTCAAAAGAAATTCTAATATGGGATAGTGGAAAGAGGTTGGTTGGTTGTCTGGTCGTCTGGTTGAGCAGAATATCAACACCTCTATTATCATTTACTGTCGAAATCAAAATATTTTGTATATACTTTTATACTTTCAGGGTAAAACTTTTTTTTTAAATATACATTTTTTAGATAAAAATAATGTTATTGCTAATTTCACGACAAAAAATGTGTTATTCACACTATTTGCAGCGTTCTGAGTATTATCCTCATCTTTATTGCCATATTCATTTGATATGTTGAGCAACCCAAAGAGTAACTTGATCCCAAAAATTATGAGTTGAATAGCTACCAACAGCAGAGGAAAAAAGCTTTGAAAGTTAAGTTACTAATGGGAATTAACTGTTACTGAGATATCAGAAAAAGGATGACACGTGGAATTAGATCAATATAAAGAGTTTGGTTTGAAATTCCATCGTATATCACCTGAAGAAGTTCCGGGCGGTCAATGGATAATTCTTTTTTATAGTAAATATACTGCTGGAACATTTTACTATAAAAATGTATTGTTGGTGATTTTCCTATCAAAATGTATTGTTGGTCAATTTGTTATAAAAATGTATTGCTGGTCATTTTACTATAAAAATGTATTGCTGGTCATTTTTACTATAAAAATGTGTTGTTGGTGATTTTAATATAAAAATGTGTCGTTGGTGATTTTACTATAAAAATATATTGTTGGACATTTAACTATAAAAATATATTGTTGTTTATTTTACTGTAAAAATGTATTGTTGGTTATTTTACTATAGAAATATATTGTTGGTCATTTTACTATAGAAAAGTATTTTTGGTCATTTTACTATAGGAATGTATTGGTTGTCATTTTACTATAAAAATGTATTGGCCATTTTACTATAAAAGTGCAGTCTTCATTTTTATTTGGGGGTCAGTTTTTCGCCTATAGCTGGGACCCTAACAGGTGCTACCACCCGGGGTAAAAGAGGACCTGGGAATTGCGCCAGTTAAGAGGTGGTTCAACACACCTTCAAAATCTTCCATACTCGCATCAGAGGCCTTGCTGTAGGGTGTAGTTTATCGGCATACCGAGGATGTGCTTGAATAGGGCAAAAAGTAAATTCTTAATGCAAAATAAAGTTACATTGTAATGCAAGGGAATATTTAAGAGTGTTTGCGAGCGAAAGAATCATTTCAGAAATCACCAAAAAAGAGGGTAACACATAGTGATGGAAACGCGATGGTGTGGGATTTCAGCAGATGCGGTGGTAGAAGAAAATTTGTAAAAGTTTATATAAGCCTAAGCAGTGAAATCCGTAATACTATATTACGGTCGAAGCTTCTGTCTGAATCCTTGCCAAACACCAGGTGCAACAAAATGGTTTATTGTGGATAATGATGAGGACCAACATTGTGGAAAACTGGTCAGCATAAAGTCGTGATCTCAATATAATTGAACCAGTGTGGCGTGAACGGATAAAAACAAGTTTCCCAAGGAAAAATACGCGATCGCCAAGAGCTTTCGGATTGCTGCCAAAAGAACGGGAAATTTCCCCGATGAGAAATCGTAGAACTTGTTCCATTCAATGCCACATCGAATGGAGGCAATCATTCCAGCCAAAGGCACCAACCCAAATTACTAACACCATGCTTTGACGTTTTATACTTTCTGTCATAAATAAAGATCATTTTTCCCTCCAAAAAAAACAACATGATTTTTAACTTACAAAATAGCTGTAAAAATTCATTACCGATGCTAAATTAGTATCCTTGTATCGCCTTTCATTCAGCATCACTAATGCTAAAGTTGCTCTCTCATCAATCATTCAGTATTAAAAAAAAATGTAATCACCCGTATTCTGTGCCTCCCAGATTCGGAAATCTACGAATGGTCAATTTCGGTTCCATCGTAAACTTATCACAAGTAATAGATTTAGTAATGTCACCCAAATCTTTTGCACCCTGGTTCAATCACATACTCCGATTAATATCCTACACATCTTAAAGCTTTTAATGTAATATAGGAAGAGATTTATGTAGGCTTTTAGTAAACTCGGCAGTTGCCTTGCCGTTATGTGCTATAGATTTTCTGTTGAAAACAAGGATATTTTTTTCTGCCGAGTAGGAAAATTGTCTTATATTTTACATGACCCAATGAGCCGCATGGGCATATGTATTTTAGACATTATCCTGTTGGAACTGTTTATAGTATTTCTTGCAGGAATAACAGCAAAACGGCTGGAGAAATATTCTGGAATTACATGGATTTCTTATCATGCTGCCAACAAGTGTGTGTTTTGACTGAATACTCCCTGGAAGATATCACTCTCCCGGCAAACGCCATATACGAAACTACCATAATTTGCGTTACTATGATTGCGCATGCGTACAAATAACCACACTATAAAGAACAGTATCTCATAGGGTTCACATGAGACTATATTATCTCCTTTCGGTGTTAGCACCATGGCAAAATACACACCTATATGCAGACGATAAATGATGAATCAGGAGTTGGATATAATGAATTATGTAGGATATATTTAATCTGGTGTCTTCATCAGTAGTGTATAACCTATAATAAAAAGAAAGAAATATTACTAAAAATAGATATTTGAAAAAAAAGTAAAACAAACTATTACCAGCAATACATTTTTAAACAAAAAATTACCTGCAATACATTTTTGAAAAAACATATTACCAGCAAGACATTTTTGAAGGAAGAAAAATTTCCACCACCACATATTTGAAAGAAAAAAAATATTACCAGCAAGATATCTTTGTAAAAAAAGAAAAAAAGTTACCACTAATACAAAACTGGAAAAACAATATTACCAACAATACATTCTTGATTAAATTTTTTTACCAGCAATACATTTTTGAAAAAGAAAGAAAAAAATATTATCACCCACACCATTTCTGAAAATAAAGAAAAATATATTAAAAGCAATACATTTAAAAAAAAGAAAAAAAATATTACCAGCAATAGATTTGACTCTCGGCAAAACCCCTTTTTACAAAAACATATTAATGAAACCTGATCTAAAAACTGATCTACAAACCCCTGTTTACAAAAATATATCAATGAATCCTGATCAAAAAACTGATCTACAAACCCCTATTTACAAAGATATATCAATCAAACCTGATCTACAAACTGATTTACAAACCCCTCTTTACAAAAATATATCAATGAAACCATATCAACAAACTGATCTAAAAACCCTCTTTACAAAAATATATCAATGAAAGCTGATCAACAAACTGATCTACAAACCCCTCTTTACAAAAATATATCAAAGAAACCTGATCAACAAACTGATCTACAAACCCCTTTTTTCAAAAATATATCAATGAAACCTGATCAACAAACTGATCTACTAACCCCTCTTTACAAAAATATATCAATGAAACCTGATCAACAAACTGATCTACAAACCCCTCTTTACAAAAATATATCAATGAAACTTGATCAACATACTGATCTACTAACCCCTCTTTACAAAAATATATCAATGAAACCTGATCAACAAACTGATCTACTAACCCCTCTTTACAAAAATATATCAATGAAACCTGATCAACAAACTGATCTACAAACCCCTCTTTACAAAAATATATCAAAGAAACCTGATCAACAAACTGATCTACAAACCCCTTTTTTCAAAAATATATCAATGAAACCTGATCAACAAACTGATCTACTAACCCCTCTTTACAAAAATATATCAATGAAACCTGATCAACAAACTGATCTACAAACCCCTCTTTACAAAAATATATCAATGAAACTTGATCAACATACTGATCTACATTCCCCTCTTTACAAAAATATATCAATGAAACCTGATCAACAAACTGATCTACAAACCCCTCTTTACAAAAATATATCAATGAAACCTGATCCACACATTGATCTACAAACAACTCTTTACAAAGATATATCAATGAAACCTGATCGAAAACCTGATCTACAAGCCCCTGTTTACAAAGATATATCAATGAAACCTGATCGACAAACTGATCTACAAACCCCTCTTTACAAAGATATATCAATGAATCCTGATCGACAAACTGATCTAGAAACCCCTCTTTACAAAGATATATCAATCAAACCTGATCGACAAACTGATCTACAAACCCCTCTTTACAAAAATATATCAATGAATCCTGATCAACAAACTGATCTACAAACCCCTCTTTACAAAGATATATCAATTAAACCTGATCGACAAACTGATCTACAAGCCCCTGTTTACAAAGATATATCAATGAATCCTGATCAACAAGCTGATCTACAAACCCCTCTTTCCAAAAATATATCAATGAAACCTGATCGACAAAATGATCTACAAACCCCTCTGTACAAAGATATATCTATGAAACCTGATCTACAAAATAATCTACAAACCCCTCTTTACAAAAATATATCAATGAAATCTGATCAACAAACTGATCTACAAACCCCTCTTTACAAAGATATATCAATGGAACCTGATCGACAAACTGATCTACAAACCCCTCTTTACAAAAATATATCAATGAAACCTGATCAACAGACTGATTTCTGAAAAGGAACAAATATTCGACTCATACGAGGCTATCCTATAAAATCTCGTTGGCATTTAAAATGGTATGCCGTAAAACAACATAAACCAAACTAAACTATTCCTTCAGAGCTTTAGGGATCATTGTTCTCCAACTCTTTTGGAGCACATAGTGACGATGTTTCTTTTACTATCATCCAAATCCCTTTTCTGTCCTCCATGCCCGTTCTTTACATGACTATATGTTTCTTTTTGTCCTGCTTGACTTCCGTATGATTTCTACGTGTCAAATTTTCTAAGTTCACTTTCCTTTTTATGTGTTACATACAATTCAGCTGACACTTTCTGATTATTTGTTATATTAAATTCTCTTGTTGAATAGATCCTCCGTCCGTGGTATTATTGTAATCCTTCTGTAAAACCATATTCACTGTCACCTCAAGTCTCCTCATTATATCGGATGTGGTCATCATTCACTGCCACGAAGAAGAACTGAAATTACTAAGCAGTTCAGAATTTTTTTTTTGTTTCTAACAAAAGAGTTCCTGTTTCTTAAGACTTTGTTTAGAATTTGGAATGCGTCATCAACAATTCCAATGCGCGTTTGGATTTCGTTGTCATGTTTGCCTTCGGGCACAGCCCTCGCAGCAGATACATGCACTGAAAAATGAGAGGGAGTGACAGAGATTTAATAAGCCTGGTTAATAAAATTTTAGGAATAAAAAAAACAATAAAATAATAATAACAATATTGGCAATAAGAATGATAATATTTATTATATATTAGCCTTTTGACTAAATTGAAGCAGAAAAGAAAGATTTTACAGACGGAATTTTCGGACACGCCTGTGTCCTTTTTCAACGAGACAAACACCAAACAAAGAAGAGAAAAATGGCGAATGGTGGGCAAGAGATGACTGAGTATAGGGAGGATTGAAGAAAGTATAAAACTAAAGGGGATTCAATGCAACAGAAGATGGTGGTTGAAATTGGATTTCATTTTGTCATGATCTGAATAGGCTGAAACCTCGTCCAAAAACTTAATGAGTAAAAGGCGCAATTATAGTCAGAAATGACATCCCGGTCTTTTCTAAACACAAAATCTCGCCCCAGTCATTCAGGGTGTAATACTGTATTTTCTGTCGGTGTATTTCACGAATTGGAGATTGCCCCAAAACACGATGCGATTCCATTCAATAAAGATTTATAGAACATTTTTTTCGTGTCATTATTTTAAAAGCCAAATCTTGACAAAGTGCTCTTAAGGGGCAGTGATCCTAATTCTTATAACTTCATTAGAATAAAGAAAAAAAAAATTATAGTTCCCCTGACAAAATTGATTATATTTGAAAGCTAACTGCAATATTAGTTTTTTATTTCTGATATTAAGATATTAAGCGGTTTTCAGGTAAGAAACATAAAACCCTCTTTTAAATATATTTAAAATACAGCACTTTTATATACACAAGGAATGTAATATGCATATCATATGACGAATTGGAAAGATTTTTTTGAGACGTGTTTCATTCCGGATGATACGCGTCACAAAAAAAAACCCTTTCCAATTTGCATATTTTTCTAAATATTGTTGGCTGATATTTAAAATTATACAAAATTATATATTCTTATATCACATATATATATATATATATATATATATATATATATATATATATATATATATATATATATACAAAACATATCCTTATATCACACATCTTATATATATATATATATATATATATATATATATATGATGTGTGATATAAGGATATATAATTTTGTATATATATATATATATATATATATATATATATATATATATATATATATATATAGATAGATAGATAGATAGATAGATAGAGAAAGAAAGAAAGAAAGAAAGAGAAAGACAGCGATATACGACAGAGATTTAATAGAGATTTAATAGGCCCGGTTAATAAAATTTTAGGAATAAATATCAAAAAAGGATAACAGTACTGGTAATAGAATTGATAATATTTATTATATATTAGCCTTTTGAATAAATTGAAATGCGAAGCGAAAGATTTTAAAGTCGGAATTTTCGGACACGCCTGTGTCCTTTTTCATCTAGACGAACAATAAACAAAGAAGTGAAATGGCAAACGCAGTGAAAAAGTATAATGATTATGGGGAGGATGGAGGTAAGAATAAAAGATGAAGAACAGAACATAGCGGTTGACATTGCATTTGAGTTTTTGAAGCTGTGAAGTGTGAGAGAAGGAACTGTTAGTGTAGAAGCGGCGGTTTCATTTAGTTAGTTCCGCCGTAAAAGGGTAGAACCCAGATGCCAATCTAGTAGCATTCTTAAATTCGTGTAGTTGAGGCACCCCGAAAAAAGTCAGTCAGAGCAATTGCCATGAAGATATTTATAGAAAAGACAGGGGCAAGCCATTGCAGAACCTTCTTTGGATTTTGCCAAGAATCTGGAGATGTACAGCATGAGCACCAGACCAGATATGACATCAGTATTTAATGCACGAACAAATATCAGATTTGTAAATTTGCAAGATGGATACCGAGAAGAAACTATCTCTGGCACTAAGCAAATTACCTTGCAGTGTTTAAAGGTGATTGTATCAAATTTAGGAAGACTATAATTTTTGAACAACGCGCCGATGTTTGCGCGGCTATTTTCACATGTATTAGATCTAGACTTGCCACAGTTATTCTTCGCCTCCGAGGAATATGACGGCCCCGAGGATTAGGTCCGTTTCCGAGGCCATTCTCGATTTCATCCATTTTGATGCGTGGCATGAACCGACACTTGCATGGGTTAAGCTTTGAGACAAGTATATGGATACTGGCAAGATCAACCAAGTATGCTTGTTTCGTTTTCGTTGACGACGAACCTCCCTCGGTTGGGTTTTTTCCAACGATTTCGTTTTTATGGGATCCATTTTTCGCACCGTCCTTCGTAACACGATAAACTGCTACCGCGTCTTTAGTAAGACGACAGAATACGTCCAACAGGAAGGTCTCTGATCAGGAGGTTTGAGGAGCGTGGCGCCACCTGTTAATTGCAGATGTTCCCAGCTCCACCCAGACCCGGGGTGGTAAGACCTGTTATGGTCCCAGTTATGGACAAATAGTCATTCCTCAAACTGGGGTCAAAATACTATGAATATGTCTCAATACCAGAGAATACTTTGTAAAAAATTATTACCAGCAACAAATTTTTGAAGAAAAAAATATTACCAGAAATACATTATTACCAGTAATACACATTTGAAAAAAATATTACCAGCAGTACTTTTGGAAAAAAAAATATTCCCAGCTATACCTTTTGGGGAAAAAAATATTACCAGATTTCCATTTTTGAAAAAAATATTACCAGCTTATAAAATTTTTTGTCGGCATTGAGGTTGATATGCCAAAAATCAGACCAAACCATTTTGCGCGTAAAAAGTAACCGTAGGAGAAGACGGGATGCGTAGACGACGACGACTACCCATGCAAAACGCGTTTACTAGCACGAACCCGACCAGGGAAGAGTCGACTGGACAGACCAAACGCGTGTCTAATCCGAATCCGCATTGAGAGAGTCTGCTACACAAAATAAGAAAAAAAATTATATTTTTCTTTTCAGATATAGAATTAATACAGCCTTTTTATCGGTTGAGTATGTGTGTGTTTAAAGGTGGCTGTGTCAAATTTGAGGTCACTATAACTTCTGAAACGATGACCCTCTCACCAGAGAAAATAAAAATAAACCAAGTCGCAAAAGACTAGCAAAAACTAGTCTCAGTTGTCTGAGCCGCACTTATGCTTCCGCTGTCGGCGGCGAGCATGACTGATCTTCTTACGGACCAAACTCTCTTCGAAGAAAGTTTAACTAAGCCGGCGTTTGACCTGCCGTTCCAAGGCGTTTCCAGTTCCCACGCAACTGAAGTGCGTGAAAACATGATTTCAGATCAATGATGTCAGTTCTGATTAACGGAGGAATTCCATTTGGGAAGAAGGTGAAAAGGCACAGGATTCATGGACAACAATCGAAACGCGGCTCTTAACTCTCGCGCTGTGTCTATTTTGATCAATGCTATGCCCGACCGCGTCTCATAGTGATTGCTATTTAAAATGACATTCGTTTTAACTTCGGAAACAAACATTTCCCGCTAACCCAGAGAGAGACAGAGACAGAGAGACAGAGAATGCTATACAGTTGAACATGCAACCATTATTGGTCTTATTTAAATATCCAATTGAACAAAACACATTGTTTCTATATATTCGTGCTTTCGTTTCGCCTATTTTCAATTACCTGCGGTTAAAAAAAAGAAAGAAAGTAAGAAAAAGTTTACTTAATTGTCAGTAATCGGAAAAGTAGTTCATGCTGAAAACAGACGTTATGTGAAAGCTAAGAAATAAAATACTTTCATTAATTGAAAATTGGATAAATGTCGACCGGCTAAAGAGGCTGTGGTTGTAAAGATCTACGGCAGTGATTTTTAATAGCCGTGCCGCGATATACTCTCACAGCATACATACACACACCCACACAAACAATCTCTCTCACTCACACACACAAACAGACGCGTACACCCACACACAACACACCCATATATATATATATATATATATATATATATATATATATATGAATTACATGAAAATGAAACTCAAATGTACCCCATTTTATGACCATATGGTACAATTGCGTTTCATTTGTATGTAATTCATATTTATGCTTTATAATAAATATATTGATCTCTCTTTTGTGTATCAGTTTTAATATCATATTAATAGGATTAACTTGGTTTACTTACCCACGGATATTTACCTATATACAGTGTAACCCGGATATAAGAGAGTTGTCGGGACCAGAGAAGAAGTATCTTATATCCGGGTTTCTCTTATAGACGGGTTTGGTCTATTATATATCCATTAACACAGGCTCTAATTTCGGACGAGAGAAAATCTCTATTATATCCGGGTTTCTCTTATATCCGGGTCTCTTATATCCGGGTTACACTGTATATATATATATATATGTATGTATAAAAGTGAACATATAAGTCAACACTTAGAGGCGAGCGTCTGTTTCTTGCTAGATGCAATCGTCAGGCCTGGCGATTGCATCTAGCATGATAGAGCGGCACATCGAAGAAGAACGGGCATGTGCAAATAATTGCCAGAGCAGTGATTAGGAAAGATAGCAAAAAGATAAAAAAAAAACCTAACCCTGTTTTGTTTCTGTTTGAGGGTTCACTATTTGCCCATAGATGGGACCGTAACAGATGCTACCTCTTCTGATGAGGGTGGAAATTCAATTCAGTGGGGCCCACGCTTCTCGAAACCTTCAATCTCCCGACTGAAGGGCTCATTGCGGCCTATGCGCAGGACAGTCCTAATCGTCTTTTGGCCTTTCGGTTGATCTTAATCTAGATTAAGTCTATACATATTTTAAGATTCTGTATTATTCAGAATATGTTATTTCCTAGTCCCTAATGTGTGTAAACAACTATTAACTTTACCGTGTCACAGGTATGAAAACAGTGATAATTAAACATTACAGCATTTAAGACATACGAACAAAGAGTCCACGTCAAGCTACCTTCGTGTGTGATAATCTTAAATTAATTGCAGAATCAAACTTATCAAGTGAAAAATAACAACTTGGACACCCACGGTTATTGTTACTAAGATTAAATTTATTTAACGATGAACTGCAAAGCGTCCACCACACATGCGAGGAGTGTCCATGATTACAATGCTAACAAATAATATTCAAGAAACAGCGTTAAGTGACTTTTAAGCATTAGTTTAATGATGAAATCTATTAATCACGAGCTACCTCGGCCTCGTTGCCCTTGATTAACGCAGTTCAAGAAAGCGAGTAAGATTTACTACATGCTACATTGTAAAAGAATTTGAAGAACAATTATAGCTGTTAAATGTATCGGGATCCATTAAATTATAAGATCTTAGAAGCGTTTTCTCAGATTCGTGAGAGAAAATAAGGACAGACTTACAAAGTTGATTTTCCACATCGCTTAAAATAAAAGGTTAGGAGGGAAACCTCCATCACTACAGCAAAGATCGATAACAGCTGCTGGACTTGAAAAATCTGTTTTCCTGGAAGATTATTTGAAGAGAGATGTTTTATATATTTCAAGCGAAAGAAGTACTGGCTGCTCGATCAATGAATGTCAAATGTTTCCTTATAAGAAAACGACTAATAATATAATTAAAATTATTTTTCAAGAACTGATGTTTGTTTGATTTCTCCGAAGGCAACCTAGAAACAAACAGAAGAAGCATTGTAATTATCTTTAAATTTTATTTGTAAAATCTTTATATATTTCTTTTGGCCTATTTCCATTAAAACTTTATCTTAAATTTTAACATTTTTCATTTGAAATAACATGTCATTCATTCTTAGAAATATGAATTTGATATTTTTTTTAATTTTAATTTTTGACCATTTTACATATAAGTAATTAGTTAACACAATATATTATCCTGTTAAATTTATGTTCCTCTTAATATAAATTGAGTTTAGTATTAAATCTATGCATGCGTATAATATATATTATATCATAATTAAAGAAATATGTTCTTCAATTTCTTTAAAATAAAGACAGCTACTTGCAGATGTATAAAAAATCACAAAATAAAATAGACAAAATTATTGTGTGAGATTCATTGTTTTTTTCATATTTCTAGACGTTATTGATACACAATTTTGTATAATGTTGATCTTCCTTTCTGATTGTATTATGCAATTAAATTGTCTCTGCTTTTAGTCAATTATTATAAACAGACAGACTTATTATTTTCGCATTACATTCTAAAATGTTTACAATTTTGGGCGAATAAATGATTTTCGTGCATTTATTTAGTAGACGACGTTCGTCTAGTTTTTTCTTAGTAGATTAGCATATATGGAAATAAGTTAATAATTTTTATTGTTATAAAGTACTCTCTAATAACATGTATACTTACTAATTAATTTATTATTAGTCGATGTAATTAATAAGTACTTTCCAATTTGGGGAACCCACTGTAAAGATAAATGTTTTTTCTAACCATTTCTCATATATATATTTTTTTATAGCCATTTTTCATATATATAAATACATATATATATATATATATATATATATATATATATATAAAGACATTTTTATGTTTAACATTCTTTTTCATAGATACAAGTATTTAAGTAAATGCTCTGTTTATTATAAACAGAGCATTTACTTAAATACTTGTATCTATAAAAAAGAATGTTAAACATATAAAAATGTCTTTAAATAATTGTCGGACTTTCCACTTCATAATATATATATATATCATTCGCAGACAGTACTGTTTCGCTGCATCAGTGCAGTTAGACATGCGAATGCCTCAAGCTAGGATCGAAACCCAAATGATTTGATATCAGTCTGAGCCTCTACCACTGAGCTAACTCCACTCGGTACAGCTGCACTGTTAAATCTAGCATATTACTTTTACGAATGTAAACAAACAAACACACACACGCCCGCACGCCCGCACACACACACACACACACACACACACACACACACACACACACACACACACACACACACACACACACACACACACATACATATTATTTTATATGCGCGGTACTTTGCGGACAGAGCTCAATATCAGTCATAGAGCTAACATAATATGTTGTATGGATATGAGTTTGTGACCCTGGGTTTCACGCTTTTGGTGATCATCAGACAAACTTTATTATTTAAAATGGTATCTAATTATGCTTGTTTGACTATGTTTGGTCACGGGAGGGGGAATCTGCGTATGTGTATGTTTGGGGCTGCACTATCATACGCATAGTCACATACATACAGGTGTACGCATTTTAGTTCACACCAACAGATCTGTATAAGCAATTGGAGGCAAGGCGCAGATTCAGTGCATTCAGACATACATACATACATACATACATACATACATACATACGCAGTTGTAATTCTATTTCGGTGTCGGGACGTTAGCTTTTTATGTGTGACAATGTTCATTTCAAGAGGGAGCGTGTAGGAGTGTTCCTGACGCATTTCAGATTTACCCCATGGGCAGTCACAGAAACTTGCACAACCCCACACACACACACATACACACATGTGTAGACGCGCACACGATTATTGGTCTGGGTATTTTCACCATCACTTGGGTTAAGCTGGGTTCTGTTAGTGATTATGATAACGATGATGTTTGTATTTTCAACGCTAACTGCTTGTGTGTTGTTGACGGTCGTGATGATGCTGGTAGTGATAATAGCTGTGATATTAATTATTATTGATAATGTTAATAATTGCTGTTGATGCGTTAACGTTAAATTAGCCTTAATGACGGAATAAAAAAAGGAGGGAAGCGAAAATGAAAATCGTAGCTGTGATAATAATTGTGGTTACCATGATGATGATGATGATATTAATAAAGATAATATAACAATAATAACGGTAATAAAAACAAAGGCGGTGTTAAGAAGCAGTACTGATGGTGGAGGAGATGGTTATGAAGTGAAAGATATGAATGATGGCAGTGTAGTAACGGTATTGATAGATCAATTGTTCTTGTAGACAACGTAGACATCTCTTCCCATAACCACAAACACAACCTAGTTTATCCAAAGTAGTGATGAAAAGTGACGAAAAGTTATTGCTGGTTCTTCTTTGCATCTTATCAAGAAACTCAAAGTAAATAGCAGGGGAGAAAGGACCATATGTTGCAGTAATATTCTTAGCATGGACGAATGGTAGACATTTAGATATGTA
This sequence comes from Acanthosepion esculentum, assembly GCA_964036315.1. NCBI lineage: Eukaryota > Metazoa > Mollusca > Cephalopoda > Sepiida > Sepiidae > Acanthosepion > Acanthosepion esculentum. Next base: position 36,839,358 of record OZ038503.1, on the reverse strand, counting down.
AGACAGATTCTGGGGAGAAAGATCGTCTCACCCGACACGGTTAACAAACTTTCTTAGCATCAGACCTATTAAGGGAGTCAATATAGACTTTCCGCTTCATGTCAGCTGAAAACAGGAGCACAAGAAGGAGCAACGAATCCCTTTCCTTGGGGTTAGCGTCCGCCATGCTGATCGAAGATAGCGAAGAATCTCTCAGATGATTAATAGAAATAGTTATAGTTTTGGAGACATTAATATTAACAAGCTATCTTTTACGCCTGTTTAAGCTCAACTTGAGGTCGTTTTGGACATCGGATGTCATTTTGATCTTGTCGAATTGATCAGGCTTACTATAAAGATCGGATTAAATAGTTGTATCATCAGCGGAGAAGCAAAGTTGAGAGCTGACGTCATCCGGAAGATCATTGATGAAAATTAAAAAGAGAGTAGGAACAAGGCTGTAGGACACACGCGTCAGTATGAAAGGATCTAGACAATTGGGCGTTCAGGATAACTTACATTTCACGATTTCATAGTAAAGACAACATGAGTTCAAAAAATGTCCAGAAACGCCATAACCTTTCGGCTTGTGAAGAAGACCTGAATGCCAAACCCTGTCAAATGCTTTCGAGATGTCCAATTTTACAGTCCGGGTTTCACCGTTTTTTTTTTACTTAGAGCATAATAGACTCTTTCCGCAATTTTCGTCAGTACAGCAGCAGATGGCCTAGGGAAACGAAAGCCTTATTGCTTGTCTGAGAGATGAGAGATGGTAAACCAATTTAGCATTAATTGGTGTCTTTCCCAAGAAAAGTTAGAAGTCTAATACTCTGGTAGTTGGAATGGTCGGACGTTTCACAAAAGTTCTTAAAAACCTGAAAAACTGCTGATGACTTCCAGCAGGCAGTCAGACATTAATTATACAATTTAGAGAGAACGGGAATGACTATTACAGGGATACGATCGGGTTCACATCTTTTGGGGTGATATCCGTTAGAGATGATAGCAGAAACCATAGAAGGGGTTATATGCATATCACTCAACAAAATCAGTTGTAGATGGAGAGTTAGGCAGGGATATTCCAGATGAGTCAAGAGTAGAGTATGAGTAGAATTTATGGGCAAAGCATTCAGTTTTATCAGCGGTGGATGATAATATGTAAACTTGATTGAAGAAGGGAGGAATATAGACCTTACATTTATTTAATCTCCCTTTACAAAGCTTTCAGTAATCACGAGAGTCAAAGTTGTTAGAAGTTATGCGGAGCCTCATTCTCTCGGCAAACAGGGACTTTTTATTTATTGTTAGTGGCAACGAATAGGCGTTTGACGTGACGAGAGATGTTACGCTGGTATAGCCGAAAATAGTGGTTCCTGTGTGCTATCGCTATCGAGCATACCGGTATGTACCATGGAGAGAATTGAGGATTTCCGAGAAGTGATGAAAGCTGGATTTGAAGAAGAAACATCAATTGCGCAATTTTCAATCGAGAAGTTGAAGATGACAGTCCAAGAGTCGTCACGAAGAAAATCACGTAGTGAATGCTAATCAGCATGCTGATTACGGAAAGAGGTCTTATGGATAGGGTATTCCTGTTTAATGGATGATAGGAACGAAATATTGATAGGTACCACAGAGTGATCTGAGTTATCAAGAGTGCTATATTGCGAAGCTCAGCATGAAAGACGAGAGGAGGTAAAATAAAAAGTCACTGAGATAAGTCTGCTACTCGGTTTTGATAAGGAAACGAAAAAGAACCCAACAATTTGAGTAAGGGATAAGGCACTGGAAAAATTGATTGACTGAGTACCGGCAACATCAGTACAATTAGCATCTTAATGCCACATCTCGTGGTGAGCATTAAAATCACCGAAGACAAAGATATTCGCAGATCGCCTTTTCTGTACTCTCATCTATTATGTCTTATATACTGCGTTATTGGTAACAGAGATAGCTAACAGACGGAAACACATGAAAGAATAGTCTGGGCTCTCAAGAGGCAATTTCAGGGTCATGGACTTAAAAAGAACACCAATCCCATGCATGTGAATGCCGGAATCTTTTCGGAAAAGGGAAAAATAGCCTTGAGTCAAGACTTCATTGGAAGCAATGGCAGAATTTAAATTCGTTTCACAGATTGCAAACATAACTGGAGAATGATCGAAGAGAAAAGATTCGACGCTGCAGAAGTTGGAAGGGATACCACGAAAATTAGAGAAAGAAAGGTTGGGGGGGGGTAGGTGGATTTTGTTTACTGGTTTAGTTGTCTTTATTATCTATGAGATTCGTTTTAAGAAGAGAGAAAGAGAAAAGACTATCGTAATTGTCATTCTGTCGTCCATGGCAATAAAAACTAGCCAGAGCATGGCTAAGAACAGCGCATAATATGACCTCAGTGTTTCCCACCGGAAATACATGCAGGGATAACTAAGCATGCGCGACATGGCATTAAAAATACCCCTATATTTTGCGACTGTTGATCCGAGCAGCCTCTCTAAGCGCTAACAGAAAGTTCGGATTTCTAACGACCAGTCTGAAGTAGAACGCAGCAATCTGCCAACCCGGTAGACCCACGGTGGAATGTCACAGCAACTGGTTACTCTGATCATCAAAAAGTTAATACAGTTAAAACATTGTAGCTCTGGTAGAAGAAAGTGAACCGGTAAACCATATCCCGATAAGGGAACAGGGGATGGAATTCATTGATCTAGCAGTCAGTAGTGTTTTTGGTTGAAATTTATATAATCTTTCACTTGACGATCAACTCTTAATGAAGCTTAATTTAAGGACGAAATGAAGAAAAAACTTCACTTAGAAAAACTGCCCATTCCATTTTGGCGGTAACCAAATTGATAGCAAAGAATATCAAGTGCTTGTTTTGAAGAATATAAGTAGAAGTTAGGTTGGAAATATTACATCTACCAAATATAAAATATTGTTGCCAAAGGAATAACAGCTTTTCTGGGGATCGCATTTTATGGAAGAGCATAAAGATGATTGTTGTAGACTGTATGAACGTGAGCACGGGAAGCAGAAATGATATTGTCACTACTTGCTTAAAAGTAATTGGAAGATTCATTCATTCATTTGCTGTCAACATTGTGTTCTTGATCGAGTTCTTTGTATGAGAATGAATAACATTAAGAAAACAACACATCATATATCGAATGTCCATTTTGGCACCTCCGCGTTGTGTAATAGTTAGCATGCTTGTTACGCTAAAAACAGTTACGACTGAATAGTGAGTACGACCCTCACTGTCTGCCCTATACTTTTGTCCTCGAGCCATATCTAAGCTACGGTTAGAAAATCATTTAGGACACCTGGAGGTGGTGTAATGGTTAGCAAGCTTGTCTCGCTAAAACAATTACGACTGAGTAGTGAGTTCGATCCTCACTGGGTGCCCATACTTTCGGCCTTGTACCACATCTGAGCTACGCTCGGAAAATCATTATATCGGATATCCGTGAACTTGTAAATAACAGCTAAAGAAGAATTTCAAGAATGATAAAGAAGATATTACTGAAAGAGTAGGATGCGGTGATGATATGAAATTTCTACTTAATCTAACATGAGTTTTCCGCTTTATTTCTGCCTAACCTAAATAATACAATATGCGATTACAGAGTAATACTAGATCGTTTGGCATTTATTCTTCTATAGGAAAAAGAGAGACGCTACTCGAAATTTGTAGATTCATTGCTTACAGATGAGCGGACCATTGGTTTACTGACCAAATCTCCAATGCAGATAAGTATCAGACCCTATGTGGCAGCTTGAAGGCTCACAAAAATCATTTAACTCTGTGAAAAACTTTGGAATCGAGACAGGAAATTCCAGAGAAAAATCACTGCACAAAACGGGCAATTAAGTCCTCAAAGATCATTATGTCGTCTGTAAAAAGAAGAATTTTCAGCTTATATTTATTTTGTCTAACAAAATACAATAATTGTATATTATGCTATAATTATTCTAAATATTCCACATTATTTTTCATTATATAGACATTCTTACTTGCAGAAATAGGTTTATAGTTGTATATATATGTTTGCAATTTCTGTTCTCATGTTATGCTATACTTTTAAACTGTTAAATGTGTTAAAATAGATAAGTACTCTCCAATTATATCATTAGCAGATAGAAAAATAAAGCGTCTGAAATATTTTGATTTTTACCCCTATTATTATGCGAATATACCGGTTTTTAGTTTGCGATTAGCTTTTACAAAAGCTAAAACAAATTAATGCCTTCTTCATTACTTATGAAAAAATGTTCATAGATCTATGATATAGGAACATAGGGTTAAAAATGTCATAAATATTATATATATATATATATAGTGAACTCTCGCGTTGTATTCGACGTATGAGGGTCAAACAGCTCAGTTCTTAGGAAGTGACAGCCAGACTACCTGCATATATGATTTGATTATAGTGGTGAAGGCTTTGTGCAGAAACAACCACATTTTTGAAGGGCCGAATACAGGGACCTGCTGCAGTACGTGCCACAATGTCCGTAAGCGCAGATTCTGAATTCAGAGGTGTCCTTCTACTCGACAATTTGCCATCCAAGGCTATAGAACTATAGGTAAATAGGAGGAGGAAGAAAAGGATTAATACCTTTACCAAGGATATTAGTACATAAGTGAATGTAATGTATTCGACTAGAAATATATATATATATATATTTATATATATATATATATATATATGTATGTGTGTGTATTTTATATTTATATATTTTAGTCTGTTTATATATATTTCAGCTCTTATCTATCTATATCATTTTGTTCAGGATCTATCCTTCCATTTCCTTCTCTCTCTCCATATATTGCTACCACACACAAAGGACAATGGTTAAACATAAGAAAACATAAAAAAATCTTCTAAATGATATGAAGAAATTACCATATTTCCCGAGAAACTTTTGTCAAAAAGTATGGAAAATAAAGTATACTATATATTATAAAACTATAATGTATATAAAAGACCACATTATTACTTAAAACGTTTGCAGTTTAATTTTCTCTTTAATCTCTCTTTCTCTCTCTCTGTCTTTCTGTCCCTCTCTCTCTCTCTCCATATATATATATATATATATATATATATATATATATATATATATATATATATATATATATATATTTCCCTGACGATCCGCTTAGGAGAAACATTGGTAGGTTTGTCTGGCTCTCTAGGTTTGACTAGGTCCGCTCTTCTTTTGTATTGAGGACTTTGTTAGTTAGTTGATTAATCGTATCGGTTTTTGGGGGGCTTTGGACCTGTATGTTGTACGATTATTTTCGACAGACGTTAATGTTCATAGCTCTTTCTTTTTTTAAAAACCTTTTTTTCCATCGATATTGATTTGATCATTGGCAAATCAAGAAACCGAAGGTTTTCCGAAACGAGTGTAGTTACCTATATTTATAAAGCTCTAGGTTACCCTATCGAGCACTGTTTTAAACCAGCTGATATGGAACGCGTAGACATATATATATATATATATATATATATATATATATATATATATATATATATATATATATATATATATATTACATAAAAATGAAGCTTAGTTTTATCCCATTTTTATGGCCATTTCGCACCTCGGTATAAATTCCCTGGAGTTTGTAAATACTAAAACGTCAGACAAAAAAATGAATCGTAATGATTTATTTTTTTAATTTTTAAATTAAAAAATGGATATATTGAAAGAAGAAAAAAAGAGAGGACGAAACGGCAATTAAGACAAAATGAATTTAAGAGGTTAGACTGAAAATAGAAAAAGAAACCACAAAGTTGGGAGGGGTAACAGGAAGACAGAACATATACATTTATAGTTAAAAATGGTTGAAGACTAACAATGATCTATATTAAAATGTTAACTCTTGTTCAAATAGGAATACATTAAATTTGGAAAAAAATTCATGAGAAAATACAATCATTAGGGTTAAGAAAAGGTAGAGTTTTAAATATTTTAGATAAAAGAAAAATTTGAATTTAAAACTATTATTTAAATTTATTATAAACAAAGAAATTTAATATTATAATAAAAAAATATAAGACACTTTTAGTATATAAAGAAGAAAAACCTGAATATTAAAAAAATAATAAGATAAAGGAAGAAATTAAAATAAATAGATAAGTAACAGCCCAAAATAAACTTTTACACTATAAGGAGAAAATGTATATCGATTGATAAAAGATAAAATATAGATTAAACTTTACATTAAATTATAAGATTATATAGATTAATTATAGATTAAAATATATTAGATAGAATCATATATGTTTAAAAAATAGTTATAGATTAAATTAATTAAATTTGTTAAAGACTCTCATGAATTCTAAGTGTCTATATTTTGAATCCAAACCGCTATCGAATAATGTAATCGCTGAAATTAGATGATTCCACAAACATGATGGTTCCAGATAAAATATCGTACATAATAACAATGTTAAAATAGCGTCATTAAACAGATGAGATTGAAATCTTTTTCGTGAAACACAAAAACCAATCCGTCGATCCAACGGAAGTTGCACATTACGATTTTAGATCGAACAAAACACCACCCCTCCCCTGAGGATCAGCTAATAATCTGTAAAGGTCTTATTCACTTTAATCAATAAAATAAAGTTCTCGAAATTTACAAATGACCTGCAATAAAAAATGTATTAGAATGTTTCAAATATAAAGAAAACGGATAAAATAATAATTAAAGCAGACAAGACGCGTAACCCGTTTAAAAATCAACGTGGATACGTATCAAAAAGTGATTACTAAAAACCTCAGGGAATTTTACAAGAATGCTTCTGATAGTTACGAAAATGACATCAACGGTGAAGCCAAAATTAGACAGTGAGCTAAAGATTGAAGATATAATCTATGAATTAAAGAATAGGCACTTATCACTGTAAAAGAGCATAAAAGGAATTTGCAGAAGAACCATGAATATAGGCTATTCCACCCAACGAAGAATTAAAAAAATAGGATAAAATAGTAAATATATTCCCGAGAGAGCAGGCAAACATAATAGAAGTACCTTAGGAGTAAATCAGTGTCAACGTACAACAGAATCTATAATCTGCTTCAAAATAACAAAACAAGAAAATTGAACGAACGTTTATTCAATGCGACGTATCTTTCATCGAAGATTTGCTAATGAATTCTAACAATATAGGGGAAAATATTGTCAAATTAATAACAAAGAAATTGAAATAATAAGCCAAGCACAAAAATCTATGCTGTACCATAATGGATGTCTGTGAACAAAAAGAAACAATAAATAATTTAACATTGCCATAGGCGCGTATTATTGGACATAAGTATTGGAATTGGCATGGAATATTATTAACTTGGCGATTGCGATATCTGTCCGATATTAATAATAGAGAACTTTATAAAGATAACGGTATCATCCAAAAAAGAACTGATAAGATTGTTCACATATCACGAACTTAAAAATACCACAACTAATGCTAAAGTCATAAACTTCCTCGACGTGACCTTGGACTTGAATACTGGTAAATACAAGCCGTACACATAAGAAGTACACAACCAAAAGTGCGTAAATAGAGAATCATTAACCCTGACGGAAAAGCTTCTCTTCACAATCCCTTTTTTACCTCTATCCCTGACTTTTGTCGTACTACGCTGTTCTGCCTTCTTGGCAACTCTGTTCATGTGGTAGTGTCAGTACACATCTACTCCCGTTCCATTACCAGCCAAGAGCCTCCTACCAACTGAATATCTTTATCAACGAGCAGATTGGGACTCGTTCCGTGATTTTATTCTTGGCGTCCCTTGGAAAGAAATTTTTAATCATCCTATTCAAAAATGTGCGGCTGAAGTCTGCTCCTGGATGAAAGCCAGCATCGATGCTTACTTTCCAACAAGCAAATACCAAGTTGAACCGGGTGCATCTCCTTGGTCCTCTCCTGCATGCTGTGCTGTTAGGGCTCACAGAGATCGCTTATTCCGGCTGGAACATAGCGACACGTCTGATTGCATCAGGCGTCTCTTTGTCTCTGCTCGTAACGAGTGAAAGCGTATCCGCAAGGAAGCAAATTGTTGTTTGCTGATAAAATTAAACAACGTAGAGCATCTCGAAAGTTCTGTTCTAGAGGTTATTCGCGGCTCTGCACGAGTGTGCTGAATAACATCAAATCCTCAATCTCTCCCGTATTCAATCTATTCGAAGTCCTCACATCTACAGGCGATTGAATGCTTTGCTCGGAAATTCTCTTCCAAAACTACATTCGACTCATCTAATGTATCCACAACTGATTTTTCATAGAACTAAGGTTATATAGAATGATATGTGCATAACCTTGTCATTGGCTTCGGGCGTCATTTCTAAATTAGAC
>OZ038503.1:36791010-36826010 GCA_964036315.1 Acanthosepion esculentum | reverse complement strand
TTACTCACTGAGTCCATGGAATCTTTAGTATACCTTCTTTAGAACGACATTTCTGCTGCCTCCGGTTTACTCCTCATCCCTGGGACGATTGTTCAACATTTACATAAGAGGATGTATCTCTCGTACCAATTCCACTCCTGGGTAAGACGATAGACTACGTCCAACAGCAAGGAAGTTTTGAGGAGCTTGGAACCACCTCTTAATTGCTGGTGTTCCCAGGTCCACCATGACCCGGCTTAGTCGCACCTTCTAGGGTTCCACCGATGGGAAAATAGTAAACCCAGAAACTGGAGTCAAAAGTGTAAACGTAGGTTTCAATACCAACAATACAGTTTTGAAGAAACTATTACTAGCAATACATTTTTGAATAAAAAAATCTATTACCAGCAGTATAATTTTGAGCAAAAAAATATTATCAGCAATACATTTTTGTAAATCATTATTACCAGCAATACATTTTTGAAAGAAAAAAATATTACCAACAATACATTTTTGAAGCAAAAAATATTACCAACGATACATTTTTGAAGGTAAAAATATTACCAGCAATATATTTTGAAGGAAAAAATAATACCAGCAATACATTTTTGAAGGAAAAAATATTACCAGCAATATATTTTTGAGGAACAAAATATTATCAGCATTACGTTTTTGAAGAAAGAAATATTACCAGCAATACATTTTTGTAAATAATTATTACCAGCAATACATTATTTCCAGCAATACATTTTTAAAGGAAAAAAATATTACCAGCAATATATTTTTGATGAAAAAATATTATCAGCATTACGTTTTTGAAGAAGGAAATATTACCAGCAATACATTTTTGTATATAATTATTACCAGCAATACATTATTGCCAGCAATACATTTTTGAAAAAAAATATTACCAGCAATACGTTTTTGAAGGAAAAAATATTACCAGCAATATATTTTTGAGGTACAAAATATTATCACCATTACGTTTTTGAAGAAAGAAATATTACCAGCAATACATTTTTGTATATAATTATTACCAGCAATACATTATTGCCAGCAATACATTTTTGAAAAAAAATATTACCAGCAATACGTTTTTGAAGGAAAAAATATTACCAGCCATATATTTTTGATGAAAAAAATATTATCAGCATTACGTTTTTGAAGAAAGAAATATTACCAGCAATACATTTTTGTATATAATTATTACCAGCAATACATTATTGCCAGCAATACATTTTTGAAAGAAAATATTACCAACAATACGTTTTTGAAGGAAAAAAAATTTACCAGCAATATATTTTTGAGGAACAAAATAATATCAGCAATAAGATTTGAAGAAAAAATATCCCCAGCAATACATTTTTGTAAATAATTATTAGTCTATATTTCTGAGATGAGATATTATGTACATTAATTACATTATTCGGACTATTGTCCTCATCTTTGTCGTCATATTTATTATAACGTTTCAGCCATTGTACGCTCCGGACTTCTTCAGGTGGTTGGAATGTCGGACTGAACACTTTATTTCGCTCAGCACATGGCACGTGGAACTAGAACAGTCCCCCCGAGTGAGCGAAATAAAGTGTTCAGTTCGACATTCCAACCACCTGAAGAAGGCCGGAGGGTACGAGAGACGAAACGTTGTAATAAATATGGCGACAAAGATGAGGTCAATAGTCCGAATCATGTAAATAATGTAAATAATTATTACTAGCAATACATTGTTGCCAACAATACATTTTTGAAGGAAAAAGTGTTACCAACAATATGTTTTTGTAAATAATATTTAATAGCCGGCAATATATTTTTGAAGGAGAAAATATTACCGGCAATATATTTGTGGAGATAATATTACCAGGAATATAAATCTTGTCGGCATTAAATAACCCACTGTGGTTGATATGCCGTAAAATAAAATAACACATAGCGATCCAGCGCTCTTTTCTTTGTTTCTAACGATTTTTCCCTTTCTCAACACCTTGCTAAGTTTTGTGTTTTTGGAATACTTCTTTCGCTAGTCCCGCACTTATTCATATCTCGGTGCCATACTTTCCATCCCATGTTAAAACGGTTCCCAAATATTGGATCTACTGCGCCCACTTGATGATTATATCTCCAATTCTCAGCATGTGTCTTGGGGTTTTTTTTCTCTTTCTGATGACCATACTTCCTTTCTTCTCGCTGTTGGTGCTCAGTCCTTTTGTTCTCGCGTTTTTCTACAACCCTGTCTAAAAGCTCCTGTAGTTGCCATTTCCCAGTATCTCATAAACACAGCTTCATCTACGTATATTATATTGCTAAAATAATGCAATAAATCGTAATAATAGTATCTTATATTGTTGAAGATAAGATAATAAATAATAATAACTATAATAAATACTTTTAGGGTCTTAAATTCCCTTAAGATGGCGTTGCTGTAGAGATTGAATAAATCTGGGGAGAAGACGTATCCTTGTCTCACATCTCTTTCTATTTTCCTATGGATATTCAATTTATTTCTTATCTATATCCAGGCGGGTTACTCCCAGTATAAATTTGGGATTATTTAAGATAGCGTCCAGATATATATCGTTTTCCCAGCAGTTCAAATATATCATTGAAACATTTTGAATTTGACAAACCACATTCATGCTAATCGCGTTATGATATTCAGATAATGAAAGTCATCAAAGTTAAAAACACGCCTTAATCTATTTAAATATATATATTCCCCACTTTCGGGTATTTTGAATTCTACAAAAGTTAACTCTTTTTCCTACGCGGAGCATAATCAAAGTAATTGTTTTTAGTGAAATAGATATTCTTTTAATACATCATTTTTATTATCATATTACATAGAGTCGATACACGCGTTTTCGTAAACTATTTACTCTTTGTCAAACAATGAAATTAATGTTAAACAGTCTAAGTATTTCGATCTCTCAGCCGGTAGTCATTAATTTTATTGATTTTTTAAACTGAATATCTACTCAATTCTTTCCTTTTCATGAGTCATGTTCTTTTAGGTCGTAGGCGATCATGGCTCTCCACCTCCCTGTATCCCTTTCAGCTCTCAACAACTTCCTTCTCTCTACTTCCCCTCATCTGACCACGTTTGTCAGGTATGTCACAAGCTGCTTTCCCTTGTCTCTCTTTCCCTCTATTCAACCCATTAGTATCAGATTCCCCAGGCCATCCTTCCTCATTATGTGACCCAGAAACTTCAGCTACCTATTCCTGATGATAAATATATGCCTTCTCTTTGGTTGTATGTAACCTCTCTAAGACCTCATAGTTGCTCAAACGCTCAGTCCATGATATCCATAGCATCCTTCTGTAGAACCACATCTCCATCGTCTCGAGTCTCTTCCTCGTCCTTCAGGAAATCGTCCAACATTCGCTGCCGTAAAGAAGCACAGATGTCACGTAACAGCTCAGTATTCTTTTCTTTGTTACCAAAGAAATCCTCCTGTCTCGCAATACTCTGCCCAGCTTTTGGAATGCGTCCTTGGCCATCCCAATACGTCTCCGGATCTCAGTGTCGCACTTACCGTAAAGAAGGACAGATGTCACGTAACAGCTCAGTATTCTTTTCTTTGTTACCAAAGAAATCCTCCTGTCTCGCAATACTCTGCCCAGCTTTTGGAATGCGTCCTTGGCCATCCCAATACGTCTCCGGATCTCAGTGTCGCACTTACCGTAAAGAAGGACAGATGTCACGTAACAGCTCAGTATTCTTTTCTTTGTTACCAAAGAAATCCTCCTGTCTCGCAATACTCTGCCCAGCTTTTGGAATGCGTCCTTGGCCATCCCAATACGTCTGCGGATCTCAGTGTCGCACTTACCGTAAAGAAGGACAGATGTCACGTAACAGCTCAGTATTCTTTTCTTTGTTACCAAAGAAATCCTCCTGTCTCACAATACTCTGCCCAGCTTTTGGAATGCGTCCTTGGCCATCCCAATACGTCTCCGGATATCAGTGTCGCACTTACCGTAAAGAAGGACAGATGTCACGTAACAGCTCAGTATTCTTTTCTTTGTTACCAAAGAAATCCTCCTGTCTCGCAATACTCTGCCCAGCTTTTGGAATGCGTCCTTGGCCATCCCAATACATCTACGGATCTCAGTGTCGCACTTACCGTAAAGAAGGACAGATGTCACGTAACAGCTCAGTATTCTTTTCTTTGTTACCAAAGAAATCCTCCTGTCTCGCAATACTCTGCCCAGCTTCTGGAATGCGTCCTTGGCCATCCCAATACGTCTCCGGATCTCAGTGTCGCACTTACCGTAAAGAAGGACAGATGTCACGTAACAGCTCAGTATTCTTTTCTTTGTTACCAAAGAAATCCTCCTGTCTCGCAATACTCTGCCCAGCTTCTGGAATGCGTCCTTGGCCATCCCAATACGTCTCCGGATCTCAGTGTCGCACTTACCGTAAAGAAGGACAGATGTCACGTAACAGCTCAGTATTCTTTTCTTTGTTACCAAAGAAATCCTCCTGTCTCGCAATACTCTGCCCAGCTTTTGGAATGCGTCCTTGGCCATCCCAATACGTCTCCGGATCTCAGTGTCGCACTTACCGTAAAGAAGGACAGATGTCACGTAACAGCTCAGTATTCTTTTCTTTGTTACCAAAGAAATCCTCCTGTCTCGCAATACTCTGCCCAGCTTTTGGAATGCGTCCTTGGCCATCCCAATACATCTACGGATCTCAGTGTAGCATTTACCGTATTCTATCAAGACGCCTCCCAGATATTTAAACTTCTGTGTCTGCTTGAGTCTAGAGTTCATTTTCAATCTTTTCTTTTCTTTTTGTAGGTTATAGAGTTCCCTTGCATATTAATTTTTTTTTATGTATCCAGCAATGACTAAACCTCGTTGAGTTTTTTTCTGTTCCAATGAAATACCAATTATTCAAACTCAGAGAAAATATCAGTCGGCGATTTTCCGGGAAGGGATCCTAAGAGCACTGTTCGCACTGACACAGCGGTTGAAGCTGTACGGCAGAGTGTCCTAGCGGATCCATCCGTTTCTACCCACCATTGCTCTGCTCAACTATGCATCGCCAGAACATCGTTTCAGAAGATTCTGAAACTGGATGTAAAAATGTTTCCTTACAAGATTCAAATGGTTCAAAATTTACCACCCCAAGATACTTATATGCTTGTAAATTTTTTTTTGTTTTATATCATTCAGTCTTTCACCTTGTATAGTGCGCAGGGGGAACGAGAATAGAATTCGAATTCCAGCTAGTAATGATTTCCACTTACACCTTTATGCAAATTAATTGAAACAAAATGTATAATTCCGTTATTATGTGTTTTCGTATTTTTTCAGTGAAACATGACGCAGTGTATATGTTAGTACTTCGTATATCCATTCCACGATGTCTTTCCTTGCAGACTGACCACAGATTCTCGATTGGATTACAGGATCGACAGGAGAGTTGCCGGGCCAGTCGATAGTACTTTGATTTGCTCACCGGTAAGGTTTGTCAGTGTGTTCGGGCAACGTTAAAACATTTGTACACTTGCTTGGAGTAACATCCATCGAGTAACATCCATCGCAGATAATGACCGTAGGACAACTAATTGAAAGTCGAGACAGTAGTGTCTGGGTTAGATGAAAATTTGATGCCGTCATAGATGACGTACTATTTTCAAGTCCAAACAAATGTCATTATACACCGCTAAAATAGATTCATATTACTGCACACCACTGCAAATGACTTAATACGAGTAAAAATAGAAATCGGTTACACCCCGTCACTTCAGTGAATCTAAAACTGACCGTATTGTGAAAGAAAGGAAAATATAGCCTTTGTTTTAATTTGCACAAGGGTGTAATTTCTAAGACATGTTGTTACAATGTGATAATTTGGAAATCTTTGTTTACCCGGTAAGTCACCAGGTATTCCGGGAAATGAGTGGAAGTCCCCTACCTCATGAAACTATTTATTCTTTACGGATATCAACAACCAGTAATTAAATTATTCCGGGAACCATCAGATTCCCGAGACTTTTTTAAGGATCTCACTTACTACATGATTAACAAATCATCATTTTCGCCGATGTGTTGCTTCTAGCAGAACTGAACACATTGGTAAGGAACTGAACTTTTGAAGGCAAATGTCACTTATGGATACAATAGTAGTGGCAATTCAAATATAACCATTTCCTCGTAAGAAAACATCCCGCCTTCAATGACCGAGGAGCCAGTGCTACTTTCAGTTAGAATTAATAAAATCTTTCTATTATAAATTTGGTTACAGGAAAACAGGATTCTGAAGTCCTGCGACTGTTATCGATCTTTACTGCAATATTCGAAGTTTCCTTCATAGCTTTATGTGTGTAGCAGTGTGGAATGTCGACATTTTGAAAATGTCATTGTTTACTCTTCGAGTTATATATTATAACGATTTTAGTGGTTGCTGCTGTGAAAGTTTTCAATTATCTTTGTTATTTGGTACAATTTTTTGGTTGTAATTATTCAGCACCAGTCTTAAAAGAAACCTGTTTTAACCTCACCTCGTGCGTGGTTAATATATCGTGGACCAGTTCTTTTTCGATTCGATATTCGTATAAATCCACCGTTTGCTTTATTTTTACACACTCATTTCTTGTGTCACTCCTGTGCAACTTCATTAGATACTAAAAATGATGTATAAGTATATGTAGCTTATCATAGTTTTTTCTCGTGAATTATCGATACACACATATAAATACATGTAGCTGTGAAGTATGGGTAATTTTCTTTGTTAGTAACACGATGAAAAAAATTTATGCACAATGATGCTTATAAAAGGATATTTTATTTACATGGACTAACTTTTATCGTCATAAGAAATATATATATATATATATATATATATATATATATATATATATATGTATGTATGTATGTATGTATATACGCGCACACGCACACACACGCACACACACGCACACACACACATATATATATATATATATTTATCTTATGCAGTGTTACATTAGACCATGCACATATACACTACATAATTGTACATTTTTGTTTCAACGTCAAAAAAAAGGAAAACCGTTTTTAAACGTCTTATCAGGTAGGGAATCATGTTGTTACTAAAAACTTTTATTCAGAAAAACAGTTATCGAAGCAAATATCCTCCACTTCCGTTCTATGGAAATTTTCATAAAATGACTTCGAGAATGTAAATGTAGAGATGTAAGGGAATCTAAGTTCGTTCTTCTACATTTTGATATATATATATAATAACATTTTTGTGTTTATGCATTATTTTTTAAAGATACAAATATTTAAATACATGCTCTGTTTATATGTTTTTTATCTATAAGAAAGTATGTATAAACATGAAAATATCTGAAAATAATTGTCAGACTTTGTCCATTTCATTATATATATATATATATATATATATATATATATATATATATATATATATATATATATATATATCAAAACGTTTGTGACTCTACATATAAAAATGGTAATCTTTATATGACCACAACAATATTTGTCCTTCACACCTATGAACACTAAATATTTACTCATTTAATAATACCCTGATGATATGATATTATGCTTTGTTGAAAGTACTCTGAACAAATACAGTATTAGACAACATGGTGTTTTCCTCTCGTCTTTTAACAACCGCACAAAAAAAACTTATTCGCGAATATGAAAGAATCTTCAGAACATGCATGAAAAATACCCTCCACGACAATTTATCTTCTGTATCTCTAGGTTTTTTGCTTCTATTCTGCCATTCATTTAGTCCGCTTGCAGGCCTCAATTCCAAATTGTCCTCTCAGTGTCTCATTTTCCATTATATGTAGCAGATATTTCAACTGTTTGTTTTTTATTCGTAATACAAGTGTAGTTTGTTTGTTTTCGCTTTCTTAAACCTCCTCCTTGTTCATATAGCCCGTCCATGGTATGCACACTTATATCTTAATACACTTGATTTCTTTTTTTTATATTTTTGAAGAGGAAATGTCACAATGAGATAGATATGGGGAATATAGTGGTTATTTCACCTGGGAAACGATGTGCATTCCCCAAAACTGATTGTCACTGATGGAATCTCTGTGGTGTGAAGCTACGTTAACACTCTGCGCACTTTCGTTTCCAGCATGGCTATGAACAACGTAAGTGAACGAGAACGTTATACCCTTGTGTGCCTTTGCAAGAGAATCAAAGTCAATATTTGCCAATCAGCTTCGCCCTACATACTCCATCTCTGTTAACATAGGAACTATCCTGATACTTTTGAGCCATAGCTGGTAGAATGCTCGTTAGGAAGGTGACACAATGTTTCTATGCTGCCTAAGAGGCTTCAAACAAAAGCCTAAGAAGACACCGACCATCCATACTGGGAAAAGCAAGAACAGTTACTGGATGTGAAAAACCAATTTTCCGGAAAATATAATTTGGGCATATGAAATTCTTCAAGACATCATTCCTCATTTTATGACCAGAAATTTCAACTGTCCCTTTTTTATTCTAATTACAAGTATCTTTTTTGTTTCCGTTTTCGCTAAAACTTCCTCGTAGCTCAGATTTTCTTTTCATGTTATCTCTATCTATGAAAGGGAGGGTATGTGTGTGTGTGTGTGTGTGTGTGTGTGTGTGTGTGTGTGTGTGTGTAACGACTGCACGGATTTGCACCAAAATGTACATGCACATACTCCAAGTTAGTACAAAGTCCAAGACCGACCTTGTATTTCCCAACTCACATCGATTATGGAAATAATCGATTTTTTCATGCTTCTACGGTAGTTTTCATGTAGTTTGCGGCCATTTTCTACTGGACAGAGTGAGAGCCTATAGCTGGCTGCCACGAATAGGCAGGAAGATTCTATTGGGCAGCGTGAGAGCCAACAGCTGACTGACATGAATGTTATCTAGCATGCTAGCATGCAAAAAAAATCGATAGCTGCATTCGTCACAAGGAAAAATTTAAATCTCCATGGCACTTTACTCCAATTGGCTCATTTGCTTGCTTAAACTCAACGTTAATTCTGATTCCGCAGAACTGGGTTGGGTGTGGAAAAGTATTTGTTGTTAACATTCTTTTTTCATTCGGTTTTTCCAGTTACGAGTCCTTTTTTAAAAGCTGATCGTTTAGTGTTCATTTTGTTTAGTTCTTTTTTCGTAACAGATTTAATGTTTAGTATAGAGCATAGAAAGCATTCTCATAGATAGGCAAGAAGTAAGGCATGTAGGAACATTAGCACGGCAAAGGGCACTCCTTTAAAGGCAAGGAAGTGCAAAAATATTTTAAGTCAAATTATAGCGATTGCTGTATGAGTCGTACGATTTTTGAATCAAGCACGGCAAACGCCAGGCCATGCTGCTAGTTTACATTCTTTCACTGAATCTGTACATAGCTCTCCACAACTTTCTACATTTTGTAGCTTTAAGAAATGTTTCTTTAATTACTAACCCTGACATACCCTGTTCTGCCATCCGTTTACACAAAATCTGCCCGCCTTGGCTTCAGTATATCCCGCCTGTTTCAAATTCTTCTTAAAGGAAAGGAAATGCATTAAATAAATAAAGTTTAATCTTTATTTTATTTTTATGCGTTTCAGAAGTTTTCTCGTGATAACAGTAAATGTCTTTTGTATCTCGTCGTGGTCTAAGAGGCTTAATAGCTTAGCTATACCTTGACACTCGTCACCGCAGCTGGCGTCAGACATCAACGAAAGAGATTAACTTTTCAATGGCATGCGTTCGCAAACTTGCTAAGCTGTACTGAACGCTTTCTATAAACCTTTTTATACATAGCACAAATGTTACATAGGGTCTTTTAAATATATCGAGTAGTATGTTTTCGTTAGGATTGACTGTTACCTTAATTCCCTATGCATACTAGTTTTTTTTTTTTTCAAAAAATAATATGCAAAATTAAAACCATTAAAATTAAAACAATTTTTGTGAAAAAAAATCACCTAAAGATCCGGTAGACTGCACATTTTATCGAACAAAAACAGGTTAATGAGCCTGTGCAGTAGGCACAATATAGGTATTTCCGTTTCTTTTTAGAATCTTGATGATCGGAAATTATAATAAACATTTTCAATTACAGGTTGAATAAAGGTAGGAAGCGCTGGCCGTAGTGGAATTGAAGGGGCACAATTTATTGGGCTTGATTAGCAAAGAAGGGTTTCGTATTATTCGAGAGTAGAAGCATTTTCCCACACTTTCAGCACAATTTTAGTGGTGCGTATTATAGATGAAGTCGTAATATACATGGATAATTACGGTATTATTAATTTTACATTCTAATTACTTTCCTTTTTACTTATTGGTATTTACTTTAAGACACGTGTCTGTGAATGCATTGAAAATACATTTTATTCTTAGTATTTCACAAGCCAAATGAATAAAAGGAAATTATTTGGATAGTAACCTAAAATGATTTACAGTAACACGCATACATGGAGTGTCAGTAAAATGTCTGCTTGAAAAAGGAACCGAAGTCAGAAAGATTGACCAATTATCAAAATATCGAGTTCTTCATATAAATGTTATGAATGGTGCCAAATAGAAAGTTCGAAATTGTCAGCTGTATAAAAACCACTTTCGCATGTCAATGGTTAAGTAGTGCTGTGTTTACGATTCTGTAGCGCCGAGCATACGGAAGAATAAAGTATGTATTCCTTAACGAGGAACCTTGTGTACTGGCTCTACAGAATCAAAGACAAATACGAGAAACTCAAGAACGTTCAAAAACATAAACACCTAAAATCTGGTAGAGAAAAAATAATGGCATAATCAAAATGGTAAATTTCCACCTCACTTCAAACAAAAGATTAGGAAGGTAACAGTCGATCACTACTAGAAATAGCAATAAAAGTTACTGGATATAAGAGAACCATTTTCCTAAAAGTTTGATATAAGGGAATCATTTTATTATTTCTTTATTATTTTCACCCAATGTAGTACCTGACAATCTAGTTACCACGCTACACATTTTCAAATAAACAGGCAGGCTACTTATTTACGTTGATAACAGCAACCTACCTAAAACCACCGGAAATACTTATTTTTACAACTTTAGTCACACGTTTGGCACGCAGCCACACCAAACAATTTGCTGGCGTAGATTTTGTAAATAAATATCCTTTTACGGAGTGGTTTTATTATGCATTTTTTCTAAGCTGAACAAATGTTAACTTTATCCTATTGAAATGAAATTGTCTTTGTTTATTAAGATTTTAGCAATTATTTGGCGAAATATATCTATTCGAATGTAAATTGGAATCACAAATAGAACAAATATTGTCTGGAATCCGACAAAATAAAATAGAGATGTTTATCAAACCAATAAAATAATAAAATTAATAAAAGCGAAAAAATGTTAGTGTTGTAACCTAGTGAAGTTTACTGATTAAAATAATCACACGAAGGTTGGTAATGAACGATAATACTTAGGACAAGAACAACATATATAAGTTTCGTCAGCGGCGCGTAGAAGTAGTCAAGTGAATTCTACAATGAATCTCCAACTGTAGACCACCGACAGTATCTATCAACTGCCCCACGCAGTCACATGTGGCACAGGGTTGAATTTAATGCGGGGTTCTCGAGCCCGTAGGCTCAGCCAAAAATTCCCCGTAGACTAAGTATAAAACGTCGTCGAGTAGGTGTTTCCCGAGAGGAGACTGTCCTCCGATATAACCCCGTCTGGAGATGCTCTCTGTCAGGAGGCAGAGAGCTTAACCTGCCTAGTTGAAGACGAATCTCCAACTTCAGACCACGGACAGTATCTACAAACTGCCCTACGCAGTCAGATGTGGCACAAGGCGGAATTGAATGTGGGGTTCCCGAGTCCGTAGGCTCAGCCAAAACTTCCCCGTAGATCCCGTATAAAACGGAGTAGGGTAGGTGTTTCCCTAGACGGGACAATGCCCTTCGTCATAGCCCCGTCTGGGAATGGTCTGTGTCCGGAGTTACACCGTTTCTTTGATAATGTCACTGTCTAGACATTTCGCTCTTCCAGGTCCCTATTCACCCCATAATGTCACAGAAAAGCCAATGACATAAGTTCTTAAAAAATATATTAACCTTCTGTTCCCACTTCTTTCTAGAAATGTATAGGTTATGGGTATGACTATTTGGATTCGGAGCCATCTGAATATTCGCCTTTTTGTCTGTTCCATACATCTCATTTAATTCCGTATAATTCAATTCTAAAAATTCTACAGAATAGCGTAGCACGGCAATTACTCACGTATTATTACATTGGTAACATTTCCACCATTACATTTGTTTCAAGGAGTTTTCTTACACGTCTCCCATATTCTATAACACGGTCGGACCGGTTCGATACTTTGTTGTTCCCAAGCTGGTCCGTACTTCTGCAACTCAACTGATGGTTGTCTGCTTTACGCTTCGTTCATTCAGCTGCTTCTGTCCCACGTTGTGTTCCTTCATCACAGTTCAGTGAAAATCAAATTTCGTTCGTACTTGACCCTTGGGTCGGACCGTAGCTACAAAAGCACAAAGAACGCTTCTGCCGGCGAAAATAAAAGTAACATAACAAAATAACGAAGAAGGTCGCCGGGTTAATTTTCAATTGGTTGTAGAACAATCACGTTGTCAAAAATAAGCACTCAGTTGTGAAACAAGCTGAGAAAAGAGAAATCCACCTTGAGAAAGAGAGATATTTATGGTGCCATGGAGCATCTCATTGTGCTCAAGTGGGATAGTACATTGCTTGGGCTATGATTTGCTGCTGGTACATGGGTGGAGGTATTTCTGTATAAATACCAGCTTGATTCATCAGTCAGATTGCAGGGTTTGTATTCTGTTACAACATGCTTTATTTTTGTCTGCCAGCTGGACGCTAGCTGGGACCCTTACCCCGGTAAAGTGTTGTTATAGATTTTGATACAAAATTAACCCTACCTGTTAAACTCTCTATCGTGACACTTTTTTCTCACTAAAACTTGAAGCGGGTTCAACCAACAAAAAAAGTGTCGGTCGGAAATTTTCTCGGCGGCGGATCACGTGGGGTTCAGTAGCCCCCTCATCCGTTTCTGTCACGTCTCTTCTGCGTCTCTTACCGACTCTTGGTCTAACAGCTGTGTCGCTTAAGCGCTCTGTTTATATGTATTTTGCCCGACTCCCACCGCGCCTAGCCGAAATCTTTTCGGGTTGCTGGTCGAACTCTCTGCCTCTGGGGCAGAGAAGGACCCGGACAAGGCTCTGCCTCTGAGCAGAGAGGAACCCGGACGAGGCTCTGCCGAAGGGCAGAGTCTCGTTCGAGGAGGTTGACCAACACGATCCCGTTTATGCGGTTTCTACGGGGATTTTTTGGCCGAGACTACGGCCTCGGATAGCCAACGTTATACTCGGCCTTGTGCCATATTTAATATAGGGGGTGGGATCTAGTTAATACTGACTTCACTGCGCCTCAGGACTCTTCAATATTCATATAAATTAATTATTTTTTTTCTAATTTTGAAGAAACGACACTGATCTTTGTCGCGTCCCCCAATAGGACTATTAGTGAATTTGCTCCTTTGCTTGAAAAAAAAACTAAGTAAAATGTATACATTTCTTCCTAATGTATAGATGGATTTCCTCCTAATTATCGAAAGCGCTACTAGGGGACGCTTTCCGGACTATAAATAATCAGCGATATCTTTTCTCACCCTCTTTTTACGTTTCGGCTTACACAACAACATGTAAAACTCTCACGGAAGAAACGCGAGAACAATACTTACATACACACACACACGTACATACGCACATTCACTCACTACACATACTTTGGACCCAAACAGTTTGCGCATTCATTTGTTACACACATTATTGTCTTTGTTACTTGTAATCGTTTGTTATTAATGTATTATTATTTGTTTATATATATATATATATATATATATATATATATATATATATATATATATATATATATATATATATATTGGTTCTTGTCGTTTCTTTACGTGAACTCATATACCGAGTCTGTCATGTTTCTTGTGGGCATTTCTGGGAACA
Organism: Acanthosepion esculentum; assembly: GCA_964036315.1. NCBI lineage: Eukaryota > Metazoa > Mollusca > Cephalopoda > Sepiida > Sepiidae > Acanthosepion > Acanthosepion esculentum. The sequence continues at coordinate 36,812,036 of OZ038503.1, read as the reverse complement.
CACGTGTTTATCTCACAACGCATACACTGGCCCGCAACACATTCAAGCAAAGCGGTCAGTTATTCAAAACAATACATTTTTCGACAACAAAATTTGTTTATCATTCCTTTCTCTATCCTGACGACAATCAGCCCCTGATCGGTTACTGATTCAAAATAATAATTTTTCCCGATAACAAACTTTTATTTTTATGAATTAATCTTCATAATTCAAGGCATCTAGGAAGATCTTGACATTGCCGTATAAAACTTATTGAGCTACACCGAGTGAGCCAGGGAAGAGACGGATATATTTTCCCGTTATGAAACAGCACAACTCTGAGGCTCCTGGGTTAGTTGCCGATGAAGAGTCGCCACTCGCCGGTGTTACAGACGAATTCCGGATTCTTGAACAGACCGCTCAGATTGTGGAAGAAGCAAAGTCCATCTTAACGGGTGAAAAAACTTGAAAAGCGTTGGTGTCGGATTCGGATTCTTTGGCTTGCGACTTGCACGCATTCACCTTTTTTTTAGTCGGTATCACCCCAGTTCAAGGGAGTAAGGCCACTAAGACACAAGCGTTTACAGTGTGCGGAGGAATTAAGAACAAGAACAAAATAATGTCCATTGAGAGAAAAGAGTAATCAGGAGGAAAGTAGATAGAGATTGATATTGCATTTAAATTGTTGCAGATTAAAGTTGGCTGGAAAGCATGGAGCCGAAAGGGAGTTCCACAAACGAGAAATGGAGAAAAGAAACTGTTAGCAAATAACTTACGGCTACATTTAGTTAATTCAATGAAAATCGATGAGATCTCGACTCAAGTCTAGTACTGCGCTTAATTTCAAAAAGTCTAGGTACTATAGACAGGAGCTCAATCGAACAATTACCATGCAAGTATTTATTAACAAATGGTAGAGAGAGACACCCTTACGGCGGTGGGTAAGTGAATGAAGCCGACCCGCCAGGTTATGACCAATAATATTGCTGATTATTCCTTTGATTTTACCAAGGAATTCATGGTAAGTATCAGGGGAACCGGACCATATATGTCATAAATATTCTAAGCCTGGAATAATGGTAGACTTATAGATATGTAATTTAGATTCCGGAAAGAAAATTTATCTCGCACGACACAGTAAACCGAATTTGTTAGCAACTGATCTAACATTGGATTCAATATAGTCTTTCCACTTTATATCAGCTGAGAACATCATCTCGAGCAGGTTCAATGAGTCCTGGAGGTTAGCATCAGCCATGCTGATGGAAGATAGATGGAAGTCTTTTAGTGAGTTAATGGATAGAAGTTTAAGTTTTGGAGGCGTCAAAATTGACAGTCCATCTTTTGCTCCACTTATCGACGGTGTTGAGGTCATTTTTAACATCAGCTATCATTTTGACCATGTCGGACTGATCAGCCTTTATGTCGAGGTAGGATGAAATGGCTGTTTCGTCAGCATAGATGCCAAGTTGAGATCTGATGTCGTCAGGAAGTCCGTTAATGAAAATTAAAATCTGCGTAGAACCAAGGAGACCGGGGTGAGGGGCTATGTCAGTACGAAAGGATCTAGACGAGTGGTTGTTCAGTATAACTTTGGTTTCATGATTTGATAGGAAAAACTGGAGCAGCTCAAAAATGTGTCTGGAGACGACATAACTTTTCAGCTTGTGGAAAAGACCCAAATTCTGTTTTCTCTATCATCCTAATGTAATTTATTCTGTGATGTTGTTAAGAGCAAAAACAAAATAGTATTGTGAAACTTTGATTACATCCTTTCTTTCAATTTGAATGAATAAAATCTTTAATAATAATATGTATTTTAATTTGTAGAGCCGTATTTGAAGACTATTTCTTTCTTCGCTTTTCACGCACCTTTGTCTCTACACCTATACTGTCGCCGAACATAATAATGGTATATCAGGTTTATGCACCGAAGCCAAATATGCTCGATATGGTGGCAGCGTTAGATAATAGCAGCACAGTTAGAAAAAGTACCCAGTCCGACTCAAGTCGCTTCGAATGTTACGTCTTTTCAACTTACAAAAAAAAACTCTCGACATCCGGCAATGATGTTTTCCAAGTTCCCTGACTCATGAAAAAAGATGCACAAGAGTATTTTTCCGTAGGGTACTTATCCAGACGGCTAATGGCCGGCAACTAGGACCAACAGAAAAGCAAATCTGTGGTTCCGAACGCAATATTTACTGTAGTCTATCTTTATTCATCAAGAAACCACATGTATATGTTAAGAACGCCAATCATTTAAGATCAAAAGCCATGACGACCAGGCTATGTATATCATATTATTATTATTATTATTATTATTATTATTATTATTATTACAACACTTAGAAAAGAGAGCTATTTACGAAAAGAAAATCGAAAAGTAACTTTCTTTCAACGCAGAGAGGAAATGTTGTTGATCTAGACATTTCAAAGACAATCACACAAATGAGTGGAAAACGTTTCAGACGAACTAAGCTATACGAATTCATTTAATCTTGTTTCAATATTCGTATTGAGAGTGGCCATTTTAGAACTGTAATATTGGATAACAGCATCTATAGCAAGGAAAGAATTATTCTCTCCCATTAAATTTACTTTATGGACAGGAACACAAATAGGCATTTTAAGACTGAGTCAAGAATATTAACATTATAATTTTATTTCCTTTGATTTCTGGTGTGTACACATTTCGTTCAGGGTCCCGCCCAGAGACCTACGGGTATCATGACATTTTGCATTGAACAATTTAAAAAAAAAATTTTTTTCATAGATAAAGCCCTACGTAAGGTGTGGTTTTTTACTCATGAGAAAAAAGTTTTTTTTATTTATTTAAGGCATGGACTTCCAGGAATTCCTACAATTATTCTATTGGAATCTTTTCCAACCAATCCGAGAGCTCCAACTACAACAGGTATTGTTGATGTTCCCATATGCCACATTTTTGAGATTTCGACTTCAATGTCCTTGCATTTCGATAGCTTTTTGAAGACTTTCAAAGATACAGACTGCAGGGATTGCTATATTAATAAGGATGCACATTCTTGTTTGCGTTCTCTAATAACAATACCCGGGTGGTTAGTTTTGATTGTGCAGATCCTGATATAGAGGTTAGTTCCATCCTTGATTATGTGACAGTATTAGGATCTTGTTGCGAGGTTTTGGTTCTGAGCTGCAATAATTAGGCCTTCTATCTCAGCTTTCAACCCGGTTCTCCTCAGCCACTCATGTGTTTTCGTTTTCTTCACATCTGCTTCTTTCGTCCTTTTTAGATATTTTCCATGCAACGCCTGTCCTCGCAATTTTTTTAAAATTTCATTTGGCCAAGTTGTTTTACTATCTGTTTTATACGTTTGGCGTACCCCCTTCGTTTTGTCTTGGTAGGGTGTCGAATACATTAACATTTTGGAATTTTTTACTTTTCGTTTCCGTCGCTTTTTTACTTTTTCACTTATTATTTCTGCGATCGTTGCCAAAGCTGCGTATATAAGATGATTAATTTCTGTCAGGTGAATCGGTCTTTCCATATCGTCCTTTATTTTTCGAATTGTTTGGTTATCGAGGTTGATGGTTTCCTTCAATTGACGGTTCTTTCTTACTTTTAGAATTGTTGACCTTTCCTAACATTCTCCCAGTTATATTATTATATTATTTTATCTTCTCCGTTTCTCTCTCGTATTCGTCATTATCTTCCTCTATTTGCTTGTGTAAGCAAGATGGATTATCACTCTGGGTTGTTGGCATTTATCCCCTCGATATTAACGTTAACGTTTTATATATTTATTTATTTATTATTATTATTATTATTATTATTATTATTATTATTATTATTATTATTATTATTATTATTATTTCGTTTGATTTCTTTTGTATTCTGATTTACTTCCGAGTCCCAACCAGAAACCTACGGTCAGAAATCGTATCATAACATTTTCCTACTGAACACTTTTGTAAAAATATAAATATAACAGCCTAAGAACATACACATTTCACATTGATACCTTCTTAAATATGTGAATTGTACATTTGAAAACAATTGTTTCCTTGCTATGGGTAAAAGAAATCCCTTCAAGGAGTTTATCAAAACATTTCCAATCAAACCGCAGGCTCCTTCCCCGTCTGGAATTATTCACGTTTCAAGCCACCAATGTTTTAGATCTCCACATCACGATCCATGTATTTTGATATTTTTTTGAAAATCTTCAAAATTGCATTACAGCATTGAGAAACTACCATATCAATAAGAAATCACATTCTGTTCTTTTAGTCGTTGGTCACTCTCTGGGTGATTAACTTTGATTGTTCTGTCTGCTACTATTATCATTAAAGGAGTATTGAAATAGATTGCCTTGCCATCAATCACAATTTACAAAAACTTTTAATGTATTTTTCTAAAGGCAAAATGAATCCCTCTCCACAAGCTATGCTCTCAATTGTAGGATTGTATCTGGGAAAATAATTCTTATTCTCTCAGGATCAATATTCGATCACAAAATAAGACTTATTCTTACAAAATGAAATGTTTTGGCTCAAAATAACCGTCAAAGGTTTGATAAACAGTAAAAATTAAAAATACAAACAAAAAATGGGAAACTGTGTGTTAATCAATGTGTTATAAGTAAAATATTTAGTTGTAGAAATTTAGATTTTTAATAATGTCTTCGAACGAATATAAATATTGTTGTTGCGTTTGTGTTTTAAGGTGTTTTTGAACTCGCATAAAGTTCTTTTAAATAGGTATTATCATTACCCAACGAATAAATCAATGTAAAACCTCGCCTTTCTTTTTCAATGGTAAATTTTAAATGAAGCACTTACTGGTCTCTCTAATACTAAGGTAAGTTAACACGGGATCTGAATTGGTTGATACTGAAGAATGGAGCTTATATGAAAATTCTATGGAAATTCGGCGTTTTACAGGTGGAAATAATCTCAAACCCTAAACATACATCACGCAAACTTCCTAGATCCCTTTCCCGCCTCTTGCTCTGAAATATGCTCCGTTGAAGTACTGATTCTCTTGGGCTCTTCTGACCATTCGTTGATTAATGTTAAAATTGATGCCAAACCGAAATATCCACTGTTTTAACATTTAACAGAACGGTATTTCCGATGTGTATTTGCGGAAGCTACCCTTACAGATTTCTTCAAAAATGGAGCTTTTAGTAATGCCTACGCTATCGCTGAATGGATAATATCAGGAATGGAAAGTTTTGCCCCATAAAAAATATACGAACAGAAACGAAATAGCCAAAACATTTTTAATACCTTTAGACTGCATGAAGTAATATATTTATGCCATAACGAGTGAGGGCAAATGACTGACATACGACAATGTTCATTGTAAAATTTGGTTTGAGAAGGACACCTCTTCGTAATTAATCACAAAATATGACATCCATAAAAAGAAAAATTACCTTCTTTATTTCAATAATAACTCTTGAATGAAGTACTTTCTGGTTGATGCAGTATTACCTGACGGTATTAGATTAATATTGATACTTTTCAACGAATTATTCACACATGTATCGTTATCTTTGTTGTTTTGAGACGATAATTCTTTTGATGGCACATTGGTACGCAGGTGTAGTGACCATTAAATCCTTCTCTATCTGAAGTGGATAATGAATTGTTTTTTCGTACAAAAGATAATTCTTTTTTTACACATAAAATATGACTTAGGTTTATCATGGTAATGCACAACGTCCACTAATAACGCTGCACCATTGTGAATAGATTCAGTTCAAGAGCAACGGACAGTCATTTTACATACAGAATAGACTATATATATATATATATCTATATCTATATCTATATCTATCTATCTATATATATATATATATATATATATATGTATGTATTCAAAAGAGAATTCTTTTTTTTTCAACGCATAATATATGACTTAAGTTTGTCAGGATAACACGCAACGTCAACTAGTAAATCTCCGCCATTTTGAATTGATTCAGTTCAAGAGCGACGGACATTCATGACGAAAAATATATTTAAAATACACAATAGACTATATATATATATATATATATATATATATATATATATATATATATATATATATATATATATATATATATATATATATGTATGTTCAAAAGAAAATTCATATTTTTTTCAACGCATAATATATGACTTAGGTTTGTCAAGATAACACGCAAACGCAACTAGTAAATCTCCGCCATTTTGAATTGATTTAGTTCAAGCGACGGACATTCATGACGAAAAAATATTAATAATACAAAATTGACTATTTGGAAATATAAGATAAAACTAAGAATGGTATAAACCTCTCCCAGTGAAATTCTTCAGCAAAGCGACGAAGATACGGATAACAGTCCGAAAATCTAGAATAAAGAGAACTTATTTCAGGAGTACCGAGATTTATACCAAAAATGCTAGAATGGATTTATGGTAGATTTATCTGTCAAAATAAAACATTGATGATTATGGTTCCCAAATTGTATAATGACAATGAATCATTTCAAAAATTCAGAAAATATGAGGAGACCCGTAAAGATTTCCAAGAACGAATGTATCAAAACAACAATGTGGATACTGATTCGTATGTTAATGTCTTATTGTATTAATCCTTATATCTAATAATCTCAAATTATACCAACATCGTTCATAATATATGCATCCTTCTTCGTTTCTTTCTATCTCCCTTTCACATTATCAATCAATCTCAGTTCTTATATAAGTCTGATATATATATATATATATATATATATATATATATATATATATATATATATATATATATATATATACCGCCTTCACTTCCTCACTTCGTTAATTTACTTATTACTGTCCGTCATAAATGTGTAAATTTGTTTTCATTTTTCGTTTAAACCTTTGGAAATAAAATCTAATGATCCGCTGTCCTTTAAAAGGGCTGTGGTGAAATAATTTATTATATGGAACCTTAAAGTGGTCTGTTTTTATTTAAATTATTAGCTCTGATTTACATTGAGCTCTCTGGATTTTATACTCCTTGGGTCTACCCATACGGATTACCTATTTTTACGTAAACTATATATATATATATATATATATATATATATATATATATATGCAGTAATCCTTCGTTTATGCATGTTTCATTGAAAACGACAGACAAGGTACTACGGTTAAGCTTTTTATTTAATTTTTTTGTGTTCGAACAAGAGCTTTCTTTTCTGGAAAAAGAGTGTCTAAAAACTGTCCAAATGTTTTATAGTTCCGAGCGCTTTCCGATACACCTTTAGCCATTATCAAGGATGAATGTATTTTTCAGCTTAATTGAGTGCGTGCATCATGTGTATGTTTTAGTGTGTTGTAGTCGATGTTTTAATTTCCGAATACGGTTAGCACACTGTGGCCTTGTTCGTAGTTACGATTTTAAGATCTTCTATTCTTAATTGAATAAACCAATGTTTTTTTTTCAGTGTTTCTTACGAGAAATGCTATCAAGATGGCTAAACTTAAATAGTCTAGCGTTTTTTAGATATTAAACATTCTGTGTATGGAAAATTATGCTGGTACACGTTTTGGGCAGTATGTCCATATTTATCTATGTGTGTCTTATTTATTTATGTATCTATCTCAGTTTTTCGTAACTCATTCTGTTTATATCTATGTATCGACCTATCTATCTGTCTGTCTCTCTATTATTTGAATTCCCCAAGGAATGAAATGCGTATATATAAACATATACCTTTCTAATAATTATGTATATATATATACACTTGGAATGGAGTACTTTGGCTGATAGGCATTTGTTTACATTTGTAAAAACAAAACACTAGATTTAGTTTTGTAACTCTACCGAGTGAAGATAGCTCTGACTGACACCAAATTAGTTGTGTTTCAATCCTGGCTTGAGGCATTCGGAAGTCTAGTCGCACTGAGGAGCTGTGATACAGCGAAATAGTACTGTCTGTGAATGATATATATATATATATATATATATATATATATATATATATATATATATATATATATATAGAGAGAGAGAGAGAGAGAGAGAGAGTCATCAATAGATGGAGAGTTTCGTTGTATCACAGTTCATCAGTGTAGTTAGAAATGGGAATACTTCAAGAGGGGATAGAAACTCGACCGATTTGGCATCAGTCGAAGACTCACACTGCTAGGCTATTAGGGTACGCTATGGGGGTAAGGGAATTTATAGCACATTATATACGAGATATAAGAATTATCAACATCCAGAGGGCTCAATTCCTAGTGAAGAGCTTCATATTAATCAGCAGCAGCCGATAAATTCCCCATCTTCCAAAGTCATCTACCGACAAAAGAGAACAGCCCTTTTAAAAAGTGTCTAAAATTCCAGGTGTTGACCCAAATATTATGAGTGAAATTTGGTTGACGGCACTAAGTCAAAAATCATCGTGACAAACAGAAAATATGACTGGGCAAGCGACTACAATAGGGATTATCTAGCCGCCCTAGTAGACCGGTATCCTCGAATACCAGATGACAGCCATTAACGATATATATATATATATATATATATATATATATATATATATATATATATATTAATGCATGTTTCATTAAATAATATAGACAGGTTTTGTCTATTTATTATAAGTAAGTTCCTATCATATTGATACGTGTTTAAATCCAATCTAAGCTTTCGGCATATATAAGCCATTATCAAAGACGACAATTTGAATAAATCAATTAACACACAGACGAAACTACAATGATTTTCCGCCCTTGCTGCTTGAATAATCTCAAAGTAACGACAAACTCGTATATACGACACAAGGAAGCGAAAATCGTGTAGCAGATCGTGACATCACACAGGACCACGCGAGAAAGAAAAACGAGAAGTATTTAATATGGGAAGCCGTTGGTATAAACCGATGGCTTCTGTTATTAATTATAGGCATTTAAGAATATTTGTGGAGATTTCATAGTTTATTTTGTTCAGGTTAGGTTTCAACTGTTTTATGTATGTAGCTTCAACGATTGTTAATTATTGTTTATTGTTTTCATGTTTAAGTATAATTGTGTTGTGGTGTCTTCCTTTCGTCTTTCAACGATAATGTGAATATGCTTATCAGACAATATGAAAGTAACTTACTTAAACTAAATAGACAAAACCGTTCTATATTATTTAATGAAACATGCATTAATGAATAATTGCTGCCGAAATATATATATATATATATATATATATATATATATATATATATATATATCGGAATCAGCACCTTATTTTACCTTTCTTAGTCAATAACCGTTGAACACTTCTAGATTTAAAGCTGAACATGCAACTATGTTTCATATAAAGTTATGTAAGTGAATATTGATAAACATTGAAACAATTGCTTCGTCGCCATTGACACGAACAAAATTCTTTATTTCCGTAACAAGCTCGCCATCTACTTTCCATTTCCTGGGATCTTCCGAGCGCCGATAACCGTGTCTAGAAACACAGAATCGTTCAATATTTTGAAAGCAAACGCATTTTAGCTGGCCAACGGGAGTCTGTTGCATAGAATTCAAAGAATATTATGAAATGAAATGAAAAAGAATAAGAATAAGAATCACATTTCTGTTGGTTTAAGTCTCTTCTTCATCTGTGAGAAAATTATCCATCTTTCACTGCTACATAGGAGGACTGATATTACACAAGAGTTCAGTAGCCTGTCGGAGTTAGCTCCTCCTCAGTTCCTTAATCCTCCAACAGGGGTATCTCACACCTTGCTATAAATACTGGCTGACCCTTCGCCTTGATTTCTTTCCCACTTACGCCTTGGGTCGCCACCTCGCGTGGAGGTGAGGTAAATCTCTTTTTTTCCACTTAGGCCTTGGGCCGCCACCTCGCGTGGAGGTGAGGTAAATCTCTCTAACACCAATATGTGACCTCTCACAGAAACAGCGTTTCCCAAATTCTGGGAACAAGCTAAGAACAATACACGTACGTACGAACACTCACTACAACACACACAGATAATTTCTCCACACATACACTATGTTTCTGTCTATGTCTTTGTTTAACTTGGTATTAATATATATTTGTTTACACATGTATATCGGTCTTGTTTGTTTTCTTTGTCTTCTTTGGACTTAATTAAAGTCCAACATTCTCATGTAGCTGGACCGGCTAGCAGGAAATTTTAACCTTCTGATATCTCTTCACATCTTCACCCCACGTTCCACTACAAGCCTTTTCTTTGTTTCCAACAAATATATTTCTGTTTCTTAATATATTTTTGAAACTAGATACAGTGTGTTTTTAATGACATATCGGAAACGACGTAGACGAATATGGGTTTCTGTGGATATATTTTTTTTTTATTAACATCTGTGAATCGTGTAACTCTTTCGGAAGTATAGTGGGGTAGTTTCCTGTTGCCTAATCTACAGCTAGATATTTAGTGTGTACTTTCTCTTAGCCTGCCAAGTTTACTACGGTCTATATTGTTATTTAATATTTAACTAGTGCGAAAGTGAAAGAGAGGCCTTCATCCCTTTTTCACGTGCGTTCGTTAAAAAGTGAATGCAGCTGACTGGGTTGGGTTTTGAATTCGGGTTAGGATTTGAATTCGGCCTGTTAATTTTTTTAATTCGTGCTGTTAAAGAACGCATTACGCACAAATCCTAAGTTATCTATAAACGTTAGACAATTCTTTTTCGCTGTTAACATTTGTACATATATATTTTGATGACTGAATATTGATATTTCTGGCATAAATGAATAAAATAATTTATTTAACTGGTAATATTTAATCTATTTAAACGAATTTATTTTAATTTATTTAATAGGATTTATTTTACTTTATTTAATTGAATTTGTTTTAATCTAATTCATAACGTCAAAGATTTTGACATAATGCATATACGCAGATGATCCTGCGAAATTAGCAGGGGTAGAAGGAAAAGTATAGGGCCTCTTGAACAAGTAAAGGAAGACTAGAGGAAAGGACTAACCAGCAATTGCAATAAAGACAAAATGTATGGCTGCAAGCAAGGGAAACAACCCATGTAGGTAATTTCGAACAGGAGATGTCAAAATCAAACACGTACAGAAGTTTACATATCTATATAGTATTTTATTAGAGGATGGGCAATGTAACACGAAAATTCGAGGTCAGTTTGGAAGAGAAACATTTAAACTTGCAAAATCAAATCGAAGTACTAAGAAGAAAAAAGAAAATCCCGTTAGATACAAAAGAAAAGTGCTAGGCAGTTATACAATGACCTATCCTCCTACATGGGAAATACAGGACATTTCTTTTCACAGGTGAAGTGAAAATAGAGATGTGATTCTAAGGAAAGACACTGAACATTTCATAACGGACCTTATAAACAACTGTGTAGTTTTAAAGAAAACGAAAACAAGACGGACACTCATACAATTAGAAACATACAACTGATATCCCTGATATCCTTTATAGACACGGCATATAGAAGAAGTAGAGGAAGAAGATAATTAATGAAGTAGACGAAGAAGAAGAAGGAGTATGCGGATGAGGAGGAAGAAATTACTTTATTATATTGACAAAGCATAAAAAAAGAAAAGAAACGAAAAGAAGAAGAAGAAGAAGAAGAAGAAGAAGAAGAAGAAGAAGAAGAAGAAGAAGAAGAAGAAGAAGAAGAAGAAGTTACTTTATTATTTGGACTATACAAAAGAAAATATATATATATATATATATATATATATATATATATATATATATATATATATATATATATGCATGTTTCATTAAATAATATAGACAGTTTTTGTCTATTTATTATCAGCAAGTTCCTTTCATAGTGATACATGTTTAAATCCAATCTAAGCTTTCGGCTTATATAAGCCATTATCAAAGACGACAATTTGAATAAATCAATTAACACACAGACGAAACTACAATGATAGTTCGCCCTTGCTGCTTGAATAAGCTCAAAGTAACGACAAATTTGTATATACGAGACAAGGAAGTGAAAGTCGTGTCGCAGACCGTGACATCACACATGACCACGCGAGAAAGAAAAACGAGAAGTATTTTATATGGGAAGCCGTTGGTATAAACCAATGGCTTCTGTTATTAATTATAGGCATTTAAGAATATTTGTGGAGATTTCATAGTTTATTTTGTTCAGGTTAGGTTTCAACTGTTTTATGTATGTAGCTTCAACGATTGTTAATTATTGTTTATTGTTTTCATGTTTAAGTATAATTGTGTTGTGGTGTCTTCCTTTCGTCTTTCAACGATAATGTGAATATGCTTATCAGACAATATGAAAGTAACTTACTTAAACTAAATAGACAAAACCGTTCTATATTATTTAATGAAACATGCATTAATGAATAATTGCTGCCGAATATATATATATATATATATATATATATATATATATATATATATATATATATATATATATATATATATATATATATCGGAATCAGCACCTTATTTTACCTTTCTTAGTCAATAACCGTTGAACACTTCTAGATTTAAAGCTGAACATGCAACTATGTTTCATATAAAGTTATGTAAGTGAATATTGATAAACATTGAAACAATTGCTTCGTCGCCATTGACACGAACAAAATTCTTTATTTCCGTAACAAGCTCGCCATCTACTTTCCATTTCCTGGGATCTTCCGAGCGCCGATAACCGTGTCTAGAAACACAGAATCGTTCAATATTTTGAAAGCAAACGCATTTTAGCTGGCCAACGGGAGTCTGTTGCATAGAATTCAAAGAATATTATGAAATGTAATGAAAAAGAATAAGAATAAGAATCACATTTCTGTTGGTTTAAGTCTCTTCATCTGTGAGAAAATTATCCATCTTTCACTGCTACATAGGAGGACCGATATAACACAAGAGTCCAGTAGCCTGTCGGAGTTAGCTCCTCCTCAGTTCCTTAATCCTCCAACAGGGGTCTCTCACACCTTGCTATAAATACTGGCTGACCCTTCGCCTTGATTTCTTTCCCACTTACGCCTTGGGTCGCCACCTCGCGTGGAGGTGAGGTAAATCTCTCTTTTTCCACTTAGGCCTTGGGCCGCCACCTCGCGTGGAGGTGAGGTAAATCTCTCTAACACCAATATGTGACCTCTCACAGATACAGCGTTTCCCAAATTCTGGGAACAATCTAAGAACAATACACCTACGTACGAACACTCACTACAACACACACAGATAATTTCTCCACACATACACTATGTTTCTGTCTATGTCTTTGTTTAACTTGGTATTAATATATATTTGTTTACACATGTATATCGGTCTTGTTTGTTTTCTTTGTCTTCTTTGGACTTAATTAAAGTCCAACATACTCATGTAGCTGGACAGGCTAGCAGGAAATTTTAACCTTCTGATATCTCTTCACATCTTCACCCCACGGTCCACTACAAGCCTTTTCTTTGTTTCTAACAAATATATTTCTGTTTCTTGATATCTTTTTGAAACTACATACAGTGTGTTTTTAATGACATATCGGAAACGACGTAGACGAATATGGGTTTCTGTGGATATATTTTTTTATTAACATCTGTGAATCGTGTAACTCTTTCGGAAGTATAGTGGGGTAGTTTCACGTTGCCTAATCTACAGCTAGATATTTAGTGTGTACTTTCTCTTAACCTCCCAAGTTTACTACGGTCTATATTGTTATTTAATATTTAACTAGGGCGAAAGGGAAAGAGAGTCCTTCATCCCTTTTCAACGTGCGTTCGTTAAAAAGTGAATGCAACTGACTGGGTTGGGATTTGAATTCGGCTGTAATTTTTTTAAATAGAGCTGCTAAAGAACGCTTTACGCACAAATCCTAAGTTATCTATATACGTTAGAAAATTTCTTTTTCGCTGTTAACATTTGCACATATATATTTTGATGACTGAATAATGATAATTCTGGCATAAACGAATAAAATAATTTGTTGAACTGGTAATATTTAATCTATTTAAACGAATTTATTTTAATTTATTTAATAGGATTTATTTTACTTTATTTAATTGAATTTTTTTAAATCTAATTCATAACGTCAAAGATTTTGACATAATGCATATACGCAGATGATCCTGCGAAATTAGCAGGGGTAGAAGGAAAAGTATAGGGCCTCTTGAACAAGTAAAGGAAGACTAGAGGAAAGGACTAACCAGCAATTGCAATAAAGACAAAATGTATGGTTGCAAGCAAGGGAAACAACCCATGTAGGAAATTTCGATCAGGAGGAGTCAAAATCAAACACGTACAGAAGTTTACATATCTATATAGAATTTTTTTAGATGATGGGCAATGTAACACGAAAATTCGAGGTCAGTTTGGAAGAGAAACATTTAAACTTGCAAAATCAAATCGAAGGGCTAAGAAAAAAAAAGAAAATCCTATTAGATACAAAAGAAAAGTGCTAGGCAGTTATACAATGACCTATCCTCCTACATGGGAAATACAGGACATTTCTTTTCACAGGTGAAGTGAAAATAGAGATGTGATTCTAAGGAAAGACGCTGAACATTTCATAACGGACCTTATAAACAACTGTGTAGTTTTAAGGAAAACGAAAACAAGACGGACACTCATAGAATTAGAAAGATACAACTGATATCCCTGATATTCTTGAATAGACACGGCATATAGAAGAAGTAGAGGAAGAAGATAATTAATGAAGAAGACGAAGAAGAAGAAGGAGGATGGGGATGAGGAGGAAGAAATTACTTTATTATATTGACAAAGCATAAGAAAAGAAAAGAAACGAAAAGAAGAAGAAGAAGAAGAAGAAGAAGAAGAAGAAGAAGAAGAAGAAGAAGAAGAAGAAGAAGAAGAAGAAGAACAAGAACAAGAACAAGAAGAAGAACAAGAAGAAGAACAAGAAGAACAAGAAGAAGAAGTAACACAAGAAGTAAAAGAAGAAGTTACTTTATTATTCGGACAATACAAAAGAAAAGAAGATGGACGAGAAGTAAAAGAAAAAGAAGGAAGAAAAAGAAAAAGGAGACGAAAAGAAGAAGAATATAATATTACATTATTATTTGGACAAAGCAAATAAGAAGAAGAAGAAGAAGAAGAAGAAGAAGAAGAAGAAGAAGAAGAAGAAGAAGAAGAAGAAGAAGAAGAAGAAGAAGAAGAAGAATTTACTTTATTATTTGGACAATACAAAAGTAAAGGAGATGGACGAGAAAATAAAAAAGAAGAAAGAAAAGAAAGAAGAAAAAAAAAGAGAAGAAAAGAAGAAGAATATAATATTACATTATTATTTGGACAAAGCAAATACGAAGAAGAAGAAGAAGAAGAAGAAGAAGAAGAAGAAGAAGAAGAAGAAGAAGAAGAAGAAGAAGAAGAAGAGATTACTTTATTATTTGGACAAAGCAAAAGAATAGAACTTTTGAGCACCGATTGAAGATCAATGTCATTTAAAACGAATATCTTACTTAATATTTATTTTAGGAAACTTGTTCAGTCTCCTTGACATTTATTACTTTTTACTAAACTTGAATAATACAAATCGGCATTTCATTCACTGAGTTTCAGCTTTTGAACAAAGTGATGGATATATCGATATTAATTTTCTTTTTACAGAAAAAAAAATCCCGCTGTTTTTTCCTTTGATCTCTGCCAGAAAAATCGTTGCCTTTATAGCACTTAAAAGTCTTAATCTGTTTTTCGTTTCCAATTGTTTATCTGAAATGCCTTTTTAATTTATTAATGGATTCAACTGAACATGGCAGCATAACGGAAGTGGAAGCGAATTCTTCATGTCAATAAAGCCAAGGCTCCCAATCCGCGAAATAATAGCAACATTTAATCTAAGAACAATTCTCCGAATAGAACAGTAGTCGCAATGCTGAAACCGAAGAAACAATATAAATAAACACAAATATGAACATTGCAGGGAAAAATCGAAAACGTTTATCTCAAAACATTAGACTATACACCGACGTTGCAAAACTCATTAGATAACAGTATATAAAGGTAATTAACGTTGGCACCTTCGTAATTTGTGATCATTGAAATGTCTAGAACAATACAAGATGTTTTGATACATGGTGATTCAGTTTGATCCCTAGTTAGGGTGCTATGAAGTCGAAGGTTTAGATTCTTCTTTTCTCTAACGCGTGTAACAGCGAAATTGTCCAAATCGTGTAACAGCAAAATTGTCCAGGTGTTCGACTGAGATTTGAACGTTTTTATCTTCAGAAATGATTAAAGATATCTTACTGGATTTCTCCGAGGTTTTCATAACACTTTTGGACTCTCCTTTCAACAATAAGTATGTATTTAGCTCTAAATATGAAGTGAATATCCCTCTTCCTCTTGTGACCTGCTGATCCAGTTTTCCTCTTACATGTTCCCCCATTTTTAAACTTATTTACCGTCTCTTGATGGTTTTTGAATGAACTTTGTAGATGGAAATTAGAGTACGAATGTTGGTATCAATACTGAAGGCCTAAATGATCTTTTCCCTCTCACCATTGCTCAGTTGGAAAGACGGTGGGGCTTGCACATAAAAGTTTTAAACACTTCTCTTTCTAGTGGGTTTTCAGTGATTCTTACGATAAATAGAGTCAAGATGGCTAAAACATCTTATCTGAAATCCTGTGAAAAAGAAACGCAGTTAAGTGTCTTTTTATGTATTAAACATTTTGTGAGATGTACAATTATCGGATGTTGTTATAGGATTTGGACATTTTTTATATTAAATCCGGTGTGTTCGGTATTTCGTCAGGACATGGACGACAATTTTCTCCATAACCCGCTATCCCTTGGACCTATTAGCAGTGTTTTTTTTTTCATTCTGTCAATTGAGCTGCCTATTCCGGCTATTTATTCACACTAGTTCTTCATTTAAGTAGATCTGTGCATTCCCTTATCACTTTTAGCTCATGTACGCCCTGCAATGGTTACGTTTTGCAAGGACTCTTTCCTCATTAGGTGGCGACGGCGTGTTTCATGCTTCAGAGAAATCTTCATGACCTGAAGATTGCGTTCAATCATGAAATATACACGATGATGATATCAGTGTCCACACTTCTTATGTATATTGTATATTGTTGTGGTAGGATCCACCTAATTTGCATAGTGGAGTACCGACCATATAAATATGGTTGGTACCGGGAAGAGAGGGGAACGAATCAAGAGATTCAACCAGAGACTCTGCCCGACTGCGACCCAGTCAACACATTCTCCAGGAACGGTCTTCCCAGGAATATACAAAAGACTATATGTAAATATTGTGTACACTTTCTTGTTTCAATACATTTTGTTCTAAGTACATTTTGTGTTGCATTATTATTCCATGAATTAGTCAAGTTTCAACATATATACACGGTGGAAAGTTAAAAATTATCCGCACATAATATCTATCTATCTATCTCTCTCTCTATATATATATATATCTCTCTCTCTCTCTCTCTCTCTCTCTCTCTCTCTCTATATATATATATATATATATATATATATATATATATATATATATACACACAGATAGATAGATAGATAGATAGATAGATAGATAGATGAATAAAAACACGACAAGACAGAATAGATAGACTGAAATAGATAGATAGATAGATAGATAGATAGATAGATAGATAGATAGATAAGAATATGACAAGGATGAATATATATACAGTGGGGTTGAATAAGTGAGAGTACAGCAAACAAATGCTTGTTATTCTCACTTATAGTGAATGAAAACCTCGAATAACAATGGTATATATGTATTTTGGAGCATAGAATCAGAATCTGCGATTTAAAATTAGAAATTACTCGATAAGTGGTAGTTATGCACATTTTTATATTTCGAATAGTGGAAAAAAGTGTTCGTACAGTATCAATTTATTATAATATGGTAGATTTTGGTTGTACTTCAAGGTAGAAGATTCTAAACTGTTCTAGAATATTCTCAGTAACTCTATTGCAACATTCAGTTCAAAATTGGATCATTCTGCAGTCACTCTTCACTGATAACGGTTCTAATAATGGCTAGACATAAGGAAATGACTTGTGGCCAAAAAGAGCTAATTATTAAGCAATGGAACAATGGAAAAAGTTACAGAAACATCTCCAGTGACACGAACATTCCTTTTTCAACAATCGGTTCATTTATTGCAAGATTTAAAAGACGTAATACTATTGAGAAAAAGGCAGACCCGGTTCTCCAAGGAAGATCTCTCCCAGATTACGAAGAAAGTTCATGCGACAAGTCCGAAATAAACCAATGGCCATCAGACAAGACTTTCAGAATGATCTGAGTTTATCAGGAGTTAACGTAACTAAGCAATCGATTAGTAATGAACTACGCAGACACGGTATAAAGTCGCGCTCCCCAAGAAAGACACCACTCCTTCTGAAACGGCAACAGAGCATAAAGATAAGGAAAAATTTTATTGGGAAAGAGTTCTTTGGACAGATGAGAGTAAAATTGAGTTGTTCGGTCACAATTCCCTGAATCATATATGGAGGAAAGACGGCGAAGTTTACGCACCCAAGAACACTATGCCAACTGTCAAAATTGGTGGGGGTAGTATCATGATGCGAGGTGTTGCCAAACTAGCAATTATGGACGGTAGAATGAATGCAGAAAAATATCAACAAATCCTAAGCGAAATTTTATCGCCTTCTGTAGAGAATCCTGGTCTTCCTCCTGATTGGATCTTCCAGCAGAAAAATGATCACAATATTGCTAAGGGTACGAAGAATTGGCTTGCTAATAACAACCTTAACATCTTACAATGGTCCAGTCAGTCGCCGGATTTGAATCCAATAGAGAACTTATGGCGGTTCTTTGAAAAATATGATCCGTGATAGAGGTCCAACAAATATAAAAAAACGGAAAACAATTACTGCGAATCGTTAATTAAAGACTACAGGAAGAGATTGGTTGCTGTTGAACTTAATAAAGGCTTTGCTACAAAATATTAAATGGAGAAAACATGTTTTTGTTCTGCTGTACGATCATTTTTTAAACCAACCAAATTTTAAATATTGCCATATTTTCTTAACCATGGAATATTATTTAGTTTTATATGCATACATTTTTAGTATGCAATCTGATACAGTATATATATTCACGTTTTGTTAATTTAATATGTTACAAATAAAAATAAGAAATATTTTCATGTATACGATCACTTATTCAACCCCACTACATATATATATATATATATATATATATATATATATTGCTTGGGCCTTCGCCTTGTTCAGGAGTTTGAGAATCCCTAAGTCTTTGCATATTCTCAGCATTTGAATCTCTCCTAGATGCCGCTTTATCTAGATTTTCATTTGCATGGGGCTTTCATTTCCTCGCTTCAGCCTTGGCTCTATTGATTGCAATCTGGTCCACTGTTGGTCGAAATTTCTTTTTGCGAGCCATACTGCTGCTGTATGCGATAGGCAACAATAAACTACAGAAGAACTCAAAAATTATCGCTGCATTTAAGTATTGCAATACCTTTTAAGTTCAATGATAATTCTTCTGTCGCCACTTAATTTGAAGGACATTTCATGTACGTAGGTCCTTCTTACTGAAAAAACAATAAATTTCATTTCATGGGTGGCTAGATTTCGCAATTTCAAATATTCCCAAATATATTTCGAAGTTATAGAAATTATTATCGTACAAAAGTTCGTTTCAAAACTCACGAAAACAATCGCTGTAATGAAAACTTGGGAATGAAGAATTTCTATAACATGAGCTATTTGGAATTAGAGAGTTGTGTCCCTTTAACTGCAAAAATGTGACACAGTGACACACTGTCATTCACTTTTATTATTTTGATATATTTAGAGTTTAAATGTCAAAATTACAAGGTAACCAAAAAAGTTCTGTCCGTTTTTTGATTAGTCATTGAATGAAGTTGAAATACATATGAAATGCGTGTAGCAATTGTTTTCAAATTCGGACAGCCGGAAGTAGAAACATCAGACGTTATGAAAAACACGCGCACCGTGCCTGGTCATCAGTTATAAGTCGGGCAGCTTTAAGAAAGATAGAAGTGTCTAGAGATCTCGTTCGGGGCTGTTTGCTTTACGACTTCAAAATGGGCTTATCAGCAGCTGCATCAAGTCGCCGCATATGTCAAGCGTGTGGGGATAGTGCTGTGGATGAACGTACTGCAAGGCGTTGGTTTCGAAAATTCAAGTCGGGAGATTTGTCTCTCCATGATGAGCGGTGCAGTGGACGACCACAGGTCTTGAATGACGGAGTCCTGAAGGCGGCCATTGAAGAAGACACTAGTCTAACGTGTGGTGAACTTGCAACGTTTCCGATGAAACAGTTAGACTTCACCTACACCGCATAGATAAGACGTACAAACTGAGCAAGTGGATTCCGCAAACGTTGTTGGAGGTCCACATGGGACAACGAGTGGCAGCCTGCGTATCGCTGCTTTCTAGCCACCGTACCATATCCTTATTCAATTGAGTGCTTACCAGTGATGAAAAGTGGGTTCTGTACGAAACTCTCAAGCGTTCCAGGCATTGGTTGTCTCCTCAGGATGCTGTCCCGCACACCGCAAGACCGCCTATGCACCCACGCAAGATTATGCTTTGTGTCTGGTGGACAGGTCATCAAGTGGTTCATTATGAACTGTTACCAACGGGCCAAACGGTCTCTGGAGATCTATACTTGCAGCAATTGAAACGTGTGCAACAGGAATTGCGCCAGAAGGATCCAGCACTAGTGAATCGCAAAGGTGTACTTTTCCTCCATGACAACGCCAGGCCGCATGTCGCGCGAGTGGTCAGGGATACCATACAGCAACTTGGGTGGGAGACCTTGTGACATCCACCTTATTCACCTGACCTTGCGCCATCCGATTACCAACTCTTCCACTCCATGGATAATCATCTTCGTGGGAAATCCTTCACCAATAAAGCATACTTGGGCAAAGCCCCCACGGGCTTCTTTGCGTCAACCCCCCCCCCCCTCACCGAGTTCTACCGCAAGGGCA
The DNA here is from genome assembly GCA_964036315.1 of Acanthosepion esculentum. NCBI lineage: Eukaryota > Metazoa > Mollusca > Cephalopoda > Sepiida > Sepiidae > Acanthosepion > Acanthosepion esculentum. The sequence goes on along the minus strand of OZ038503.1, from coordinate 36,791,137 downwards.
TTGAACAGCTGGAGACACGTTGGCAGAAGGTGCTGGATGCCGATGGCGATTACTTCGAAGACTAAGTATAAGTTACACATAGTGTGAAGCGTTTTCTTTTTCTTCCTTTAAAAACGGACAGAACTTT
>OZ038503.1:36768510-36786010 GCA_964036315.1 Acanthosepion esculentum | reverse complement strand
TTTAAGTTTCTGGGAACTGATCTGCCTGACCCTCATACGTCGAGTTCGACGGGAGAGTCGATCATATATATATATATGTATATATATATATATATATATATATATATATGTATATATATGTATATATATATATATATATATATATATGTTTATATATATATGTTTATATATATACATATATATATATATATATATATATATATATATATATATATATATATATATATATATACAGTGTGTGTTTGTTGAGTGAGAACACAACATCAGGATAAAAAATATACTCCACCGGCCTTTAACTTTGCTCACTGTTGCTTTAACTTACTCATCAGCATTTAATCTTTTCTTCATATTTTCAATTATTGCATCCAATAGTTTTTGTCGAGGAAGACTAACAAACAAACGATACAAGCTTGCTAACCATTACCCATTCCTAGATAAAATCTACACAAATCATACTTTCAGCCTTGTGCCAGGTCTAAGCTACGCTTAGAAAATAACCACCTCGAGGAGATGTAATGGTTAGCAAGCTTTTCTCGCTAGAACAATTACGACTGAATAGTGGGTTCTATACTTACTGGGTACCCATACATTCGGGATAGTGCCACATCTAACCTACGGTTGGAAAATCGCTATAATCCTTTACAAAACTACAAAATCAACGGCTATTTCAATTAAAATACAGATCTCAAAAAGTTATTTTTTATAAACATAACTTACATAAGCTAATAGATCTTTACTTTTTATAGGCCTAATTTAATCAAACAGCAAGCACAACACTTGACAGATCTAGGCTCTAGGCATTGTAAATATCTAAAACAGACTTAGATCATCCAGATCTAGAACTAAAATAAAGAGCTTGCAAAAAATCTAAGAAAAAAGAAACGTTTACTAAAAAGTTCAACTGCCAGTTAGTAATTTGGTTCAGCAGAATATGATAGATATATACGTGCATAACATGGTGTTAGGCTATGTTCGCATATCACGTAATTACGCACGTTCAGTTACGACAGGTGGATCGCGGTTCATTTACACATTATTTAGCGGGCACTATGTTGTATTACAGGTTATATAGATGTGTTTAAAAAGATACTTTTACATAATTTTAACAACTGGTTAGCCGAACGCGATGAATTTTAATCACTGGTTCGTGACAACCAGTGCGAACCGGCTGAATCCCACTTAGACATATAAAACATTTGAACAATTTTGACAGAATTTACGTCCAGAGAAAATTATCAGAACACAAAATAAAGATAACTAAGAACGTAACCGGAGTACCTCGTCAATAATGTTTAATGAATTTGTATAAAAGAAGGTTGGCTGCCAAAATACACATACACAGACACACATACACAATCACACACACACACATATATATATATATATATATATATATATATATATATATATATATATATATACATATATATATATATATCCGATTCGATGAGAACGAAAGTAATATATAAATTCCAACGTTTACAGCATTAATTCAAAAGAGGGCTCGATAGCGATAGTAGAGCGATAATTATTGATAATTATATTTGTTCATAAGCATTTTCGGCTCTCACCCGTCGAAGTGCAGTCGAAATGCACTGAAACCAAGTTGCATCTTTGTAGTGAGTAAAATGGTTTTATCTATATGATAAAATTATAATAAATATATGTTATATATATATATATATATATATATATATATATATATATATATATATATATTGTATTAGGGCAGCAGATCATTATGTAAACATATATTGTAAAATATAACAGACAACGAATGCCTATTATGTCTGATCATGAGCCGTTCTAAACTTTGTATGTTCACTTTAATTTCGGGTGAACATGGCACATGTGAGCCGAAAGCTTAGATCAAGGATCAGCTTAATGAAAAAATATCCAAATGTTGGACAATTTTTGTCTCTATTTTCACCCGAAATTAAAGCAAACATATGAAGTCTAGAATGGCTCATGATCTGACATAATAGACATTCATTGTCAGTTGAATTTAAGAATACATATATATAAATATATATATATATATATATATATATATATATATATATATATATATATATATATATAGATAGATAGATAGATAGATATGCAGTATATCTTCATTCAAGCATGTTTCATTGAATAATTTGGTCGAAATATGTCTACTTATTTTTATAATTATCCTTTCTACTTCTCTAATAATCTTCTTGATGCCATGTTGAAATTCATCAAGGAAGGCGCCGTTAAGGATCTTGTTAATGGCGGTTCTTTCAACCTTCTTCCATATATATTTGCGAGTAAAGTTGATTAACTGTGCCGTGCTAGACATTATTTTCTCTACCATTCATTCATGCATGGAATAATGCTGTTGCATCTGATCTTGTACTTAATCGGCTATATTTCCTGAGATTATTGATAAAATACAAAGAAGAATTTGCAATGTTACAAATCCTGACCTGGCATCTCGCTTCAGTCACTTTGCCACCACTGTAATGTTGTTGTTGTTTTTTTTCTATAAATATAGTACTGCTAATTATTCTAAAAAGCTTTCATCATGTACAACAACTTCACTTATTACAGTGCAATACTAGACTGGCAGTTAGGTCTCAACATTTTATCTAAGAAATGATTAGATTAGTAAGTTCTATGCTTAAAGTTCCTTCTCCCACATGTGCAACTCTCTTCCGGCCTCTTGAATTCCAGTCAAATGATTCAAAAGCTTAAATATAATACCAGTCAGTTTCGTCTGTCTTCTTAATTTATTTTTCTAGTATTTATTCACATCCAGTAACCCCTTGCAACTTAGTAGGTTTCTTCCATTGCCTGCAATGTGATTATATATATATATATATATATATATATATATATATATATATATATATATATATATATATATATATATATGCGCGATACTTCTTGGAAAGTGCTCAATACAAGTAATAGAGTTAACATATTCAGTTGTATTGATATGAATTTGCGACCATGGCTTTCACGCTTTTGTGATTGTGATGATCGCAAAAACGTGAAAGCCAGGGTGGCAAACTCACACTCTAATGTAGAATGAAACCAATTTGAGGTGATGACCTCCTCAGCTCATAAGGCTGAGTGCTTTGCTCGGAAATTCTCATCCAACTCAATGCTGGTCTCATCCGGTGTACCCAGACCCGATTTCCCCGCCCCTAGTTCTGAGTCTCTATTGAGCGAGTTGCACCTAACCCCGTCGTCGGTATTGGGCATCATCTCTAAATTAGACTCCCATAAGGCTAGCGGTGAAGATACCAGTCATAGCAATGTGTTCCAGAACTGACCCATGCCCTCTCCAAAACATATAATTACTGCCTCAATTAATCTTATTTTCCTGCCTATTGGAAGTCCTCATCTATCGTACCTCTCTTTAAGAACTGTGGAAACCATTCTGAACCAGTTAACTACCGTCCTATCAGTCTCCTACTACTCTTCGGCAAAGTCTTTGAAGCTTTAATCAACGCCGAAGTGGTTAAGCACCTTATATCCCATGATCTGCTCTCTGACAAGCAATATTGTTTCCTCACTGTCCGTTCCACAGCTGATGTGCTCACGGCCATAACTGAAATTGTTTGCCAAGCAATTCCCAATAACGGAGATGGTCTTGTTGTGTCTCTAGATATCTCTAAAGCGATTGATATGGTTTGGCATGCTGGCCTCCTTCGTAGGCTACAGGTATACGGAATTTCAGGTCGATTATTTGACTTAATACGATCATTAATCTCAAACCGTGTAATGAAGGTCGTCCTAAATGTTTTTTTTTTATCCAGTTCCTTTCGCACGAACGTAGGTGTTCCCAAGCCTCTATCCTGGGCCGTACTCTTCACAATCTTCCTGATGACATCAGTTCCTAATTAGGCATCTATGCAGACGACACTACTATTTATTCCTGCCTCAAAAGCAAACCTTGTATCGCTGAAAAAACTAACCTGCCAGTTAGTCTCGAAAAAGACCTCCAATCGGTTATGGACTGGGGCAGGAATTAACTGGTTAACTTTAATTCAAAAACAAAACTGCTCTCTATTACTCACCACAGGAAACCATCCCTACCGCCAATTAGAATGTCTGATGCGCAACTCCACAAGAACACCTCTTTGCGACTGCTTAGTCTCACCCTATCCGCTGATCTAAGATGGAACAAATACATTGAATCAATAGCTTCATGCACCGCAAGAAAAGATGGTTCCCTGTGTCGCGCCAGAATGTTTTTCTCGCCCGAGTCTATAAATCAACCATTCACCCTTGTATGGAATACTGCTGCTATATATGGACTGGATCCCCCGCTGTTCGTCTTAAAGCCCTCGACAAAATCCATTAGACGGATATGCAATGTGGTTGGCCCTGATCTGGCATCTCGTTTACAGTCACTCTCTCAAAGTCGTGCCGTCACCTCCCTTTGTCTTTTCTTCAAAATACTTTCACGACAACTGCTCCGACGAGCTACTTTCGCTAGTTCCCAGACTGAATGAATTTAAACATGCAACTAGGCTGTCATCCCAGCCCACCCTTTCACTGTCGAAATAGTTAAATGTAGCCGTCTCTTCTACACCAATAGCTTCATGTCTCGCACCTCCCGTGTGCGGAATTCCCTTCTTCCTATTATTTGTTTCCCTGATAGATATAATCTCCAACTATTCAAATGTATATGTCAATCAACATTTCCAGATGCCTGTACTTCTCTTCATCCTTTCCTCTATCGGGCCTCTTTTCTCTCGCTCCCACTGTCTGTAACCCCTTTCGTGCTAGTCCCATCCCACCTTGCTTTGGGTGAAATGCTTATATATATATATATATATATATATATATATATATATATATTTGTGTATTTAGGCAGCAATCATTCTTTCATGCACATTTCATTATATAAAACATACATATAAAAAACTATTTCTAATTCTAACAGTTAAAATATAATCCTTGAAAACGGCTAAATGTATAGCCGAAAGAGCTCGGATAAAAAGAACATTCGAACAGTATTTATATAATTTATCATCCGAAAAAAAAAAACATTATTACATCGCATGAGAAATTGTATAAAAACTAAATAAAACAACCTTGTCAGTCGTTTTCAATGATATATATATATACATATATATACATATATATATATATATATATATATATATATATATATATATATATATATATATATATATATATATATATATATATATGCCTTATTTATATATATATGCCTTATATATATATATATATATATATATATATATATATATATATATATATATATATATATATATATATATATATAAGGCATCGCATATACACAACTAGTTAATGCCTATACAGATGATATCACGATATATAGTTTCAACTTCGAAATTCTAGCTGATACGTAATTTTACTAATAAAAGACTACAATCTCGCTGTTTTTCTCATGTCTCCTGCACACCGGCACACACAAATACACATACACACACACACACACACACGCATATATATATATATATATATATATATATATATATATAGCCTAGCAATACGATAACATGAAAGAAAAGGAAAATGAAAAAAAAATCAAACAAAAGAAATTAAAGAAATGAAAAAAGAAAATATGAGAAGCATCTATGCAAAAACCTAGAGCCCTGAATGCCTCTAGAAAATTTTCTAGAATAGAGACTTTTAATTGCAATATGCAATTGAGTTTTTTATAAATACATATATTTCCCTGCTTCATGTTTCGAAATGAGGATATTTTAAAGACGCCTATTATTTTGCCTTTCCTAAAGATTTGTTTTTCTTTCATCATTTGGGCTTTATTTAAAGAATTAAATAAGTCGACTCCGTTGGATTCAATACATTTACGAAATTATCGCGTTTTCTGTTTTATTTCCCTCGTTAAAATTTAATTATGTCCGCAAAAACAACTTTTTATTAAACCGGACGTACAAATTTAACCCAACTAGATAGGTAAAAAAAAATGCAATTATAACGAAATTTATTGATGATTCTATTGTCATTAAACTGATTAAATTTAGTTGTTTTTTCTCTTTACAATATGAAAAGTACATGCTTGCTTCGATGAAAAAACATTTATTCACAGAAACAAATTCTACAATGTTTTCATAATCACGAAATGACTTTGTAACTTTTTCTATATTCCTTGAAATATATACGCAGAGCGAACTCCTATGCTAATGATACAATGTTATATGGGTGCACTTACGAAATTGTAGAAGATAGCTTTACTATTTAAAATTACAATCTCTCTTTTTCCGAATTTGCTTTACATCTATCCCCATTTACATATAGGCACATGATATTAGGTTCTGACATATATTCGTTCGTTTTTCTTTCTGATGTTCTACGACTGATCTCGAAGAATCTGTGGTAGCAGTTTGTGCTTCTTAGCAAATCTGGTTCGACATCTTCTCCTCTTTGCTTTTAATCAAGGTCACACAGCTGACAATGCGGTTATTTTTTTTACAGTAAGTATTACCTTGTACCAGGCCTGGGAGGCCACTACGAGGAAGAAGGTTACGATAAATTGTCGTTTATACGGATAAGAGAATGATAACGTTTAAGTCTAGACTTGAACAGTTTAAGATTGTAGTGATCGAGGAAACATTAGTGGTTCGCGGGAAGAAGGTGGTTGAGTGGAGAGAATGTGGGTGGTTTGATAAAATATAAGTGTTATGGGAACTTACTCATAATAATAATAATAATGGACTATTCCGTACATCATAAATACTACGCCTCAAGTTCAGAGTCAGTCTTTTCTGGACGACTCGGCAAGACGGTCGAACTCTCTGCCTGTGAAGCAGAGGGGAACTCTCTGCCTCTGGGCAGAGAGGAACTCGGACGAGGATCCGCCGAAGGGCAGAGCCTCGTTCGGGGTGGTTGACCAACCCGATCCCGTTTATACGGGTTCTATGGGCATATTTTGGCCGAGCCTACGGGCTTGGTGGGCCCACATTAAACCGGCCTTGTGCCACATTTGACACACATGGGCGTGTTAATGAACATCGTCGTTTTTGTACGACTCGGCTTGACGGTCGAACTTGCTGCCTCCGAGCAGAGAGGAACCCGGACGAGGCTGCGCCGAAGGGCAGAGGCTCGTTCGGGAAGTTGACCAACCCGATCCCGTTTTTACGGGTTCTACGGGCATTTTTTGGCCGAGCCTACGGGCTCGGTGAGCTCACATTAAACCGGCCTTGTGCCACATTCGACACACGCGGGCGTGTTGTTGAACATCAGTTCGAGTTCAGAGTCAGTTTAGGGTCAGAGTCAGTCAGAGACAGAGTCGGGTCAGACGATTACTGTAAGACATTGGAATAGAGATTCTTGTCGAGACCACATAGTTCCCTCTAAACAAACCTGATTGTCATTACTAATACTTCTACTTCTTTGTATATATTTCTGTTTGTAATATATCTGTGTTATTCCATACCCGTGTTCGAGTTATTCTTCATTGGTTCTACCTTGAACCATCACGGTACGAAGGAACTTGGACCATAACTGTAAATGGCATGGCGGCTGCTAGCCCTGAAGGTCAGACGTGGTTGAACCAAGGAATGTAGTTCGACCGAGCACTTTCCATGGAAGTAGCGATAGAGCAGCGAGGGACGTGCCACATCCCGCCTGTGTAATTTGGAAAATAATTCGTCGCCCACAAGCAATCGGAGACACTTCTGAAATCTCTCTCTTTTTCTCTTTTTCTCAGTCTCTCTGTCTGTCTATCTGTCTCTCTCTCTTTCTTTCCTCTCTCTCTCTCTCTCTCTCTCTCTCTCTCTCTCTCTCTATATATATATATATATATATATATATATATATATATATATATATGACGAAATATAGTCTTAAAGTGTGCTATATTTATGGGATAAAGTGCTCAATATCAGAGATTCAGAGATAGAGCGTGTGTAAATATAAAAGGGAACATAGAAGTCAACACTTAGAGGCGACAGTCTGTTTCATGCTAGATGCAATCGTCAGGTCACCTGACGATTGCATCTAGCATGAAACAGACTGTCGCCTCTACGTGTTGACTTCTATGTTCAGTTTTATATATATATATATGTATATATATATATATATATATATATATATATATATATATATATATATATATATATATATATATATATATCTTAGGAAATTGATTAAATCCGATATTTTTTTTATCCTTATTTAATTTAAACGCTATTTTTGATGGGTACTCATATTCGAATAGAAGCTTTATCTTATAATTAAACAGTATTTTTCATCCAATTTGATCTACCGGACTGAATATTTTTTATTAATCAAATAGATATTATTACTTAAACCTTATTTTAGTAGATATCCATATTTGAGTAGACGCTCCGTTTATTTATTAAACCGTATATTATATATATATATATATATATATATATATATATATATATATATATATATATATATATGTGTGTGTGGTGTATGTGTGTGTGTAAATATATATATATATATATATATATATATATATATATATATATATTTACAGTAAGGTTCACCCTGTACAAAGCCCCGGTGCCACTCGAAGTAGAGTGTTACTTTAAGGGCTAGTTTATATGGATAGAAAGAGAAGATAATGGTTAACTCTAGACTTGAACAGGTTGATATTGTAGCGATCGGGGAAACATCCTTTAGGGAGTCTGTTCATCGCGGGAAGAAGCTGTTTGAGTGAAACTAACTTCTCACTGATGGAATACGGAGGGAATGTGGGTGGCTTGCTGGTATGTAAGTAACATGGCGGGTGCTACCCGTGAAGGGTACACCTGGCGGAACCAAGGAATTTAGTTCGACTGAGCACTTTCATGGAAGTAGCGATAGAGCAGTAAAAGACCGTATATTCTTCCTGTGCGATAGAGACGTTGTCTGGTGGAAAATAAGACTAGGCAGTTCCCGCCCAAATATGGCAATAGTACTCCATTTTCGGCGATAAATATAGAGAAGAGTATGAGCAACAGAGTAACGAAAGGTTTCCATCTCTGCATCTGAGAAAGCATTACCGTGTAGACATGGAAGGCGATAGCATAAGGCTACTGAAGGTGCAACAAAATGAGAAAATATTACTGAGGAGAAAGAATAATTAAACAGTGTGAGCCAGAAAATCAAAAGTGGGCGATTGATACACCATGTGTATTTGTACATTTTCTATGTGTAATTATATTTTTCCGTATTAGAGTTATCTCCCTTTCACTGGCAACTCTAGTTGACAATGTCTATCTTATGACATATTTACGGAAATGGCTTATGAAAGAGCAGACTATTGTCTTTATCTTTGTTTTCATAATCACAACGTCTTGGCTATTCTGCTATCCGACTGAAACATTGATAGGAACCCTTCCGCGGATGAAATCTTCATTAATTCGTTTTTCATGGTTTACCAACCCTTTCTGGGTTATTTAAAACGGATACATATTTTTGATTGTAAGAAGTATATTTTCTTTCCTTTTGCGAGTGGATATTGCATTAAATTTATTTTTACTTAACAATGAGTTTTCCATATAAAAGTCCTACTAATTAACCCATGGATAAGGGGATGAGATGTATGCATGCATTTTTCCAATGATATTGGCACATAAACGTATGTAGCGAACTCGATTGGTATTCGAACTCGACTCTCCAATTTTCCCTTCAGAGTCGCTATCAATTACACCAGCCGCAGATCTTCGATTTTGTAAAGACGTGTAAATTAATAATATAATAATATTGGACATCAAGCGAGGAATTGATTTTCTGTAGTTACGAGGAATTAAATAATTTCAAAAAAATGTATTTAATGAACCATATGTGCAAACCTAAGAACGTCAATTTCATTTTGTCCGTCATTATGACAGCATGTTTTTCAGAGGCAGATGTATTAATATATTATGTACAAATGCGCAATAACTTATCTATCTCTCTCTATATATATATATGTATATATATACATACTGCCATATATATATATATATATATATATATATATATATATATATATATATATATATATATATATATATATATATATATATATATATATATATATATATATATTTGAATAAATTGTGTGAGGTACAAAACTTACAAATAGCTAGAAAGACATAAAATTTATTACTAATGGGCATAATGTGAGAGAAAGTAAAAAATAAAAATGAAACAATCACTCAAAAGACCAACCGGTTTCGTTCCCTAGCTTATCAAGGTCTACGGGGAACTTTTTTAATTCTATAATAAATAGCTAAATGACACAAGCAAAATTCACACAATTAAAACATTAAACTTGATAATGAATAATCTGTATGAATAAAAAAGACATATATATATATACAATTCATATATATATATATATATATATATATATATATATATATATATATATATATACATATATATATATATACATATACACACACATATATATATATATATATATATATATATATATATATATATATATATATATATATATGCAGCATATCGTCATTCAAGCATGTTTCACCGAAAAATACAGCAGCAGAAGGCGAAGACAAAATTAATATAACTGATCGTTGTGCTGGTGATTTTTGTAAACACGGCTGAACGTACTCTGTTATAATTATTTTAAAATTAACCATTGTATATGGTGTCGTGTTTTTTTTTTGTAAACAAGCGTCCACAATGTAAGGGAGCTAACCAATGACGGTAAAATGCATTGTTCATTCATATATTTAAAACATTGCTAATATTCTCATAATAAATTTTGTTCAGTGTTCCACGTGCCAAGCTTAATGGAGGTCAGTTATCAGTTATCTCTGTTAATTTTTCCCTCTGAAAGTTCTCCACTGCCTTAACCAGGTATTGAACTCACACTCTTTGGGCCCTGTCACTGGATCTAACCAACGCCTTTATCCATTAACAGGAGATAACTGATAACTGACATCCATTAAACATGGCACGTGGAACTAGAACAATCTACCTCAGTGAGCGAAATAAAGGGTTCAATTCGACATTCCAACCACCTGAAGAAGGCCGGAGCGTACAGCGGCCGAAATGTTGTAATAAATATGGCGACAAAGATGAGAACAATAGCCCGAATAATGTAAATAAATTTTCTTAAATTTTGAAAATTTGAGTTACTGTAAAATATATACTGGTATTTATTGTATATAAAAACACAATTATGGCACAAGGCCGAGAAAAGGGGAGGGGTTAAGGCTTTTTATCATTTCTAGATTAAAAAGGCTTTCGAATAGTTTAGAGAAGTTTTAATTGCATTCAAATTCTCTAGATGAAAATGTTAATAAATATTCTTGGTTTGAAAGCCGTTTCCCAGTTCTTTTCCGAATGCCAGCTTAGAGATGAAAACAAACCTATATTTAAATACAGATCGCATTAATGAATATCGCTACAAGTTTTATCCTTTTACTATATGGAATTGACAATATTAGCCGTTTTCTTATAAAAAATCTTTTCTTCGAGGTAGTAATTTCTCGAACACTGATTTAATTTCGCTGCCAAAAATTAGTCTGTTGGTGATATCCTCGGTGCAGTATTAGTTATTTGTTTTGTTTTGTTTTGTTTTACGGCATATCCACCTCAAATGGTCATTTATAAGTATTATTTATTTAGTATTAGTGTTAGGGGTCAACACATAAAATCTGTTAGAGCATAACTTTTTCCGTCATCTCCACTTTAATTATCTTTAACGTCTTTTTGAAGGTATCAACAAAACGTTCAGGCTGACCTTTTAATCCAGGCTGGTATGGCGGCGTTGTTATACGTTCAACTACACGGCATTTGCAACAAAATTGGAAGTCATTCAAAGTAAATAGACTAGAATATCTGGAACTCCAAATCTTAAAAACAGTTCATGAAGAGATCGCCATTTAAAATCGACACCAATGACAAGTGAGATTCCGAACTATTCACCCCTCCTCGCTCCATCTACACCAACCATCCGAAGGTAGTGACTTTGCTCGGACCCTTAAACCCATGCTCACACACACATTTCTACACCAACCCATCGTATTTGGCCGGGGAATTCGAGATGTATCTTAGAGAGGCCTGTAATTTTCGTTAACCCATCATTGCAGTTAAATCAGCCCGGGTACGTCCATAAAAGAAGAAAATGTCCAACTCCAACATTGGAAAGAAACGTGAAGCTTCTCGTGTAAGTCAGAAAGCCTCGTGCCATTAAGTTGTACTTAAATGTTTAATTGTTATTATTGTATTTTGTCATTTACAAACGGGGTATCCACAGGGATCCTTCCTTGGTCGTACGCTGTTTTTTATCTTCATTAACTACCTCTTGAAGATATCAACTCTCAACTTGCCATCTCCGCTAACGACACTTTTATTTTCTCGTGAATATCTATATGTATATTATTCGTCCAGGCTTAGAATATTGCAGCCAGATATAGTCCGGAGTCCCTGCTATATACCAAGAGCTCCTTGAAAAGAGCCAATGAAGAATCAGCAATATTGCTGGTCCTCATCAGGCGACTCGGCTTCTGTCACTTGCTTGCCGCCATGTTTGCCTCTCTGTACTTGTTTAGAAATACTTTCATGGTAATCGGTTGGATGAGATCTTCACTATGGTACCTAGACTGAATGAAATTAAGCGCAATACCAGACTAGCGGCGAGATCTCATTAATTAATATTTGTGCTAGCTAGATGTAGCCGTAACAGTTTCTTTTCTCACACTCCTTATTTGTGTTTCCGACTCCATGCCTTCCGGTCAGTTTTAATCTGCAAAATTTAAATGCAATGTCAAGCGTTATCTACTGTCATTCTGACTGCTCTTTTCTCTTTCTACTCATTACTAATGTTTTTGTTCCTAATTCTTTCATATGTAAGCCCTTGTGTGTTAATGCCTGTACAGCCTTTCTTGGGGCGATACAGATGAAAACAAAATATATACAGTTACTGTGGGAAACGGTCTTCTACAATTAAATTTTTCGGGCAATTTTGAAAGAAAATGTCAAGACAATCGAGTAATATGAACCGTTAAAAGATCCCACGTAATCAACAGACCGCCTAGACTAAGATATCAGTATTAGGCCTCGATTGATAATTTGCAGGTGCTAATTCTGTTGCTGAGGCACATACTCTGCATGCGTTAACAACATTTTAAATACCCTGGTCCATTTTAGGCCAATATATGTAATTCGCCATAAGGGACCTCATTCTTGACATTCAAGAATATCCAAAAATTTAATTTCTTTAAAAATATTTTTTACAAAGATGCAGGAATCACTACTCATTTACATTATTCATATGTGAGCTTCTGTCTTCATCCTTCTAGTCGCATTTGTCTAGCCAATGTGATCCATGATATCGAAGGGTACAGTAACAAAGAATTAATTTAGTCATATGTTCCACCTCAGAAAATGACGAAATACACTTTGCACTTGGAGTCCTTTAGAAGAGATAAGTGCAGGGTTAATGTGAGAGATAATCTCTTTGACGCCGATTAGATATCCGCGTGTTCGGCACATCTGCAGCTGGAATATTCACGCGCGGGAAAAAGCCGTGACACGTATATATAAACACACACGGCAGAGTATAGGAATATTTTTCATATATCGCAGGGAAGAATTGTTTGTATCTTTTCAACTCAAGCAAGGCGACAAAGACGCACTGGCTTGCTGAAAGTGAAAAAGAATGGGAAAGCTTCAATTAGGAAAAAGTTACATAAACGAACCAGATGCAGGAAGACAGAAGATAACGGTTGGCGTTGAATGTAATTTTATATTGTAAAACGTAAATATGAAGAAATCAAGAATCTACAAGAAATTTCCACAGGAGAGAATTGCGAGAAAAGAAAATATTATTATAGAATTTACAATTAAATCTAACCATTTTAGTGGTAAAAGGATGAGAGCTAATGGCCAATCTTGTAGTACACTTAAATTCATACAGTTGAAAAGGTCTTTCCCCACTGTACTTTCTCTATTCAATATATCGCGGCGATATTATCAAGTGTTGCTTGCTTCTGATATAAGGCCGAAAGCATATAGCAATAGGGCAGGTCGATTTTGAGAACCTGGTTTTGCACTCAATTTAATATTTGGGGTTTCAGTTGATAAATAACGACAGGAAATATACTTTTTTCCAATTTGTTGTCGTTTTTAGAGAAAATGCGTTTAGACATTAAGATTAGCATAAAAATTGTAGCGTTAGAATTTCATTCTGGTTATCAAAAATATACAAGATGCAAGGTGCATGGACAATTTCCTTCCGACGTAAGGTTACCTCTCTATGTATTTTCTATAAATACTTTCATTGTAATTTTTCGGATGAGCTCTTCTTTAGTTAGGCATCAGGATATTGCTCTTCCTGGGTTGAACTAGTACAACCCAGCCCAAAACTAGGCTAGTTTAGGTTTTATTTTGGATGTTTTAGTTTCTTTTTCCAGTTAACTTATCTAGGGTATGTATGCTCATTTGGCCCCTTTTAATTTCTGTCCCTATTTTTAATTCCCCATCCCCTCCCTCGTTAGGGGGGTAGTGATGTCAGTTCGCAGGTGGATGCGGGGCGCCTTTCGTTTCGCGTGAATTTTTTTTTCGTATTTGCTGTTGTGTTTGAATGAGTGCGTGTCAGTGTGTGTGTGCTTGGGATGAATGAATGTTTTATACTATTTTAGTCCCGCATTGATTTCGGCCTGTGAACTGGTATTTCTGCCACATTTAGTGATTGTGGGGAGGTTTATTACTAATAATATTTTTCTTTGGTTTCTTGTAAATATTTTGTATTCATTTTGTAAGTAATCATTGGGGTTAGTTTTCTTAGAATTGTTATTTTATTCCCCTCCCACCACAGACATTGAATTGTAAATATGGGGACTAGTTAGTATTTTCATAGAGACAGCGAGGTACTATGGTGGTTGTAGTAAGAAAGGTACGTATGAATGTGGTGTATTGGTGCAAGGAATATTGTTCGTATGATTGGGTCAGTGTTTGCGGCTAGCTAAGTTATAGTTAAGACAGGAGAAAACCGTCCTTTCCGTAAACCCCTCTTTGGCCTTGTGCCACATTTCTGTAATTTATACAGAATAAATATCGCTCTTCTTTAGTTTCTTGTAAATAGTTTTGTATTCATATTGTAAATACTCATTGGGGTTAGTTTTTAGAATTGCTGTTTTATTCCCCTCCTCACACAGACAATGAATTGTAAATATAGGGACTAGTTAGTATTTTCATAGAGACAATGTGGTATTATGGTGGTTGCCATAGGAAAGGTACGTATGAATGTGATGTTTTGGTGTAAGGAATATTGTTTGTATTATTGGGTCAATGTTTGTATCTAGCTAAGTTATAGTTAAGACAGAAGAAGACCGTTCTTTCCCCAATCCCCACTTCGGCCTTGTACCACATTTCTGTATTAAACAGAATAAATATCGCTCTTCGCTATGCGATTTTAGGGGTTTTATTACTAACATTGTTTTGTTTAATTTCATGTAAATTTTCACATTGTATATACTCATTATGGCTAGCTTCAAATTGGTGTTTTCTTCCCCTCCCCCACAGATAATGTATTGTACATATGGGAACTAGTTAAAATTTTCAAAGAAAAATGAAGATTTCTGGTGGATGTAGTAAGAAATGTAACTCTCTATTAACCACCACAAGGATCCATCCCTGCATCCCATTAGAATGTCTGAAGACCAACTTCTCGGGAGCTCCTCTCTGCGGCTGCTCGGTCTCACGCTGGCCGCTGATCTGAGATGGAACAAATAAATCGAGTCAATTGCATCATCCACTGCAAGGAAAGTTGGCTCCCTGTGCCGAGCCAGTATATTTTTCTCCCCGGAATCGATCCTCCAAATCTATAAATCGACCATTCGCCCTTGCATGGAGTATTTCTGCCATATATGGTCTGGAGCCCCTGCTGTTTGCCTCAGGGTTCTTGATAAGATCCAGAGACGGATATGCAACGTAATTGGCCCCGATCTGTCATCTCGTCTGCAGTCGTTCTCTCACAGACACGACGTTGCCTCGCTCTGTCTTTTTTACAAATATTTTCACGGTAATTGCTCCGATGAGCTGCTTTCGCTGGTTCCTAGGCCTCATGAATTTAAACGTCCTACGAGGCTGGCATCCCGTTCCCACCCCTTCACCGTTGAAACTGTTAGATGTAGACGTCTCTTCTACTGCAATAGCTTCATGTCTCGCATATCTCGCCTGTGGAACTCCCTTCCTTATTCCTGTTTCCCTGACAAATACAATCTCCAACTATTTAAGTGTAACGTCAATCGACATCTCCAGTTGCCTTGATCTATCCACTTCCCTTCTCCACATCCTTTCCCCTTTCATTCCTATTTGCTCTCACTCCAAATCTTCTGTAACCCTCTTGCCTTGATCTATCCACTATCTTTCTCCACATCCTCTCCTTTACCACTCCTATCTGCTCTTCCTCCAAACCTTCTGTAACCCCTTGCGTGCTAGTAGCCTCTAGCCTTCCTTGGGGCTTAAAAAAACAAAAAA
Source organism: Acanthosepion esculentum (assembly GCA_964036315.1). Classification (NCBI taxonomy): domain Eukaryota; kingdom Metazoa; phylum Mollusca; class Cephalopoda; order Sepiida; family Sepiidae; genus Acanthosepion; species Acanthosepion esculentum. The sequence goes on along the minus strand of OZ038503.1, from coordinate 36,769,564 downwards.
AAACTAAGACTGCGTTCTTTTGCTGTTAGGAATATTGTAGTATGTTTCGGTCAGTGTTTGTGGATATCTAAGTTTAAAGTTAAGACAGAATAAGACTGTCCTTTTCCACATTTTTGCCTTGTGCCGATATTTAACAGTCCCCCCACGACGAATGTATATGGCACAAGGCCGAGTTTAAAGTGGGTTTCTCCGAGCCCGTAGAACACGCATAAGCGGGTTCGGGATCTGTTTACCTCCCTGAACGAAACTTTGCCCTTCGGCAAAGCTTCGTCCCCGTTCCTCTCTGCTAAAGCAGAGAGTTCGACAGAAGTCGCACACAGTCAGAGACTGCGTTTCAACTGCCTCCTTTTTGGTCTTGTCCCACATTTTCTATATTTGAAGCGGAAATATAAATCGTTTTTTTCTGTGGCACACTACAAGGCGGTGTAATCGTTAATAAGACTGTCTCGCTAGAACAATTTGGACTGAGTAGTGAGTTCGATCCTCACAGGGTGCTCCTTACTTTCGGCCATGTACTACATCTAAGCTACGCATAGAAAATCACTATTTAAGGTAAGTAAGAAATTGGTGTTAGGGATATTGTGGTATGTTTAAGTCAGAGTTTGTGGATAGCTATGTTTAATGTTAAGACAGAAGAAGAAAGCCGGTACTTTTACCAATTTTGGGACTTGTACCACATTTTCTGTATTAAAGCGGAAATAATTATCGCTTTTCGTTATGGCGTCTAGACATTTTGAATTTAAGCACGCTACTCAACTGATGTTGAGTTCACATCAATTTACAGTTGAGCTGGCTAGATGCAGCCGTAAATTTTATTTTAACAATTTCTTTTCTCGCTTGTGGATCTCCCTTCCTGTTCTATGCTGTCCAGCCAACGTTAATCTACAGAAATTTAAATGCAATGTCAATCGCTATTTATTGTCCTCCTGGTTACACTTTTGTCTTCTCGCTCATTATTAATGCTTCTACTCCAATTCTACTAATACTTCTAATTGTTCCACACTCAGTAAGCCTTTATTTGTCGGTGGCTTAATTGCTTGCAATGTAAACGATT
>OZ038503.1:36731010-36763510 GCA_964036315.1 Acanthosepion esculentum | reverse complement strand
TCATGTGCAGCAAGGATAAAACCTTCAGTTTCAGCTTTCAACCCTGCACTACGTAGCTACTGATGGGTATGGTTTTAGTCTACGTAAGCTTGTTTGGTACGGGCAGAGTATTGGCCATGAAGCGGTTTATCTTGCCATTGTTTCTGTATCTGGTCGGTTGCATATGTCTTTGCTTTCTTTTTTAAGTATTTTACAGCTTCAGCCGGTGTACTGTGCTTTACTTGTATTTCTGCGCCCATTTGAAACTCCATTTTGAATTTGTTGTCTTTCTTTATTACAGAGTAAAGACGCTTACTACTTTCATGTTCTTTGACACATACAATCATCCAGTCTTCCGTAGTTTTCAAGTAACTTGGGAGGCCAATTATTGTAGTTTTGTAGGACAGTTCTAGTTGAACTAATCCTCTGCCTCCTTCGGATCTGGGCACATACAGACGATCAACATCAGCTTTGGGATGATGCATGCGGTAGCAAATGAGAAGCTTTCTCGTTTTGGCATCCATTCCTTATGGTCCAGTTAAGCTGTATTGCACCACATGGACAGCCAAGGTTTTTGTGGCTGATATTCTGTTTTTTGAGTTTAGCTCGGTATTTAGTACCAAACGTACACGCCTCTAGTACTCCTTTCTTACATTCTCCTTCATTTGGGGGTGTTGTATGCCACCTCCTTCGCTAATTCCTAGGTACTTATAAACTTCATCATGATCCAGTTCCCTAATCTTTGTGACAAAATCTGAATTTATTAAGGGTGTTTCTGTAATTCTACCTTTCTTGAATGTTACTTTTGCACATTTATCTAATGCAAAGTCCATACCTCTGTCGTCACTGAAACATTTTACAATATTGAGGAGGCCCTTCAACTCATTGTCGTCTTTGGCAAAGAGTTTCAGATCATCCATGTAGAGTCGGTGATTGAATGTTTTCTTATTTATTTTGTGACCATAGCTACTGTTGTTCAGTTCATGCGAAACGGGGATTAAGGACAAACAATACAGAAGGGGTGACAGAGAGTCTCCTTGAAAGATTCCACGTCGGATATTTAGACTCAATATTTATTCTCCACATCCTGATAATATGGTTCTTGTATTTCATTCTTCTTCTTCTTCTTCTTCTTCTTATTATTATTATTATTATTATTATTATTATTATTATTATTATTATTATTATTTCCTTGGATTTATGTTCTGTACGCATTACCTTCTGGGTCTGTGCAGAGAGATAAAATCAGAAATGGCTTCTTGATATTTTCCACTGATAATTTCTGTAAAATCTAAGATCACACACCTTTTACATAGATAATGATCTTTGTGGTGTGTGAGCTGTGATTGTGAGTACATTTTTTATATTTAAGGCCTGGGCTACCAGGAATCCATTCAATGATTCTATTGGATCCATTTCTAATGAATCCGGAGGGCTCCAACTACAACAGAAATCATTGATGTCCTCATGTGCCGCGGTTTTGAGATTTCCATTTCAAGATCCTTCTATTTTGATAGTTATATGGAGATCTTCAAAGATACATTATTATTATTATTATTATTATTATTATTATTACCTTTGATTTTTGGTGTGTACTCATTTCTTTCCTGGTCCCGCCCAGAGACCCAAGGTCAGATCATTATTATTATTATTATTATTATTATTATTATTATTATTATTATTATTATTATTATTATTATTACCTTTGATTTTTGGTGTGTACTCATTTCTTTTCTGGTCCCGCCCAGGGACCTAAGTTTAGAAATGGTATCATGACATTTTCCACTAAGCAATTAAAAAAAACAAAACAACTGGTTTTACATAGATAAAGCCCTTCGTAAGATGCGGGCAGTACTCGTCAGAACAATTTTTCGTATTTCTCTACGGCTTATTTTTTTGTATTTCTTTAAGGACTATTATTATTATTATTATTTTATTTCTTTTCATGTCTGGTGTGTTAACATTTCTTTCCGGTTAGAAATGGCATCATGACATTTTCCACTGACCAATTAAAAAAAAACACAAACATAATTTACATAGATAAAGCCCTAAGTAAGGTATGGGCTCTACTATTGAGAACAATTTTTTGTATTTCTTTAAGGCATGAGCTACCAGGAATCCCTTCTATTAATGTACTGGAATCTTTTCCAACCAATCCGAGGGCTCCAACTACAACAGGCATTGTTGATGTTCCCATGTGCCACATTTTTGAGATTTCGATTACAAGGTCCTTGTATTTTGATAGCTTTTTGAAGATCTTCAAAGATTAACTGATTTATTTTTTCCGTGTGATAATATAGATCATTTCTGGCTTACGGTCACATCACGGGTAAACACCATTTCCGTAGAAACACCGAGGTTAAACAAGGTCAAGCATGGTGAGTGCCTAGATGGGTGACCGCTTCGGAATACTAGTGATGGGTTACAAACGGCGATTCTCTCCCTTTTGTTGTGCTAGTAACCACGGTCAAGTGACGTCCCGTAAATGATGTCATGAGATAGAATAACGAAGGGAAGTTGCAACGTAAAGGCCAGAGACGAAGGACGCCCCTTGTCCCACAGCGATAGGTCTAACTAGAAAAACCACAAGTCCGTAACAAGTTCGTAGAGAAACTACTGTAATATTCGGGAAATATAAAAAATAAGGTTCCCCTTATACCCAGTTTTTTGTTGCATATGTTATAATTTCTCGTCGTGGGAAACGTCTCAAACTCTCTCAATATATATATATATATATATATATATATATATATATATATATATATATATATATATATATATATATATATATATGAAGAAATATACTCTTAAGGTGTACTATATTTATGGGATAAAGGGCTCAATATCAGAGATAGAGCGTGTGTAAAAATAAAGGTGAACATTGAAGTAAACACTCAGAGGCGCCAGGCTGTTTCATGCTAGATGCAATCGTCAGGCAACGAATGCACACCTTAATAGCATATTTCTCTAAGTGTTGACTTCAATGTTCACTTTTATATACATACATACGCACACACACACACATACATATATATATATATATATATATATATATATATATATATATATATATATATATATATATATATATATCAATTAATTTAATTTAATTAACAAACAGACAACCTTAAGGGTCTATTGATTATATATAATTTCCGCAGGAAAATTATCACATTTCCAAGCATATACATATATATATATATATATATATATATATATATATATATAGAGAGAGAGAGAGAGAGAGAGAGAGAGACAGACAGACAGACAGACAGACAGACAGACAGACACACACATATATATATTTGTATATATATATATATATATTTGTGTATGGCGTAGCATTTTAAACGTCTCTGAGAAGTAAGCATATTTTTTATTCTTTTTCCATTCAGCTATTCCGCTATGTCCGTAAAATATTTGTGTTGTTATATGATGGCTGTAACAATGGCCATAGCAAGAGGAACATAACGGAGAGAATAAATCTTTCTTCCAAGCATTCTCGTTCCACTAGGTGATGTAAGCTTGGATGTGTGTCTTTGAAGATATTCGAAAAACTGTCAAAATACAAGGACCTTGAAATAGAAATCTCAAAAATGTGGCACATGGGAACATCAACAATTCATGTTGTAGTTGGAGCCCTTGGACTGGTTGGAAAAGATTACAGTAGGCTGATTGAAGGGATCCCTGGAAGTCCATACCTCAAAGAGATACGCGCAAATACTCTTGGAAAAGATACGAATCCACCTCTTCTCCCCAGCTATGGGTTAATTAGTAAGGCTTGCATCCATTTAGCCATTATTGTTAAATATGTTTAGATTTCCGCATTAAATACCCCATAGATCTCTTGATGTACTGCTAAACAAATAGACCAAAACAGTAAATCATTTCCCACTCACCTAAGTATCGTAGTAGTTAAATCTGTGCGTTTTCTATCCAATCTAAAGTTAACAATAATATATTTCTATCAAATTAAGCCGAGTATGTTTTAAAAAAAAATATTGTTCATACCTCCGCCATTGAAAGAAAAATGAGAAGTCGCTATCCAGAAAACTAAACAAAAAACGATTGTCTTAAGTTTAACATTGTTTCGATTGGACTTGACGTCTAATTAGATTTGGCGTACTCAAAAGCACAAACTGTTGGTGTTCGGCCAAATCAGCACTTAACAAATAAAACCGAGTGACTGTGAATTAGGATTGAATTAACTCGTTAATCAATATTGAACATACAGCATAAAACGTCAATTAGGAAAATTAATGTCTATGTTTAAAGGATCCGAAAGATTTTGAGAAGTATTCCCGATTTATAATTTAAGAAATAAACATATGAAGCATATATATATATATATATATATATATATATATATATATATATATATATATATATATATACACACACAAGGTAACCAAAAAAGTTCTGTCTGTTTTTAAAGGAAAAAAAGAAAACGCTTCACACTATGTGTAACATATTTAATCTTCGAAGTAATCGCCATCGGCATCCAGCACCTTCTGCCAACGTGTCTCCAGCTGTTCAATGCCCTTGCGGTAGAACTCGGGGGTGGGGGTGTTGACTCAAAGAAGCTCCTGAGGACTTCGCGCAAGTCTGCTTTATTGGTGAAGGATTTCCCACGAAGATGATTATCCATGGAGTGGAAGAGTTGGTAATCGGATAGCGCAAGGTCAGGTGAATAAGGTGGATGGCACAATGTCTCCCACCCAAATTGCTGTATGGTATCCCTGACCACTCGCGCGACATGCGGCCTGGCGTTGTCATGGAGGAAAATCACACCTTTGTGATTCACCAGTGCTGGCTCCTTCTGGCGCAATGCCTGTTGCCCACGTTTCAATTGCTGCAAGTATAGATCTCCAGTGACCGTTTGGCCTGTTGGTAGCAGTTCATAATAAACCACTTGACGACCTGTCCACCAGACACAAAGCATAATCTTGCGTGGGTGCACAGGCGGCCTTGTGGTGTAAGGACACCAATGTCCGGAACGCTTGGGAGTTTCGTACAGAACTCACTTTTCATCACTGGTAAGCACTCGATTAAATAAGGATGCGGTACGGTGGCGAGAAAGCAGCGATACGCAGGATAGAACTCGTTGTCCCTTGTGGACCTCCAACAACGTTTGCGGAACCCACTTGCTCAGTTTGTACATCTTACCTAGGCGGTGCAGGTGTCTAACTGTTTCATTGGAAACGTTGAAATGTCTTGCAAGTTCACCACACGTTAGACTAATGTCCTCTTCAATGGCCGCCTTCAGGACTCCGTCATTCAAGATCTGTGGTCGTCCACTGCGAGGCTCATCATAGAGAGACAAATCTCCCGACTTGAATTTTCGAAACCAACGCCTTGCAGTACGTTCACCCACAGCACTATCCCCAAACGCTTGACATATGCGGCGACTTGATGCAGCTGCTGATAAACCCATTTTGAAGTCGTAAAGCAAACAGCCCCGAACGAGATCTCTAGACACTTCCATCCTTCTCACAGCCGTCCGGCTTATAACTGATGGCCGGGCACGGTGCGCGTGTTTTTTATAACGTCTGATGTTCCTACTTCCGGCTGTCTGAATTTGAAAGCATTTGCTACATGCATTTGGTACATATTTCAACTTCATTCAATAACTAATTAAAAAACGGACATAACTTTTTTGGTTACCTTGTATATATATACATATTATTATTATTATTATTTTTATTTCCTTTGATATCTGGCGTTTACACATTTCTTTCCGGGTCCCGCCCAGGGACCTAAGGTTAGAAATGGCATCATGACACTTTCCACTGAAAAAAAAAAAAATAATTACATAGATAAAGCCCTTCGTAAAGTGTGGGATGTACTTGTCAGAACAATTTTTTGTATCTCTTTGAGGTATGGACTTCCAGGGATCCCTTCAATCAGCCTACTGTAATCTTTTCCAACCAGTCCAAGGGCTCCAACTACAACATGAATTGTTGATGTTCCCATGTGCCACATTTTTGAGATTTCTATTTCAAGGTCCTTGTATTTTGACAGTTTTTCGAATATCTTCAAAGACACATTGCATTATTATTATTATTATTATTATTATTATTATTATTATTATTATTATTATTATTATTATTATCTGAGAAAGGGCAGTAGTAAAAGATAATAGTAGTTTCCGTAATATATTATGATTAAATATTTTTTCAACATCAAGTGAAGCTATGATTTCATCCCAATTTCAATTTTTTTAAAGTCGATTAACATAACTTTATTTTCGGAGTGCGACATGCAGAAATTGCTAAATGTCGGACCCAGTACTGAACCCATGGAGACACCATCACGTTATATATATATATATATATATATATATATATATATATATATATATATGTATATATATATATATATATATATATATATATATATATATATATATATATATATATATATATATATATATTATTATTATTATTATTATTATTATTATGATCTAGCAATTTCCGGGATGGTACCGACAGCCCAGACACCATCATATATGAATGAATTATATTAGTGCAGGTATTGTGCAGAAACAATCAGAAATTTTGAAGAGCCGAATACAGAGACCGGGTGCACTACATGCCACAATTCCCCCAAACGACCCTCCGCAGGTTTTGAATTCAGAGTTGTACTTCTCCTAAATCAGTTGCCATCCAAGGCTATAGAGCCCAGTCTGTCCTGCTGGAGGAAGAAGAAGAGAATTATTAATTTTCCCATATATATACATATATATATATATATATATATATATATATATATATATATATATATATATATATATATATATATATGTTTTTTCTCTGCTGAATCCCGGCCCATGGTTCGTCCAGAGTGTAAAAACGTCCTTCCTCCTCATCAAATTAATTCTATAATTTATAAATATCGTTGTAGTTGCGGGGCTAACTACATAGGAAGGACGACACAACGCCTGGACATGAGAATTAAACAGCACGTCCCTACCAAAATCAGGAACCACACTTTGCCGTTGAATTGACTCGACCCAAACACCTACGGGTCCGCCATATGTGAGCACTTATTAAAGAGCAGATCGTGTGCAGCTAATTTATTGTTGACCAGTTCACCGTGTTGTCCCGGTCACACTCGTTATTTCACCTGAAGGTGCTGGAGGCACTTTACATCGGGTCCCGCAAGCCTTCCTTGTGTAAACAACGTGAGTGTTTGTTGGGGCTCACTGTCATTTGCCTCTAGCTCCTTTTGCTCATTTTTCCCTCCTCCACCACATTTTCTTTTATTGTACATTTTCTGTGTTTTTAATTTAAATTAAATCTCCCCCTTTCAAGCCTGATGAGCGGGAGCGAAACCGGTTGCTTCGCCCGTTTTTAATATGTCTAGTAATATCAAGCTTCATACGTTTATTGCTGTGATAAAATTTTGTACCTTCAAAAATATCTTTAAATATATATATATATATATATATATATATATATATATATATATATCATAAAAATCCAATCTAATGTAAATGCATCATATATATATATATATTTTTAAATAAAAATAACGTAATCTGCGTAAAATATATGAACTGCGCTAGATGTTTTAAATTGAAATTACGTAACGGCCAGTCTCTACCCAGCACCTGAAAATTGCGTTGTGCATATATATATATATATATATATATATATATATATATAAGGACGTATATATGTTATTCTATGACGTTTTTTTTATTATCTACAGTGCGATGCCCAATGTGAAGAAGATTATCAAGGAGCATAACCAAATATTTTTGACTGGGGAAATGGATAATACAAATAAAATATAGAAATCTAATTACAGTAAAACTAAAGATTTCCGCTTAAATTCGCAACTTTTGACTGACGATTATGTATACAGTACCGTAGTTGGGTTTGTGCCCCTCCCTCCGATGAATTATATTTGTTGTGCCGAGGGCACATTCTTCTTGTACCGAGAAGCCGATACAGCAATCATGCAACGTCGTTCAAATTTAGCAGATATCGGAATAGCACTGCTCTGTCAACATATATATGGAAAACAGAAGATCCAACCGAATATTGAACTGAGTAAAGAAAACTAAGAACTATGTAGGCGGAGATATTTTTGCTTAAAATTTGAGCAAGGCGGAAAAGTGTGTTTTTTTTTTAAAGTTGGAAAAGGCTCTCTATTCAATAAGAGAGTGCAAATAATGATGCGATTTTTGCCTGCAAAAAAATTAATCAATAACTAATCGGGACCCAGATGACATTCAGATTCGTGCTACCAAACGCGTTCACTATATTTAGGCAAATGCCCTTGAGACAGTTATGGCGCTTCCCTCTTCAAGAAAATCTCAGACGTGGCTGACCAACAGTTGTCGAAAATGCTGCTTTAAAACAGAAGAAAGCGTATCACACATTTGATAGTATTTTGACACTTTCGAAAAAGGCTCGGTCCGTAGACAGTTACAATAAAGAGCGCATTGCGTTTTTATTTTATTTTAGTAACTGTCACCCAATACATGGATTCCCAGGGAAAGAGGGTTACAGGCGAAATGGATGAGTGAGATTTAGAAAGTGGCGATTAGGAAGATGAGAAAAATGTTTAAAAAAGACTGACATTCGACTCGATATGAAATCAAAATTAGAGTATTCAGGGAAACACGCTCATTGGAGTCTGTTTCAAAATGTAGAAGTTTTTAGTAAACTATAGCCAAATGTTAATTCATTCTAACATTTGAAACACGGAGGAAATAAGGGTGATTCGAGTCCGTAGAAGATGAGTGGAGTGCCCTTGTTGTAAAGGCCTGAACAGGTGGAATGAGTGGAGATTTTCTGAATTTTCACCGAGGAAATAGCTACAATGTAGACATAGGACTGTAACTTTTCATTTGTGGGAAAGAGAAGGTAGAGTGAAAAACTTGCTCAATCTTGGTTTACCGTCTTTTTTTTGTGTTGAAAATCGATGATAATCTCTTGTGAGAGAATACTTCTCAAAAGACCCAATCATCGATTTTCAAAATCAATCTACGTTTGCCATCTTTTTGGTGTTGAAAATCGATGATACGGTCTTGTGAGAGAATACTTCTCTCAAGACCGTGTCATCGATTTTCAAAATCAATCTTAGTTTACCATCTCTTTTGCTGTTGAAAATCGATGATACGGTCTTTAGAGAAGTATTCTCTCACAAGAAAATCGATGATACGGTCTTTAGAGAAGTATTCTCTCACAAGAAAATCGATGATACGGTCTTTAGAGAAGTATTGTCTCACAAGACCGTATCATCGATTTTCAACATCAAAAAGATGGTAAACGAAGATTGATTTTGAAAATCGATGATACGGTCTTTAGAGAAGTATTCTCTCACAAGAAAATCGATGATACGGTCTTTAGAGAAGTATTGTCTCACAAGAGCGTATCATCGATTTTCAACATCAAAAAGATGGTAAACGAAGATTGATTTTGAAAATCGATGATACGGTCTTTAGAGAAGTATTCTCTCACAAGAAAATCGATGATACGGTCTTTAGAGAAGTATTCTCTCACAAGAAAATCGATGATACGGTCTTTAGAGAAGTATTGTCTCACAAGACCGTATCATCGATTTGCAACATCAAAAAGATGGTAAACGAAGATTGATTTTGAAAATCGATGATACGGTCTTTAGAGAAGTATTCTCTCACAAGAAAATCGATGATACGGTCTTTAGAGAAGTATTCTCTCACAAGAAAATCGATGATACGGTCTTTAGAGAAGTATTGTCTCACAAGACCGTATCATCGATTTTCAACATCAAAAAGATGGTAAACGAAGATTGATTTTGAAAATCGATGATACGGTCTTTAGAGAAGTATTCTCTCACAAGAAAATCGATGATACGGTCTTTAGAGAAGTATTCCCTCACAAGAAAATCGATGATACGGTCTTTAGAGAAGTATTCTCTCACAAGACCGTATCATCGATTTTCAACACCAAAATGATGATAAACGCAGATTGAGCAAATACAGCCCGAATATGGCAACAATAGTAAACAATTATGTTCTTAAAAAATTGTATATAAATTTGCAACACCATAATAGGGAAAAAGGAATATAAATCATTTTGACATTTTTATATACAAGTGAATGTAGCTGCTATGCATTTCATAATTTATGACAGTACTATCAGGCTGTTCATCCTCTGGAGAAAGTATGGTTTGAAATTCCACGATAAATTTCGATAACAAAAACGGACAGCTGTTTCTGAAATTTAACCTTCACCTTTATAGTTTTTTCATGAAAATAACAACGTTATGGCAGACACGGGAAACGTGTTAAAATGTCGGCAATTTAGTAACACAGCTGATGTTATGTATTTCAGTATGTGCTGTTCTCACTAAAGCTTCCATAAGAATCAAACAAAAAACTGTGATCGTCTTTTTCTAAAGAAAAAATTAAGAAGATTAATAATTTTCAATTTGTCCACTTGAACAACCAAATAAACAAAAGCTTAAGAAAATTTATCTTTGACTGTCTTGAATGACTTTTGTACAAATCTATGTTGTTCTTATCAAAATGTTTTGGCCGTTGTGGCCTCTCATCTTTCACATATGTACCGGGTGTTCCAGAAGTCTTGGGCACATTTCAAGTCCCCATATCTGCTGAACTATCAATCGTAGTAAGATGAAACTGGTACCATTTTAAAGCTAAATTCATTTTTTGTAATGCTAATAATTTTTTCATATTTTTTCAGATCCAGTAATGGCGTTAACTCAACCAGAAAAGGCTTATTGCGTCCTTGAATTTACAAAAATTGAATCATGGACACTGGTTCAACTTGAATTTCGCACAAAATTCCGAAAAGATGCACCAGAAAAGAAGTCCATATTGAGATGGCATGGTAAATTCATGAAGGATGGATGTTTCTGTCCAGCTAAGAGAACGGGATGCCCCTGAACTTCAGATGATGCGGTTGAGCGTGTTCGAATTGCCTTCGAGCGGAGCCCCCGTAAATCGATCAGAAGAGCCACAGTAAGGAACTTCAGCTTCCTACAACAATTGTCTGGCGTGTCTTAAAAAGACGACTACACATGACAGCTTAAAAGCTACAGTTAACCCAACAGTTGCAGGACACTGATGAACCACCTCGTCGTGACTTTTGCATTGCAATGCAAGAGAAGTTGGAAGATGACGGATTTGACATTGAACATCTTTGAACATTCCATGTAAACCTTGAGATTAAATTCTTTCAGAATGTCAGGAGCGTTTTTATATCCTTAATAGTTTTCGAGATATTCAATGTCAAAATGCACCTAAGACATTTGGAACACACTGTATATTGAACTAAACCTTTATTTAATGTATGACTGTTCTCATTCCACTGAACATTTCGAGGGAATTCTTTTAATTCTTATTTATATTACTGTTCAGTTATTGCTTGCTGCTTGTTTCACCGTAAAACACGCAACTACTATGTCACCAAATTCACGAACGCTTTAACCCACTAGGCCATTGTCCTGTAGGACGATTAGCTGAAGTGAACTTGGAGTCTTAAAACCATCCTGCCTGCCAGGTTCTGATTGCTGCTGATGATTATTGTCATTTATCTTTCTTTATAACCGGCGCCCATATTGTATTTATTTCAACGCTAGGCCTACTAAGGAGGTCCTCATAGACTGGCATATGCAGTAATTCTTTCAGACGTATGATCTAGCATTTTCTCTTCCTTCTACAGAGTTTGATGTCTTAATTTTTTTTTTGAAAATGTACGCCCATTTTTTACTAAGAATGTTGGACGTATAATTAATTTTTGATACTCAAGTAAACGGTTACATCGTTAGGTAGATTTATCTTCTAAAATATATTCAAATTTGGAGATTTCATGTCCCACTGGCCACCATTTCTGTGTTCAAATCTTCAGAAATATGGGTGTTGGTTCTTAAAAGGGCCTCTCCACTATAATCAAATCATCAGTGTACGTACTTGTAAACTAAAATTTGGCCGTTTCGTACGCCAAAATAACGCGGGTTTCTCTCTCTTAACTCAGGCCCTGAATTTCTTCAAATATTTTTCCTAATGATAATGGAAGTAATAGTCGTTTCCCTACAAGGAAACATCATTCGTTGACCGAGAAGCTAGTACTGATTTCTGTTGAAATTTATAAAATATCTGTCTTAAATCAATTTTGGGGGAAGCAGTTTCCTGAAAGCCAGTAGCCGTTATGTCTTTTTTTCAGTAGTGATGGAAATTTCCTTCCTAACCTTTTATTTCAAATAGAGTTGAATGTTAACACCTTTATTATGTCATTATTTTTTCTTCAGATTATATGGGTCAACCATTTTAGTTATAGGTGTTGTTAGTCGTCCTTAAGTGACGTGATTTCTTTTATTTGTTACATTTATGTGTGACTCTGTGGCACTAGTCCAAAAGATTTTTTAAAAAATTGACCTTTGTCAGAACCCTAAAGATTTATTTGCTTAAGGCTTTTTTCACCATTTATCTTAGGAAGCCGTTGGATACAGCTGACAGTTTAGATATTTCTGAATTTCTCCTTCCCCAAAGAAACAAACATGACAATAAAACATGTTTAAAAACTAATAAAAAAAACGGTTTAAAATAAATAAATTACTGCATATATAATTTAAAATATAATAATAAATGATAATCAGATTAATATAGTCACCATTGTATGTTTGTTTTCGAATTTTACTACTAACTTAATACTAAATTTACCTTCTGTTGCCTTTGTTCGTAACACGTTATGAAGTGTTTCTCGTATTTTGTTCCTTTATTAATTATTAATTGATGTGAATTTAGTCCACACCGTTTTCAGAAAAGTTTGGATACATTCTTTGATTTTTTTTTCTCGTTGACTCATGCAAAAGTGAACGATATGAGTTCCCGGGCAAACGGGTGAGGCATTCTTTGCACCCAAGAATTGCATATTGGGACTTTAACTAAGTTAAAACCTCAGTTCCAAAACTAAATTAAAATTGTATATTTCAGTTGCAACACTGAGTGACTTGCACGTTGTACTTAGAGTTCTTGTAAGTTGCTTGTTTGTGTTTTTTTTTGTTTTAGTTTGTGTGTGTGTGTGTCTGTGTGTGTGTGTGTGTGTGTGTGTGTGTGTGTGTGTGTGTGTGTGTGTTAGTGTGCATGTATTAGGAGTAGGTAGGCTTTTCTATTGCCCGGTCAACACTCCTCCACCTTCTTTTGAACAAGCGCAGAGGCTCACTGCTTGTTTCTTGTTTAGGAAGGGGTTCCTGGTACTTTTCCTTTCCTTCTCTCTGGCCTCCGTAGTAGCACCGTCGTGATTCTCTTGAGATGTGTGCAGTTTGTGGAAATTCTGAGGGCACCGGGTTAACAGTTTTCTGTTTTTTTCGCTCAGACTGTTCATTGCTGTCAAACTCTCCGCCTCGGCGGAAAGGAACTCGGACGAGGCTTTGCCGCAGGGCAAAGTTTCGGCCGGGGAGGTAGACAGTCCCTGAACCCGTTTATACGAGTTCTAAAGGGTATATTTTTGGACGAGCCTACAGGCTCAGAGTACCCACTATAAACCGGCCTTGTACAACATACACCCTTGTGGGGGGCTGTTAAATATTAACAGTTTTCTGCTTGCAATTCCCAAATGTTAGTTAGGAGCCCTAATTCTCGCGTAGCGTCTTGAGCGGTCGCTCTGATCAACATTTGTATAATATCGGTGTTCCTGTAATTCCATGTCGCGCATGTACGCACCTCCGATGGGCAACCCTAAGACCAGATTATGTTGCAGGCCGCGCCACCTCCATTTTTGTCCTTGTCTCATAAGATGACCGTCCGCTACTTCTAATTCAGGCCTTCTCATTTTCACTGTCAACATTACCCAATATGACAACAAACGATCAAAAAAGTAAACCTAAACCAGCTCTGAAAAATCGCCTAAACCTTTCAACATTTTCTTTTCTAACATCCGTGGCATTCGAACCAACTTCTGCAGTTTGGGATCGTTCCCCATTGAGAAGTCTCCTGATACACTGGCTCTCTGCGTGACCAAACTCAACTCGTTTATCCCGTCATCTGACCACTTAATCCCCGGTTACCTTCCACTCCTTAGAAAAGACTCTCAAACCCACAGTTTGCCCAATGACCCTGACTGTAAGGCCCTCTTTCTCGATCTCTGTTTCACCTCCATCCCCGAATCTTGTCGTACCACTCAACTCTGACCTCTTGGCATCTCTGACCATGCTGTAGTGTCTATTAACATCTCATTTTACTCCACCCCCAGCAAAGAAACTCCTACCAACAGAACATATTTCTGTTATCAACGATCTGACTGGGACTCGTTCCGTGATATCTTTCGCGAGGTCTCCACTTGGGTAAAAGCTGGAATTGAGGCTTTCATTCCCACAAGGAAATATAATGTTAAATCATGCTCATCCCTTTGGTTCTCTGCTGCTTGCACAGCTGCCATTGCCCTCAGGAATTACTTCTTCCGCCTGTACCCTAGTGACATGCCAGATTGCAACAGCTGTCTCTTTGTTTCATCCCGTACTGTCTGCAAGCATGTCCTCAATGAAGCAAAGTCACTATTTGCTGATAGAATGAAACAACGGATTGCATGTCGCAAATTTGACTGTAAAGGTTACTGGAGCCTTTGCAGAGCGTACTAAACATCAGCAAACCCAAAATACCTCTTTTGTTCAACCAATATGAGGTCCTGAATTCCTCAGCCGATGGCTTTGTTCGTAAATTCTCATCCAATTTAACTTTCGACTCGTCCGTTGTACGCACACACGATTTCCCACTAGAGCTTTGCCTCTGCTGAGCGTGTTGTACATAACCTCGTCGTTGGTATTGGGCATCATCACTAGATTAAACTCCCATAAAGCTAGCAGTCGGGACAGCATTGCAGCCATTGTCCTGAATAAATATACTCCTGAAGGGGCTCATGTCCTATCCAAATTAAGCAACTACTACCTCAACGACTCATGGTTTTCATCCTGTTGGAAGTCTTTATCTGTTGTACCTGTCTTCAAGAATTCTTCGAACCATCTAACTACCATCCTCTGTCTCCTACCACTCTTCAGAAATGTCTTTGCAGCTTTAATCAACACCGAAGGGGATAAGCACCTTACATCCCATGATCTCTTCTCTGATAAGCAATATGGTTTCCGCTTTGCCCGATCTATAGCTGATGTGCTCACCTCCATAAATGAATTCGTTTACTAAGCACTTCACAATAAGTGAGAAGCTCGTGCCCTGTCTCTAGATACCTCTAAAGTGTTTGATAGCGTGTGGAATGCCGTCCTCCTACGTAACCTTCAGGGATACGGTATTTCATGACGATTATTTGACTCAATACAATCATTTCTGTCAAACCGTGAAAAAGAAAATGGTCCTTAACCGATTCTACTCCAGCTCATTTCTCACGAACTCAGGGGTTCCCCAAGGTTTTATCCTTGGTCCTACTCTGTTCCTTATCTTCACTAATAATCTTCCCGATGTCATCAGTTCCCAACTAGGCATCTCTGCTGATGACAGTACTATTTATTCCCGCCTCAAAAGCAAATCTGGTATCGCTGACAAAACTAACCTGGCCGTTGGTCTCGAAATAAACCTCCATACGGTTGTTGACTGGAGCAGGAAATATCTGATCAAGCTTAATGACTCAAAAAGAAAACTGATCTCTATTATCCACCACAGAAAACCCTCCCTGCTTCCCATTAGAATGTTTGATGCTCAACTCCACGAGAGCACCTCTTTGCCGCTGCTTGGTCTCACACTGTCCGCTCAACAGAGATGGAACAATTACATTGAATCAATAGCTTCATCCACCGCAAGGAAAGTTGGTTCCCTGTGTCGCGCCAGAAAGTTATTCTCGCCCGAGACCACCCTTCGAATCTATAAATCAACCATTCGACCTCATATGGAATATCGCTGTCATATATTGTCTGAAGCCCCCCCCCCCCGCAATTCGTCTTAGGGTCCTCGAGGAATTCCTGAAACGGATATGCAATATGACAACTCGTTTACGGTCGCTATCTCAAAGAAAGTCCTGTGTCTTCACTCTGTCTTTTCTGCAAGTACTCTCATGGCAACTCCTCCGACAAGCTACTTTCACTGGTTCCCAAACAGCATGAATTTAAGCCTGCTAATAGGCTGGCATCTCGATCCAACCATTTTGCTGTCGAAACGACTAAATGTAGCCATCATTTCTATTCCAACAGCTTCTTTACTCGCACCTCTCGTCAGTGGAACTCCCTCCCAAGTACTTGATTCCCTGGTAACTATAATCTTCAAATATTCAAATGTAGTGTCAATCGACATTATCTGATCTTGATCACTGTCCTCCTTTTTATCCTTTTCTCAAACACGGCTCTTTAATCTTACTCTTTATAACCCTTTCCGTTCTAGTGGCACTCCCGTCTTGCTTGCGGAGATTTGCTTAAAACAAAAAACAAAAAATATATATAGACTGACACCGAGAATCGTCATTAGAACGACTAGAGAAGTAGAAATTTAGAGACTCAGCTCATATTCTTGCTACCTATTTCGGCAAGATCACGTCGTCTCCGAGCGACATTCTACTTCCTGATTACTTTATTTTCCTTCAATGGAACGAAAGCATAAAAGTGGCGAAGAGGATCCAAATTCACACGATTTTTTTTCCTTTCGTTGAGGATAAATAGCTAGCGAACAAAATTCAAAATTCACGGAAAAGAATTTTTGTTAAGTTCGTGTATATTGATAGCGCGTCGCGCAAGTCGATAAACTTCAAGGCTCCATGATATACGTTTATTAAGAAAAACAGATTTTTCCTAGTTAAGGACTACATGTACGAACACATTCCACTATGGAAGAACTGAAGATAGTTATTCAGCAATGATTACAACAAATGGAACGGGAACAGATTGAATATCAAGAACAGTTAAAAGCAATCCTGGAAAAATAACGAACAGACAATGCGCCAATTTCATTTTCGCCGGACTCACTGTCCTCTCTCTTTATCTTTTTCCCAAACACGCCTCTTTACTCTTGCTCTCTGTAACACTTTCCGTGCTAGTGGCACTCCCGCCTTGCTTGCGAAGATTTGCTTAAAACAAAAAACAAAAAAATATATATAGACTGACGCCGAGAATCGTCAGTAGAACGACTAGAGAAGTAGAAATTTAGAGATTCAGCTTATATTCTTGCTACCGATTTCAGCAAGACCACGTCGTCTCCGAGCGACATTCTACCTCCTCATTACTTTATTTTCCTTCAATGGAACGAAAACATAAAAGTGGCGAAGAGGATCCAAATTCACACGATTTTTTCCTCTCGGTTAGGATAAATAGCTAGCGAACAAAATTCAAAATTCACCGAAAAGAATTTTGTTAAGTTCGTGTATATTTATATATAGTCGGTAGACTTCAAGGCTCTATGATATATTGCTATTAAGAAAAAAAGATCCTTCCTAGTTAAGGACTACATGTATGTTCATATTACACTATGGAAGAACTGAAGATAGTTATTCAGCAGCTATGGAAGGATTCAGCAACTGACACAACAAATGTAACGAATTGAATATGAAGAACAGTTAAAACAATCCTAGAAAATTAAGGAAAAGATAATTGGTCAATTTCATTTTCGCCCAACTCAGTCGCTAACACAATTACTGAATTTAATTAAGATGTAAAAGAAAATATTACATTCATATCGTACTTCAGAAGCTACGAGGCAATTTTCAGAGAAGAATATCAAAGATGGTCAAAAAATAGAAATTTCGTCTTCTATTACGAAAATTGTGCTCCGTTGAACATGGAAAATATTTAGCCGGATACTCCAGAAAAAGTGTCATTTCACGAATCTGTGTCGATATTATCAAAAATCTTTGCTGAAAAGAATTCACTGTTTTATACACGTTGGCACTGTATGTACTTTACTATGGACGAAAATGAAGACTTAGTCACATATGCCGATGAATTCAACCGTGAGTGTGAGAAATGTAAACTGGAAGAATTATCCCCATACAGAATTAAATGGCTCACCTTCTTTAAAGGTCTAACATAAAGCAATGATGTGGAAATGCACTCTCGAATGTTTACAAACTTGAACTGGATACAAAGTTAACGATACAGACTATTGCGGAAGGGTGTCACAACTTGTCAATTTAATACACAATACAGAGAAATTCGAGCAAAATGACACTTCAGAAGTACAAAATAGACAGTAATACCAAAAGGGAAAAAAATCAGGAATAAAAATACTACAAAACTTAATTCATCCTATGGCTGTGATATGTTTCATTGCAGAAAGGACTGTTCATTTAAAACCAAAAAAAAATTAATTGTGGAAAAGCAGGTCGCAAACCAAGTTGCAGCAAATTGAAAAGCAGAAGCAGTACACAAAGTAAGTTGCTTAAAGTAGTACTACCAGCTAAAAACTGTAAAGTTCAACTTGAATTTACTAGGCGTCGATTGGCTAGAATTATTTGAATTATGGATTTGTTCACTCTGTGGAAAAATGAATCCTTCCTCAGAAGAAAAAAGATTACAGCTAAAGAAGCAATGAGTAAATTAACAAATAAATTTACGAATATTTTCTGAGAGCTGTTGGCAAAATGTACAACGTCAAAGACATTTTTTAAAACTCCAGAGGATATATTTGCTAAATTAAATGGTGGTAAAATGGATGAGTAATGTCAGAAGTATTTGACAATTAATACACATAAAGGACTCTACAAGTTTAGAGATTACACTTCAGTGTAAAAGCAGACCCCGGTATTATCCAGCACATAAAGGATACGATAATGTCTGGATTAAACAGTGCTGTCGCTTATATAGATGATATACTTATTAAGAGCGTTACGAAATTACACCACGTAAAATTGATTCAGCGTGTATATCAGAGACTGATTACGGTTTCAGTTTCAGTCAGATATTCGTGGAAGAAGACCAGATCACGCTAGAGCAAAGATTAGAAAACTACGGAGTTATAGAAAAATAGTTTATTCAAAATGGGCTAACCCAGCAGTTTATATTAGAAATAAAAATAAGATTCGTTTATGTGCAGATTTTTCAACTGGGTGGAATCACTGCCTCCTTCCACATGCATAACTCAGAGGATATATTTATTACATTAAATTATGGTAATCTTTTTTTTAAAACAATGATATGTCTGTGGCATAACTTCAAACGAAGGGGATGAGGAACTTCAGATGTTTTTGACTATTAATACGCATAATGTATTCTACAAATTTAAAAGTTTGGTGTAAAAGTCGCCCCAGTTATTTTCCAGCAAATAATGGATACGATATTGACTGGACTTACATAGAAAATATTCTTATTAAGAGTGCTATGAAAATGCAGAAAGTAAAAATGATTAAAGAAGTATTTCAGAGACTACACGATAACAGTTTCAAAATCAGTGAGCAGAAATGTCAATTCTTTATGAATAAGATTAAATATTTAGGTTAGATAATCGACGAAAAAGTAAGAAGATCAGATGACGCTAGAGCAAATGCCACCAAAGATTAGAAAACCCCGGAGTTATAGAAAAATAGTTTATTCGAAATGGGCCACCCCAGCGGTTTATATTAGGAAGAAAAATAAGATTCGTTTATGTGCAGATTTTTCAACTGGGTTCAATGACTGCCTACTTCGTCGTGCATATCTCAGAGAATACTTTTGCTAAAGTAAATGATGGCAATATTTAAAGAAAATGACATGTCAGAGGCATATCTTCAAATCCAAGTAGATGAGACATTTCCGAAGTTTTTGATTATTAATACACATTACGTATTCTACAAATTTAAAAGTTTAGTGCAAAAATAGCGTGAGTTATTTTCCAGCAAATAATAGACACGATATTATATAGTATATATTATATAATATATTAAAATAATATATTTATATCTACATTATATATTATATATATTATACATTATATAATATATTATAATATAGATATAAATATATATAAGCTGCTATGCTTTAAGAGTGCTATGAAAATTCAGGTGAAAATGATTAAGAAAGTATTTCAGAGACTACACGATAACTGTTTCAAAATCAGTGACCAGAAATGTCAATACTTTATGAAAAAGATTAAATACTTACTTTAGAAAATCGACGAAAAACAAAGTCAAGATTCCGCTAGAGCAAGTGCCATCAAAGATATGCCCCCATCCCCGAGAAATGTGGTGTCTCTACAATAATTTCTCCGATTAATATTTATGCGACAGATATGTACAAATTGTGATCACTTCTGAATAATTTACCTAAGAATGGTAGCGAAATGGAATTGGTCAGCGGAATGTCAAAAAGTTTTTGAACGAATTAAAAATCTAACTTTAGAGTTTTTGCTGACACATATGAGTCATATTTGGGCTACGATTGTATTTTGAACTATGACTTCAAGATAAAATTTCTTTCGTTAAAGAAATTTGGGCAGATAGATGGTTTGTCCAGACTGATATCGAAATGTAAAGAAGATTTTGCAGATACTGTGATTGCATCGTTGGAATCCGAAAGATAAATTAAAAGCCTGGTATGTAACGTTATTAAAGAATTGCTGATCACGAGAGACGATATCAAAATTAATTCTAAGAAGAATGATTTTATTAAAAAACTATGAATGACGTTAAATCGAATTGGATTGAAACTAAAAACCTGCTAACAATAATACAGCATTTTCTAATTGTAATGGAGTACTTTTGTACGCGAAAAGAGTAGTAATTCCGTTATTACTAGAAAAAAGGGTCTTGAAACAATTCTACGTAGGACATCATGGAATAGTGATGATTAAGTTCGTCGTGAGAGGCTAAGTGATGGCATTGCCAGTATAATAAAGTGCTTTTAAAGATTTCAAAACCAACCACTACCTTCACCGGGGGTAATATTTTTACGTAAGATGTAATGGCCAATCAAATTACAAGTATATGATAATTCAAATAACGGTAAATATACCCTATATACAATTTATTAATACTTTAAAATAAGTATTAGATTTTATAGAAAATCAGGATAAACAATTCATCTTCAATTTATTGTGTAATTAAAGAACAGAAGTTACGAATATTAAACTCTAATTATAACTATGTATCAGGTTTAGAAACTAACAAAAATAAGCCTAAATTTTCATGTATTGTTCTTAGAAATAGGTTGAATTTTTCGTCCGTATCTTCGCGGTAGCAGGAGGTACAGCATACGGCTAGAGTTAACAGGATCATGATGATAGGTTTAGTAGACAAGGGAAAAGGGTTTTATTTGTGACTAGACATCACGTCATAATAGACAAACACATAAACGTGATTTAATATATGAGCACGCAAACGTACGAACGACAAAGAAACAGATTCATCAAGATTCATTCATCCAACATAACTACCCAGACAAGGTAAACTACCCGTCGAAATTGCACAAACATGAAAAGTCAATATGAAAATACATAAACATACGCAGATATAAAAACAAACATAAAAACAAGCACCTAGAAAAGTACGCCCATATAAAAAAGGAGTAGAAACAAATATACTCACGTTTAACAAAATAGCCCTATTAAATTTAGAGTCTCTATAAGTTTAAATCAATAAGAGTTACAATTATTTAAATATTAACTAAATAACCAACTTTGTATTGAATTCTTAGCAAATTAAGGTAGATAATAATCAAAAACTTACGGACAAAAATAAACAAATAAATAAAAGTATAAAAAAATCAATTTCATATTTAGAAAACAATATTCTAGCTAGCTAGAAATCAAGTTAAAATGTACTTTATGCCCGCAGTTAATAGTGAGCTCTTACTTTTGATTTAGAGCATTTATCCTGTCCTTAAATTTAATGATTTCTAGCTTTTCATTGAGACAAAGATAACATTATGCGTATAAAGAATTACAGGTACAAGCACTTCCAGTTAACTTGCATTTAACAGTAGGAGTTTAGTTTTTCTCCTTTAACCTCCAATATTTGGACAGCGAGTTTGCATGTTTATGAGAACTATTTATGAAGGAAAAACATGCTGGTACGAAAGGCGTTTAAATGTATTTTTAGTACTGCCAATGTAAAAAAAAATAATATTCGGGTTTTCAAGTGAAGAAATGTTACTAAGAGAAACCAGGGAACCAGTTTGGCAATCGTTTTGTAGTGGGCAAGCATTAGGATTCCTACATTTACATCCATTAATATTGATGTAAAGATATTTAGTATTATTTAATGCATCACTACATTTCGCCATGCTCTTTGAGTTATATATATGTTAAAAACCTTATTATTATGCTTTTTAATTATTTTTCCGAGGTTATCCACACAACCCTAAGTTTAATAGTAATTTATTGAAGATTTTACTAAGCCTATTCGATTTAGGAAAGTGGTCATTAACAAGATTTAAGAATTTTAGACATACATTAGATCTAACCATGAGGCTAAAAGGGTTGGGGTGAACCAGATGATATTCCTGAATCTTAACTTCTAGTTGAAGGTAACATAAATCAGGTAAGTGACAAACATTTTCTTGTATTAATTATATTAATGCTGTATCTCTGATATCGAGCAAATATATTTTTCCTCAGTATCCCACTGACTGACAGCATATTTGGCTTCACAATATCTTTGATATCGGTATATATATATATATATATATATATATATATATATATATATATATATATATATATATATATATATATGATTAACTACAGAATTATAGTATAACTATGTTATAAAATCACTACAAAATAACCATTTTTTTTCAACACTTCTGGTGTCTTACCAAGTGATGGTGTTGAATGTAGAATAAAGATTTTTAAAAGTTTCAAATCAAACAAACACAGCTTGATAGGGGAAACGCTATTAAATAAGCTGCAAATAGTTTTTGCCTTATATGTAACAGCGTTTCCACTATCTATTGAACTTTAAAAACCCTTTATTATATATTCAATACCATCACTTGATAAGACACCAGAAGTGTTGAAACAAAATACCTATTTTTGTAGTGATTTTGTAAAATATTTATGTTATAATTTTCGAATAAATAATTATATTTGCTCTACTCTGTATTGAGCACTCTGTTAAGAATAGTATTTTTTGGTTATTGGAATGCATTCCGTATACACTAATCCTGTACTTGTATATATATATATATATATATATATATATATATATATATATATATATATATATATATTGTTAAAAAGTTTTGATCCTGAAGATAAACAATGATGTTCGAAAGTACTCCGTTATCCTATGTTGTCCTTGACATTCAACACAAAATGTTTAAAAGAAAAGTTGCTGCCAAATTACACACACACACACACACACACACACGCACACACACACACACACACACACACACACACACACACATATATATATATATATATATATATATATATATACACCACAAACTTCTTTGGTTGTAATGTGGATTTTAAAAAATATATTATTCTTTATTTTTCATAATTTTACAACACGGGTTTCTGGTCTCGCGACCGTCTTCAGGTAAATGTGGAGATTTCCACATATTATTAAAAATAATTAATTTGTTTTCCCTTTATGTTTTTCAATGTTAAATATTCTCGATATGGAAATCTCCACCCTTTACTTGAAGACGGTCGTGAGACCAGAAACACGTGTTGTAAAATTATGAAAAATAAAGAATAGTATTTTTTAAAAAATCCACATTACAACCAAAGAAGTTTGCGGTACCTCTCTTCTTTTTAATATATATATATATATATATATATATATATATATATATATATATATATAAAAGTATTGGAGTCATTTATTGGTGGTCGAGTTGAGAATTTACAACCAGCTCCTCGCATTAATCATATATACACCAGAGAATATCAATATATTTGCAAATTTCAGTTATTATTTTATTTAATTATTTTCTTGTATATGTATGATTATTCGTTTCTATGATTTACTAAAATATTAAATATTTGACATTTGGTTTATCAGTAGCCAACATCTTGCTTCTTAATTTCTGCAGGCTGCTTTGCCATCGAACATCGAAGTGTAGATTGATGGCCGCTCTAATGCTTGCATACGTTTAAAAAAACCACGATGTATTGATTATCCAGAGTTATGATTGCCTGTTGGTTTTTTTCTCAATAGAATCCATAAATATGACGTTAAGGACATCCATACAGTCACTTAGCAGAGCACATTTCGATCGACGCATACCATTATTGGAATTAAATTTGACATTTTTAAATTTCTCCCATTGTTGCATGTATTTTAAGGATGTCGTCTCGCATAAACCCGAATTCAAAAACTAATTGGCATTTTGAAGAGTCTGCTTAATCTTTAAGCCTTTTAAAGCGAGAAGAGTTTGCCTTTCTGAACAAGCTTTGGCCATTAGCTTTAATAAAAGGTAACAGGCTTTTTCTTAAAAAAATAGCTAAACTCGCTAAAATTATATAGTCCCTTACTATAACTATCAATATTATCATTAACATATACATTAGTTTGCAAATTTAGAGACATGATAATTGTAAGTCCAATCAATCTGCATTATGATTCTTTAAATGGGAGAGAAAAAGGTGTACGCTCGCGTAACATTTATTTTGTATTAATGATTAACCAATACGAGGCTCAAAATCCATTGATGATATAGCTATCCCGTTTGCAATGTGGTTATACTAACATAAGTGCAAGTGAAAAATATGATAAGGTGAGTTTGAAATACTAAGCGTAAATTAGTTGGGGCACAAGTCAGAAAATATGGTGCAGCCATTTTAATTTTCTAAGCTGCTGCTGCTGCTGCTGCTGCTGCTGCTAATAATAATAATAATAATAATAATAATAATAATAATAATAATGCTGATGATTATTTCATGATTTGTTGGCTCGGGTTCAGTCACTTTCCCACCACCGTAAGGTTGCCTCTCTGTGTCTTTTCTATAAATACTTTCAAGGTAATTGTTCGTATGTGCTCGTCTCTATGGTACCTAGACTTTTTGAATTTAAGCGCAGTACTAGATTGGCGTCGAGATCTCATTTGCTGACAGATAGTTCTCTTGCAATTCTCACCTGAGGAACTCACTTCCGGTTTATTGCCATGTAAGTCGTTATATCCCGTGTTCTTGATTCCTCTTGTTTTGTTTTCCCGCCTCGCATATATTTTTTCTAATAGGGTTTATGAAATATTTAGGCGAGTAGATGGAAATAAATAAATATACTGTTTAATAAATGAATAACAACAGAGCATCTACTCAAAGATGCGCATCCATCAAAAATTATATATATATATATATATATATATATATATATATATATATTGATGCATGTTACATTAAATAATATAGACAAGTTTTGTCTATTTATTTTAAGTAAGTTCCTTTAATATTGTCTGATAAGCCTAATAATATTATCATGCAACAAAAACAGACTATCATTACTGTTTTGTCCGTGTATTGTTTAATATATTGAAATGTAATTGTCATCTTTAATAATGGCTTATGTAAGCCGAAAGCTTAGATTGGATTAAAACATGTATCAATATGATGATTTCTTTTCGTCTTTCAATGATAATGTTATTAAGCTTATCAGACAATATGAAAGGAACTTACTTAAAATAAGTAAACAAAACTTGTCTATATTATTTAATGAAACCTGCATCAATGAAAAATTGCTGCCTAAATACGCACACACAATATATATATATATATATATATATATATATATATATATATATATATATATATATATATATATATACTGGCGTCAAGATCTCATCTATTTACAGTTGAGCTGGCTAAATATAACCGTAAGTTCTATGCTAACAGATTCTTTTCTCGGACTCCTCCTTCCGGGCCATGCTTTTCCAGCCAACTTTAATCTACAAAAGATTAAATGCAATGTCAATCGCTAACTACAGTCCATCAGATTACTCTTTTCTCTTCCCGTTCATTATTAATGTTTCCGTTCGTAAATTTTCCACAACCTGTAAACCCTTGTGTTTTAGTGGCTTAAATGCCTTGCATCAGAGTGATACCGTTTAAAAAATTACTTTATGCACAAGGCCCAAAGCTTGTAGTACCCAAAGAGATCGAACTCACTACTCACTCATAATTGATCTAGAGACTCAAACTTGCTAATCATTAGACGATGTCGAGGGGCTCTGATGACAAGGAGGTTAGAAAAAAAAACTGACTCTTGATTTTAAATGTTCTAGAATTTTAAAACTGCGGTTTTCAGTGAAGCACCCAAGCTGCGGGTTGTTCCGTATGTCGCGGTTTTTGGACAGAAGCTGAATGGGACGACCTTCCTGACAATGGACGTCCTCTTGGATGCGAGTGGTTCGACTCGGTAGAAATAACACGCCGTGTCCCAGCTGTAAATGCCTGGGCTATTGGAACGAAGGAATAGAGATCAGCGGGATATTTGCCATGTAAACAGCCATGAGAAAAATGATAGAATTGTGACAGTCTTGCAACTTTGCGTTTAAGCGGGAGGTGGGAATGGAGAGTTTGCAGAGTGAGAAATAAGTTATCTCCCGCAAGACTGCATAAACGATTTTGGACTCAAGCCAGGAAAGTGAATATTCGGCTGCTCCAGTCCAGACACATCAACCGTGATTCATTTTTGGTTCAATTTATCTCTTGTAAAAAAAGGCATGAGAGAAAGCGTCAGCTACTTTCTTGACCGGTAAAATGGGACAGCCATTTTACATTTTTAGCAACCGCTCTTATATATGAGTTCGACTCGAAATCTGGATGTATATTGACTCCTAACAGACGTTCACAACATGGAATCTCTCGAGAGCGTAACCGTTGTTATTCTATCATGTTTTGATAACACTCCGTACCAAAATTTTTAATCCAGCAAGTTTAAACTTCTTTTTAGTTACGGGGTTCATACTATGTTCCGTGCTATCTCTTATCTCCTTTCTACCGAGATAAATTCCAATTATTAACAACGTATCACCTACTTCAGAGATAGTTTCTGAAACTGAGTATGTGCACAAGTTGAAGATGACGGACAATTATGTAAAGACCACCTTTACACATTTGACCTGCATGCACTCTGAGAGGTCCACAGTTTGCCTCCAGACAAATGCGCCTTCTGTCACCACTGCCGACATTCTCTGAGATATTTCTTTTCACCGTAATTTGACCTCTGTGAAACCCGTGAAATGCATCATATCAAAGATTTTCTTAGAGGGCGATTGGCGAATCTGTTTGATGGATAAGATCAGTCTGACAAAGAGGGAATATTAAAAATTACGAAGAATCCCTGATCTGGCATGGGATCCAAGCGTTCGCTCTGCGTCGGTGATAAAGCTTTCACGACGTGTCTGGTTGATGCAAAATAATGCGTCCGTTTTGATGATATAGACAAACCTATTAACTCTACCTTCTTTACTTGCGTGGATGTGTAGGGTTAATGTATGCCACATACTGTATGATAAAAGGTTGAAAACGGTTCTGATCTATTTAAATTAGTTTGGTCGCGTTTCGCGATTCGAAGACTCTGAGTTTGTACAGTAACTCACTTTTTGGTAATGTTAATATAAAGAACTCCCCCCAAAAATCCTTCCACTTTTTTCTCTATCATCTCGTTGCCTTCTTCTATTACCAGATTCTTAAAGATAAAATTTGGTGAAAAAAGAATAAGACATATAGATAGAAACACAGATCGACTCCTTCCATTTGAATTTAGCGAACGGAGCGTGTTTGGTGCGTGACTGTGGCATTTGAGACTGTCTAATCTGATGTCATCTCATGAAGTACTTGTTAAAAAAAAAGAATGGTGTGCGTTTGAGAATGTGTTATCAGTTTTTGTTTTTATATACTAAAATTCACACGATTCAAACATCGAGGAACGTTTTAGATACTTTTGAAATTGTACTGATGAATAAAATTCGTCGTTTAAATAATGAGAATATTGTAAAAAGTGAAGACCATAAGAATAAAGAGGAAAAATAGTGATTCAGCCTTGACGTGAAGCATTTTGGGTAAGCATAAACGCGGGACTCATTTCCACAATGGTATTACTTTAGAAAATGCTGATTAGAACTGTTTTTATTACATTAAGGATGCGATGAGAAAGAAGAGTACACTTGATACGGGAAAGTAGTATATCGTGCCCCATTAGTAATATCTGTTCATAGCTTGTGATTCTGAATAAGTGACATGGAAATCGAGAAATAAACTTGCGAATTTGGTTTGAATTTCTAAGTAGTTATAAGTCTTTACACTATTTATGTTCGTACTATTGTCTCCGTCTTTGTTGTTTTTATCACAACATTTCTACCTTTTTTGTCCTCCGTCCTCAGGTGTATATCTACAGGGTATTTCGAACTTACCAATTTATTTAATCTACGGGATCCTGTTCTTCTGATCATGTCTAGTTATATCGTTTCGTTCTTATTTTATTTAGCAGTTTTTCAGTTATTGCTCGCCATTCTCACTGAGTGCAAGTATATTGAACTCACAACCACTATATCACCAAATACCCAACCAGCAGTTTTACCAATTAGCTCATTGTCCCGTAGGAGAATTTGCTGCAGTTAATCCTAAACTTCCCAGCTGATTAAACTGTCACGGCCACTGCTGTTGGCTGTCACGTTTTGATTACGGCTAACGATTGCTTCCTTGCGACTATGAGTCGCCGCAGGGTATAAAATATGTGTTCCACTACAAGACGGTATGGATCATTTTGAATCCAGGATGGTAATTAAAGATTGAGCGCTTCCTGGCTCGATATCTCAGCGTTTTTAGTCTAATTAGATATTAAATAGCAGTGCAGCATTTTTTCAGTGATTATTTTTTATTAGTATATTTTTCGTTTCTATAATAATTAGCTCAGTCTGTGGAAGATATTCGTATTCCTAGACAGCTTTCGAATTTTTTCCATCTTTTTTTTCCATTACTGTGGTCTGCTATTATATTCTTGTACTTGTTTAATCTGCACACAACTTGATGTAGATTTTGCTGATAATCATGCATTACTACTACTTGCCTTCAGTCTTATTTCAGGATACCTCAAAGGCAATATAATTTGCAGATACATTAGAATACTCCTATTCGGAGTGCCTCATATTTGGAATCCCGTATATCCTGTAAAACATGTTCACCGTAGTCCAAATGTAGAAATCCAACGTAGTAAGTAATTTGTTCAATGAAACAGCACCAAAATCTAGTAGCAGCTATTCAGGAATTCTTAAGGTCTTCCATATCAGAGGTTGGCAGTGGATATTCAGAGAGAAAACAAAATGGCCGCCTTTATACACGTCGGATTGAATATTCCACGTCTTCTGATTGGTTAACTTCTATGGGTGGACTATAAAATGAGTCAGCTCATTTTGGTTTGCTCACTAGTATACACCAGGATGTATCCAAAAATTGTAACATATCCGGACATGATTTTGATGTGTATATTTGAACTATTTGAGTAAGATGTAAATGATTTGAAATTTCTGTTATTCCTGAAATTTACTTTGGATAATTGCTTATGCTTATTTCACCGTAATGTCTTGTGTTGGTGCAAAAGATGATGGGAATAAGAGGAAAAGAACAACTCTGTTATTATTGCAAAAAGCGGAAATTTTAAACAGCCTAGACACTGATGAAAAATTCATTGTAATTAATGGCTGTGTATAACAGGAAGGTCAACATTGTATGATGTAAAATCTTCCAAAGAATTCAGCGTCCATATTGTCACAATGAAATATGACAATATGAAAATGATTGTGATGAAACCTGGACTGAAATTGAAAAAGCTATTGAAAATATTGTCAGTTTAATGGAAAGAAATCTAGCATTCAGCTATGACTATTGCAATAAATAACGCAGAGTTAAACAAAAAAAGTGTCTTTCGTTCAAATAATTTCAAGAAAAAATGAGATTCGGAAAAAGCTGAGAATGACATTAGTAGAGAAAGAATCATCATGCAACAGCGATTAAAAAATCCTCGTTACATTATTTGTTTTGCATACGTGGCATACTTAATTTCATTGACATTATATGATTTATTTCATTTTCCTTAAAATCAATATCATTATATTTCACACACCATTACTTTATTTTGTTTACTATAAAGCACTGAAAATAAATGTTAAATCTGATTTGAGTTCTTTTATTTTAATCTAAATTAAAAAAAAAACATATCCGTACATATAACCAATCTCTCATATCCAGTAAGCCTTCTTAGTTCAGTTGTCAGAGATTCTACTGTAGTATGTTTTCAAGTTCAAATCCGGCGATAATACATCATTAATCCCCTCAAGTAAAGCAGTCAGTGTTGTTATACATATTGCTTTCAAAAAATGAGAATTTCACAAGATACACTGTTCTTGTTTCTCAGATTTTATAAGTATGTTAGCAATAATGGTGTAATACTAAAAATTACTTGATATTTAATCGGCATGTGGGTGAGGAGTCAAAATTGATTTTTCTGCTGGCTTCTTGTAATAAGAGCGCGAATCGAACATTTATTCTCCCTGTGTTTTATTGATACACAAGTTTAGTGGTCCCCGTTCGTTTTCATGTCACGGTGAAATGTGATACCAACCAACTGAATAATTGGACCTCTCATATTTAATGACTACATCTTCTCAAAGGTTTTTACATCTCTTGTCAAAATGAGGAAATTTCTGTAGGAGAAATTTGTAATATTTAGACATTTCAACACACACACATATATAAATAATAGCTGGCCACGCATACGGATAGTAACTCCCTATTGCAGACGCTCGTTCAGGCACATTTTGTGTTTGTTAAACACCCACAGAAACCATCAGTAACTATATACTGCAACTATACTGAGCAGACCTTAGTTACAGTATCTGGGAGAGGGAATGATCAACAATGTGAACACTCAAAACTCGATCAAGACAACTAAGTGTTTTGTCTACATAATTTCACTCACAAGGCTTGGGTCAAACCATGGTATGGTTTTCAGGCACTTTTCAAAGGTGCCACACGCTGGGATTGACCCTTCTACACCGAAAACACACGCATATATATATATAGATATATATATTAAAATATGTTCGATTTCTTTATAGCTTTCACAGTTAAATTTCTATTTCTGACACAAACTCAGTCTACACCGGGGTTGACAAGACAGACGAGCGATATCTTCGTCTGCCGAAATAAGTTATTCCCCATATTACGTGGTTTGGGATTTTATTGTTTATTAATTATTTGCTCTGTAATAATAATTTGATTGAGATCTTTTTATAGATCGGTTTTAATGTTTTATATTACTAGGATCCACTTAGGTTATATATGAACGGATTTATTAATTTTACTATATATATATATATATATATATATATATATATATATATGTCTGTGTGTCTATCTGTCTGTCTGTCTGTGTCTGAGTGCGTTTGAGTATGTGTGAGTCTGTGTGTTCGTCTGTGTGAAGAAGGTATATTTTTAGCAAGTCTGCATTGTGTGCTGTAGAGTATTTTGGCGTTATCGACTAATTTTTACTTATGCTGATAGTTGCATAATGCAAGAAAAGACTTTAAACTCTAGAAGTTATTATGACGCCAAATAAACAGTCCACGTTAAATAAGATAACTTTCCCCACAAGAAATGCTATCTTGCAGTGCATTTCATATAATGTGCGCACATATTATATTAGTCTTATAAAAATAATTAATAAAAATAAATAAAGCGCATTTTTTGCATCCTCGTTCCCAATGGCTGTTAAAAATGCCAC
Source organism: Acanthosepion esculentum (assembly GCA_964036315.1). Lineage (NCBI taxonomy): Eukaryota > Metazoa > Mollusca > Cephalopoda > Sepiida > Sepiidae > Acanthosepion > Acanthosepion esculentum. The sequence continues at coordinate 36,731,942 of OZ038503.1, read as the reverse complement.
GCTAGACCTTTTGAAACGGCTTTAAATAACCCATAATTTAAGAGTTAAATGGAGCGTAGCATTTGCAGTATTTGAGGATTATCGTCAGAAGAAAGCCATTTGTTGGAGATATTAAAGAACCTAGTAATGATCTTATGTTAAAAATTCGGGGTGAGGACATGTTTCAAAGACATATCGAATTGATTACTCTCTCCAGTTCTAACAGCTATAAGAAATTTTAAAATATCAAGAATATCTATAAGGTGACAAATTTAAAAAACGCGGACGACTTGATGTCGCAACAAAAGTTCCCATGTGCTTCAAGAACACCCCGAGGATTTCAACCAACTGTATTTTTGTCCGGTACAGGCGATTTATCGAGATAGCGTGACAATTCATCGAAATTTGAATAAGGCTGTCTTCAACGGAAGCAGACTATTACAAATCATAACATTCTATGACAGGTAGACAAAAGATTATGTCCATGGTTTTGTAATCTTCACATTCGTATGTAGTGGAAAAATTAGCCATCGCTTTGTATAAAGAACCAAACAATTTGCTAAATCTAAAATCTGAAATCATAAGTGTAGGCATAGGAAACGCTGGTTGCTAGGATAGTTTTTTTTATTGAATAAATATATATTAACCCCTCCCGTTCTTGAGTTACTGCTTGTTATTTTTTTGTTTTGTTTGTTGTTTTTGTTGGTCACATGGTCATGTTTTTATGTTGTAGGCTATTTATACTCTGTTCTAATGTTATCACTTTGGCCGGCGTACCCTGACGATTCGCGTAGGTGAAACCTAGATAGGTTTGCCTGGCTCTTTAGGTTCATAGTTAGATTTGCTGTACTTAGTGTATTGAGCACTTTACTTTTGGTTTACTTTTTTTTGGAGTTTTTTTTGGGGGGGACTCTGAGTTGAATATAATCTTATAAATATAAAAGTGAACATAG
>OZ038503.1:36701010-36726010 GCA_964036315.1 Acanthosepion esculentum | reverse complement strand
AATGGCCAAAATTTATGCTTGCGCGACCGAAAATACCCAGAAGAGTCACGGGCTAAATTACTAAATCAAGGTCCTTAATGACGGGCGAATGACTGAGAAAGAGTCCGATTTTTTCTTGTCGATAACTCCAAAACGGTAGGTTTTATCATAATTTAATTGTTAATTCGAGTTCCGCCTGTACATTTAGACGGAAATAAGACAATTTGGGAATTTTTTTATATATATTTTGCGCGGGGCTTAAAAAGCAAATTTACCAATCTTTTTTACTTATCTACCTAAACTTCGCCCTTACTCTTATCGCTCATACACGAACAGCGTTCAGTAAAACTCTACCTTGATTGACCCTTGGGGTTGGTATCAGGATTAATAAAATAAAATAACATAGCATGAACAGGATTCTGAAATTAACATTTATTACAATTGTGATCAATATTAGCATGTGCATTATTATTCGGAGTTACATGTTCATCTTGGCTCTCATACTCCTAACATTTTGATTTTTGATCTTATTAAGACGTATGTCTTTGCTTATGATACAGCAGGTCTAGGTAATTAAAACATTTTTTAAAAGCTATCCATATTCCTGTTCAGATTTCGATACCTGGATCTGGTAGAATAGAAAACTCATATAACTTAGTCACCTTTGTTTTTCAATCTTTAATATTTCTGCTCATAATTCCTGTTCTTTCCTTTGTTCTCTTCCTTTATTATTTTTTAAAATTACTTATATTCTTTCATACTCAGCAACCCCTTGCGACTAATTTTCATCGTTGCCTTGCTCGGGGTTTGTTGTAGCATACCTACGGACAATAAAGGGCATGTCCCCATTCGCATAAATACTGTAGTAAATACTGTATGTTGGTCTGCAGTTGGAGATTCGTCTACAGCTGTGCTGGTCAAAGTCTCTACCTCCGGGCAGAGAGGATCCACAGACGAGGCTCTGTCGAAGGGCAGAGTCTCGTCTCGGGAAACAGCTACACGGCCCTGTTTTATACGGAGTCTACGGGGAGTTTTTGACTGGACACTACGGGCGCGGAAACCCCACATTAAATTCGTCCTTATGCCATATCTGACCGTGTGAGGTGATTAGTAGATACACAACACTTAGAGATTCATTGCGTAATTCACCTGACCCAATTCTAGCAGCTGACTACTGTTTCTATGCACTGCTGGCGAATCTTATATGTGTTGTTCTTGTCCTAAATATTATCGTTCATTGCCAACCTTTGTGTGATTATTCTATTCAGTAACATTCCCTAGGTTACAACAGGATGAATTAAAAAACACTGGATTGATGAGTATTAAATAAGAAACATCCCATAAGCATAGAAATTTTAAGAATGAAAACAATATACAATAAACGACGTATGCCTGAAGAAGGCCAGTGGGTAAAACAGTCGAAACGTCATGAATCTAACAAGAAAAAGGATAATGCTTACCCGAATAAAACAGTATAGATTAATAATAATTCGATAAATTAGTGAATCTAGTTTAATATTTAACTTGACTGCCATCAAGCGGTCACACTCTCTAGGCGGAAAAATGATTTGAATAATATTAATAGCTAAATGGAATTGATAAACAAACGTAAATGCCTGATAATTACGTCGTGAAGAATGACTTCAAAAGAGACAAAAGAATTATATATATTAACTTGAAAGAGTTAACCTCGTCCATTATTGATTATAGGTCCACCTTAAATAATCAATTATTAATCAACCTAAGTACAATTAACTGTAGATAATTTTATAGCAATTATTTATGAATTATTCTATCATTCAATGAGGCCAAGTTTTATTTGTCAAAATATTATGATGCATTACCTGAGGATTTTAGTCAATGAAGCCTATGCCCTTAAGTCAAATGCTTTATTTTCAATTAATTTCTACCTACAGGACTGTGTACTCGATAAGCGGTAGTCAAACTTTATCTTTTAATTGCTATCTTCATGGTGTTACATGGCACAACAAGCCTCTGAAAAGGTTTCTTTTCACCAACTACCTTGTTTATTTACCGCCAGAGTGCTCCGTCCTTTAAACAATCACGTGTTACCACGATAACGAATCCCATCTACCTGTGATTTGGAAATATGATTTTTTTCTTTTCCTTGTATAGTGGAAGCGTGCTGGAATCATAACCTGTAGAGTGAGTTTCGATACTTAAATGTAAATAAATGGCAGTACTGTCCAATAATCAGATTTGAAAAAAATTGCGATGAACAACAAAAAGATCAAGAAAAGAAAAACACAGGGCTAAAAATAATAATATAAAGCAAGCAAACAAATTTAAATGCAAGAAAAATAAAAGGATTAATAAGGCAAAGCAACAGTAATATGGCAAAATTTTCACAATGTAAGAATTGGGGTTGACACACAAGAGCAAATCCGGACAAGCGAACGCAGCGTTCTGTCTTCGAGACAAAAGAGACCGGGCCTGAGTCAAATGAAAACCGGGAACGGACCTATTTTATTAGCTACAAAGAACCCCCAGCATGCGTTTGTATGTTTCTACTTATAATTTGGGAAGGGGAATGTATTTTGAAGACATTCCCCCAAGGATTGCAACCAGCAACCAAGCAAGATATTCCCGCAAGGATTGCATCCAACATCAAGCAACAGCCCATTCTGCTTTACTACTTAACCCATAATTTAGATGAGAGAAGATATGTATACACAACAATTCTTTAAATATTTGCACCAAAGTTCAATGTAACGCTAATGTTTTAATACTTTAACTTATGTTTTCCTTGAAATTACAGGTTGGTTTATAATCGTATAAATGCCAAACTCAGGGAGGTTTAAATCCGAATTAAGCAAACACGATGCGCTGAACTATTACATATTATCCTTGTATTGAATGGGTGGGCAGAGTAACGAGCAGACCGCATCAACCAAAAATATTCATTATAGTTGCTTGACAACCCAGCTGCAGCAGAAAACTGTCTTCATATAATTTCATGAGAGTTCCTCTACGGCTATTGCGTCATTTAGCGGATGTTCTGGCTTCGTCTGATCACACAACCACGGCCGGAAAAAAGAAAAGAACATTTCTTAAAAGATATTTTTTTAAAGCGGCAGCCAGTAAATCATACATGTGTACCCAAATGCCACATAAAATTATTCTCTCTTCACAAGACGGATCGCGCTATAGCGATAAACCATATGGATTCTGGGCAGGTCAAGAGCTGAAGATGGAAGACACAATTGTCAAAGGATTTATTGTTTGTGAGATGTCAACGAGTCAGGAACAGAAATGCCGCAAAGGAAGAACAGAGCTGTCATTAAATTAAATCTTCTCATTAGCTGGTTTCGCACTGCCATTTCGCTATTAGGGTAATAATTATCAAGCTAATCTGATAAAGTGTTATTATTTTAATGGGTTCGATCTTTAGTAGAAGATCCTTGATCTAGATTAAGCTAATAACATTACATACCGTATTCAACGACATTAAACGTGGACGGTAACATTATGCATTGCAGAATTCTTTCAGGACATAAAAGAAAATACAATGCTCAGATACTTTAAGCAGGTAATGTTTTTAAAAAGTGATAATGATATTACAAAACATTAGAAAAACGTATTATTTATAGCAGAAGACATAATGCATATAAAATATTAGAAACAAAGTATTACTTATAGCAGAAAACCTTAATGAATATAAAACATTAGAAAAACTTATTATTTATAACAGAAAATATTAATGCATATAAAAACATTAGGGAAACATATTATTTATAGCAGAAAACATTAATGTATATAAAAACATTAGAAAAACGTATTATTTATAACAGAAAATATTAATGCATATAAAACATTAGGAAAACATATTATTTATAGCAGAACACATTAATATATATAAAACATTAGAAAAAATTATTATTTATAACGGAAAATATTAATGCATATAAAAACATTAGGAAAACATATTATTGATAACAGAACACATTAATGTATATAAAATATTAGAAAAACGTATTAATTATAACAGAAAATATTAATGCATATAAAAACATTAGAATAACATATTATTTATAACGGAACACATTAATGTATATAAAACATTAGAAAAACGTATTATTTATAACAGAAAATATTAATGAATATAAAAACATTAGGAAAACATATTATTTATAGCAGAAAACTTTAATGTACATAAAAACATTAGAAAAACGTATTATTTATAACAGAAAATATTAATGCATATAAAAACATTAGGAAAACATATTATTTATAGCAGGAAAACTTTAATGTATATAATAAAATTAGAAAAACGTATTATTCATAACAGAAAATATTAATGAATATAAAAACATTAGGAAAACATATTATTTATAGCAGAAAACTTTAATGTATATAAAAACATTAGAAAAACGTATTATTTATAACAGAAAATATTAATGCATATAAAAACATTAGGAAAACATATTATTTATAGCAGGAAAATTTTAATGTATATAATAAAATTAGAAAAACGTATTATTTATAACAGAAAATATTAATGCATATAAAAACATTAGGAAAGCATATTATTTATAGCAGAAGACATTAATGTATAAAAAACATTAGAAAAACGTATTATTTATAACACAAAATATTAATGCATATAAAAACATTAGGAAAACATATTATTTATAACAGAACACATTAATGTATATAAAACATTAGATAAACGTATTATTTATAACAGAAAATATTAATGCATATAAAAACATTAGGAAAACATATTATTTATAGCAGAAGACATTAATGTATATAAAACATTAGATAAACGTATTATTTATAACAGAAAATATTAATGCATATAAAAACATTAGGAAAACATATTATTTATAGCAGAACACATTAATGTATATAAAACATTAGGAAAACGTATTATTTATAACGGAAAATATTAATGCATATAAAAACATTAGGAAAACATATTATTGATAACAGAACACATAAATGTATATAAAACATTAGAAAAACGTATTATTTATAACAGAAAATATTAATGCATATAAAAACATTAGAAAAACATATTATTTATAACAGAACACATTAATGTATATAAAACATTAGAAAAACGTATTATTTATAACAGAAAATATTAATGCATATAAAAACATTAGGAAAACATATTATTTATAGCAGAAAACTTTAATGTACATAAAAACATTAGAAACACGTATTATTTATAACAGAAAATATTAATGCATATAAAAACATTAGGAAAACATATTATTTATAGCAGGAGAACTTTAATGTATATAATAAAATTCGAAAAACGTATTATTTATAACAGAAAATATTAATGCATATAAAAACATTAGGAAAACATATTATTTATAGCAGAAGACATTAATGTATAAAAAACATTAGAAAAACGTATTATTTATAACAGAAAATATTAATGCATATAAAAACATTAGGAAAACATACTATTTATAGCAGAAAACTTTAATGTATATAATAAAATTAGAAAAACGTATTACTCATAACAGAAAATATTAATGCATATAAAAACATTAGGAAAACATATTATTTATAGCAGCAAACTTTAATGATTATAAAAACATTAGAAAAACGTATTATTTATAAAAGAAAATATTAATGCATATAAAAACATTAGGAAAACATATTATTTATTGCAGAAAACCTTAATGTATATAAAACATTAGAAAAAAGTATTATTTATAAAAGAAAATATTAATGCATATAAAAACATTAGGAAAACATATTATTTATAGCAGAACACATTAATGTATAAAAAAACATTAGAAAAACGTATTATTTATAACAGAAAATATTAATGCATGTAAAAACATTAGGAAAACATATTATTTATAGCAGAAAACGTTAATGTATAAAAACATTAGAAAAACGTATTATTTATAACAGAAAATATTAATGCATATAAAAACATTAGGAAAACTTATTGTTTATAGCAGAAAACTTTAATGTATATAAAACATTAGAAAAACGTATTATTTATAACAGAAAATATTAATGCATATAAAAACATTAGGAAAACATATTATTTATAGCAGAACACATTAATGTATATAAAACATTAGAAAAACGTATTATTTATAACAGAAAATATTAATGCATATAAAAACATTAGGAAAACATATTATTTATAGCAGAAAACTTTAATGTATATAAAAACATTAGAAAAACGTATTATTTATAACAGAAAATATTAATGCATATAAAAACATTAGGAAAATATATTATTTATAGCAGAAGACATTAATGTATAAAAAACATTAGAAAAACGTATTATTTATAACAGAAAATATTAATGCATATAAAAACATTAGGAAAACATACTATTTATAGCAGAAAACTTTAATGTATATAATAAAATTAGAAAAACGTATTACTCATAACAGAAAATATTAATGCATATAAAAACATTAGGAAAACATATTATTTATAGCAGCAAACTTTAATGATTATAAAAACATTAGAAAAACGTATTATTTATAAAAGAAAATATTAATGCATATGAAAACATTAGGAAAACATATTATTTATTGCAGAAAACCTTAATGTATATAAAACATTAGAAAAAAGTATTATTTATAAAAGAAAATATTAATGCATATAAAAACATTAGGAAAACATATTATTTATAGCAGAACACATTAATGTATAAAAAAACATTAGAAAAACGTATTATTTATAACAGAAAATATTAATGCATGTAAAAACATTAGGAAAACATATTATTTATAGCAGAACACATTAATGTATGTAAAACATTACAAAAACGTATTATTTATAACAGAAAATATTAATGCATGTAAAAACATTAGGAAAACATATTATTTATAGCAGAAAACGTTAATGTATAAAAACATTAGAAAAACGTATTATTTATAACAGAAAATATTAATGCATATAAAAACATTAGGAAAACTTATTGTTTATAGCAGAAAACTTTAATGTATATAAAAACATTAGAAAAACGTATTATTTATAACAGAAAATATTAATGCATATAAAAACATTAGGAAAACATATTATTTATAGCAGAACACATTAATGTATATAAAACATTAGAAAAACGTATTATTTATAACAGAAAATATTAATGCATATAAAAACATTAGGAAAACATATTATTTATAGCAGAAAACTTTAATGTATATAAAAACATTAGAAAAACGTATTATTTATAAAAGAAAATATTAATGCATATAAAAACATTAGGAAAACATATTATTTATAGCAGAAAACTTTAATGTATATAAAAACATTAGAAAAACGTATTATTTATAACAGAAAATATTAATGCATATAAAAACATTAGGAAAACATATTATTTATAGCAGAAAACTTTAATGTATATAAAAACATTAGAAAAACGTATTATTTATAACAGAAAATATTAATGCATATAAAAATATTAGGAAAACATATTATTCATAGCAGAACACATTAATGTATATAAAACATTAGAAAAACGTATTATTTATAACAGAAAATATTAATGCATATAAAAACATTAGGAAAACATATTATTTATAGCAGAAAACTTTAATGTATATAAAAACATTAGAATAACGTATTATTTATAACAGAAAATATTAATGCATATAAAAACATTAGAAAACATATTATTTATAACAGAACACATTAATGTATGTAAAACATTAGAAAAACGTATTATTTATAACAGAAAATATTAATGCATATAAAAATATTAGGAAAACATATTATTTATAGCAGAAAACTTTAATGTACATAAAAACATTAGAAAAACGTATTATTTATAACAGAAAATATTAATGCATATAAAAACATTAGGAAACATATTATTTATAGCAGAACACATTGATGTATATAAAACATTAAAAAAACGTATTATTTATAACAGAAAATATTAATGCATATAAAAACATTAGGAAAACATATTATTTATAGCAGGAAAATTTTAATGTATATAATAAAATTAGAAAAACGTATTATTTATAACAGAAAATATTAATGCATATAAAAACCTTAGGAAAACATATTATTTATAGCAGAAAACCTTAATGTATATGAAATATTAGAAAAACGTATTATTTATAACAGAAAATATTAATGCATATAAAAACATTAGGAAAACATATTATTCATAGCAGAACACATAATTGTATAAAAAACATAAGAAAAACGTATTATTTATAACAGAAAATATTAATGCATATAAAAACATTAGGAAAACATATTAGTTATAGCAGAAAACTTTAATGTATATAATAAAATTAGAAAAACGTATTATTCATAACAGAAAATATTAATGCATATAAAAACATTTGGAAAACATATTATTTATAGCAGAAAACTTTAATGTATATAAAAACATTAGAAAAACGTATTATTTTTAACAGAAAATATTAATGCATATAAAAACATTAGGAAAACATATTATTTGTAGCAGAACACATTAATGTATAAAAAACATTAGAAAAACGTATTATTTATAACAGAAAATATTAATGCATATAAAAACATTAGGAAAACATATTATTTATAGCAGAAAACGTTAATGTATATAAAAACATTAGAAAAACGTATTATTTATAACAGAAAATATTAATGCATATAAAACCATTAGGAAAACATATTATTTATAGCAGAAGACATAAATGTATAAAAAACATTAGACAAACGTATTATTTATAACAGAAAATATTAATGCATATAAAAACATTAGGAAAACATATTATTTATAGCAGAAAACTTTAATGTATATAATAAAATTAGAAAAACGTATTATTTATAACAGAAAATATTAATGCATATAAAACATTAGGAAAACATATTATTTATAGCAGAAAACATTAATGTATATAAAAACATTAGAAAAACGTATTATTTATAACAGAAAATATTAATGCATATAAAAAAATTAGGAAAACATATTATTTATAGCAGAACACATTAATGTATATAAAACATTTGAAAAACGTATTATTTATAACAGAAAATATTAATGCATATAAAAACATTAGGAAAACATATTATTTATAGCAGAAAACTTTAATGTATATAAAAACATTAGAAAAACGTATTATTTATAACAGAAAATATTAATGCATATAAAAACATTAGAAAACATATTATTTATAACAGAACACATTAATGTATGTAAAACATTAGAAAAACGTATTATTTATAACAGAAAATATTAATGCATATAAAAACATTAGGAAAACATATTATTTATAGCAGAACACATTAATGTATAAAAAACATTAGAAAAACGTATTATTTATAACAGAAAATATTAATGCATGTAAAAACATTAGGAAAACATATTATTTATAGCAGAAAACGTTAATATATAAAAAACATTAGAAAAACGTATTATTTATAACAGAAAATATTAATGCATATAAAAACATTAGGAAAACATATTATTTATAGCAGAAAACTTTAATGTATATAAAAATATTAGAAAAACGTATTATTTATAACAGAAAATATTAATGCATATAAAAACATTAGGAAAACATATTATTTATAGCAGAACACATTAATGTATATAAAACATTAGAAAAACGTATTATTTATAACAGAAAATATTAATGCATATAAAAACATTAGGAAAACATATTATTTATAGCAGAAAACTTTAATGTATATAAAAACATTAGAATAACGTATTATTTATAACAGAAAATATTAATGCATATAAAAACATTAGAAAACATATTATTTATAACAGAACACATTAATGTATGTAAAACATTAGAAAAACGTATTATTTATAACAGAAAATATTAATGCATATAAAAATATTAGGAAAACATATTATTTATAGCAGAAAACTTTAATGTACATAAAAACATTAGAAAAAAGTATTATTTATAACAAAAAATATTAATGCATATAAAAACATTAGGAAACATATTATTTATAGCAGAACACATTGATGTATATAAAACATTAAAAAAACGTATTATTTATAACAGAAAATATTAATGCATATAAAAACATTAGGAAAACATATTATTTATAGCAGGAAAATTTTAATGTATATAATAAAATTAGAAAAACGTATTATTTATAACAGAAAATATTAATGCATATAAAAACATTAGGAAAACATATTATTTATAGCAGAAAACTTTAATGTATATAAAAACATTAGAAAAACGTATTATTTATAACAGAAAATATTAATGCATATAAAAACCTTAGGAAAACATATTATTTATAGCAGAAAACCTTAATGTATATGAAACATTAGAAAAACGTATTATTTATAACAGAAAATATTAATGCATATAAAAACCTTAGGAAAACATATTATTTATAGCAGAAAACCTTAATGTATATGAAACATTAGAAAAACGTATTATTTATAACAGAAAATATTAATGCATATAAAAACCTTAGGAAAACATATTATTTATAGCAGAAAACCTTAATGTATATGAAACATTAGAATAACGTATTATTTATAACAGAAAATATTAATGCATATAAAAACATTAGGAAAACATATTAGTTATAGCAGAAAACTTTAATGTATATAATAAAATTAGAAAAACGTATTATTCATAACAGAAAATATTAATGCATATAAAAACATTTGGAAAACATATTATTTATAGCAGAAAACTTTAATGTATATAAAAACATTAGAAAAACGTATTATTTTTAACAGAAAATATTAATGCATATAAAAACATTAGGAAAACATATTATTTGTAGCAGAACACATTAATGTATAGAAAACATTAGAAAAACGTATTATTTATAACAGAAAATATTAATGCATATAAAAACATTAGGAAAACATATTATTTATAGCAGAAAACGTTAATGTGTATAAAAACATTAGAAAAACGTATTATTTATAACAGAAAATATTAATGCATATAAAACCATTAGGAAAACATATTATTTATAGCAGAAGACATAAATGTATAAAAAACATTAGACAAACGTATTATTTATAACAGAAAATATTAATGCATATAAAAACATTAGGAAAACATATTATTTATAGCAGAAAACTTTAATGTATATAATAAAATTAGAAAAACGTATTATTCATAACAGAAAATATTAATGCATATAAAACATTAGGAAAACATATTATTTATAGCAGAAAACAGTAATGTATATAAAAACATTAGAAAAACGTATTATTTATAACAGAAAATATTAATGCATATAAAAAAATTAGGAAAACATATTATTTATAGCAGAACACATTAATGTATATAAAACATTTGAAAAACGTATTATTTATAACAGAAAATATTAATGCATATAAAAACATTAGAAAACATATTATTTATAACAGAACACATTAATGTATGTAAAACATTAGAAAAACGTATTATTTATAACAGAAAATATTAATGCATATAAAAACATTAGGAAAATATATTATTTATAGCAGAAAACTTTAATGTACATAAAAACATTAGAAACACGTATTATTTATAACAGAAAATATTAATGCATATAAAAACATTAGAAAACATATTATTTATAACAGAACACATTAATGTATGTAAAACATTAGAAAAACGTATTATTTATAACAGAAAATATTAATGCATATAAAAACATTAGGAAAACATATTATTCATAGCAGAACACATAATTGTATAAAAAAAATAAGAAAAACGTATTATTTATAACAGAAAATATTAATGCATATAAAAACATTAGGAAAAAATATTATTCATAGCAGAAAACTTTAATGTATATAATAAAATTAGAAAAACGTATTATTCATAAGAGAAAATATTAATGCATATAAAAACATTAGGAAAACATATTATTTATAGCAGAAAGCCTTAATGTATATAAAACATTAGAAAAACGTATTATTTATAACAGAAAATATTAATGCATATAAAAACATTAGGAAAACATATTTTTTATAACAGAACACATTAATGTATGTAAAACATTAGAAAAACGTATTATTTATAACAGAAAATATTAATGCATATAAAAACATTATGAAAACATATTATTTATAGCAGAAAACTTTAATGTACATAAAAACATTAGAAACACGTATTATTTATAACAGAAAATATTAATGCATATAAAAACATTAGGAAACATATTATTTATAGCAGAACACATTGATGTATATAAAACATTAAGAAAACGTATTATTTATAACAAAAAATATTAATGCATATAAAAACATTAGGAAAACATATTATTTATAGCAGGAAAACTTTAATGTATATAATCAAATCAGAAAAAACGTATTATTTATAACAGAAAATATTAATGCATATAAAAACATTAGGAAAACATATTATTTATAGCAGAAAACCTTAATGTATATAAAACATTAGAATAACGTATTATTTATAACAGAAAATATTAATGCATATAAAAACATTAGGAAAACATATTATTCATAGCAGAACACATAATTTTATAAAAAACATTAGAAAAACGTATTATTTATAACAGAAAATATTAATGCATATAAAAACATTAGGAAAACATATTATTTATAGCAGAAAACTTTAATGTATATAAAAACATTAGAAAAACGTATTATTTTTAACAGAAAATATTAATGCATATAAAAACATTAGGAAAACATATTATTTATAGCAGAAAACCTTAATGTATATAAAACATTAGAAAAACGTATTATTTATAACAGAAAATATTAATGCATATAAAAACATTAGGAAAACATATTATTCATAGCAGAACACATAATTGTATAAAAAACATTAGAAAAACGTATTATTTATAACAGAAAATATTAATGCATATAAAAACATTAGGAAAACATATTATTCATAGCAGAAAACTTTAATGTATATAATAAAATTAGAAAAACGTATTATTCATAACAGAAAATATTAATGCATATAAAAACATTAGGAAAACATATTATTTATAGCAGAAAACTTTAATGTATATAAAAACATTAGAAAAACGTATTATTTATAACAGAAAATATTAATGCATATAAAAACATTAGGAAAACATATTATTTATAGCAGAAAACCTTAATGTATATAAAACATTAGAAAAACGTATTATTTATAACAGAAAATATTAATGCATATAAAAACATTAGGAAAACATATTATTTATAGCAGATCACATTAAGGTATATAAAACATTAGAATAACGTATTATTTATAACAGAAAATATTAATGCATATAAAAACATTAGGAAAACATATTATTCATAGCAGAAAACTTTAATGTATATAATAAAATTAGAAAAACGTATTATTCATAACAGAAAATATTAATGCATATAAAAACATTAGGAAAACATATTATTTATAGCAGAAAACTTTAATGTATATAAAAACATTAGAAAAACGTATTATTTTTAACAGAAAATATTAATGCATATAAAAACATTAGGAAAACATATTATTTATAGCAGAAAACCTTAATGCATATAAAACATTAGAAAAACGTATTATTTATAACAGAAAATATTAATGCATATAAAAACATTAGGAAAACATATTATTCATAGCAGAACACATAATTGTATAAAAAACATGAGAAAAACGTATTATTTATAACAGAAAATATTAATGCATATAAAAACATTAGGAAAACATATTATTCATAGCAGAAAACTTTAATGTATATAATAAAATTAGAAAAACGTATTATTCATAACAGAAAATATTAATGCATATAAAAACATTAGGAAAACATATTATTTATAGCAGAAAACTTTAATGTATATAAAAACATTAGAAAAACGTATTATTTATAACAGAAAATATTAATGCATATAAAAACATTAGGAAAACATATTATTTATAGCAGAAAACCTTAATGTATATAAAACATTAGAAAAACGTATTATTTATAACAGAAAATATTAATGCATATAAAAACATTAGGAAAACATATTATTTATAGCAGATCACATTAAGGTATATAAAACATTAGAATAACGTATTATTTATAACAGAAAATATTAATGCATATAAAAACATTAGGAAAACATATTATTCATAGCAGAACACATAATTTTATAAAAAACATTAGAAAAACGTATTATTTATAACAGAAAATATTAATGCATATAAAAACATTAGGAAAACATATTATTCATAGCAGAAAACTTTAATGTATATAATAAAATTAGAAAAACGTATTATTCATAACAGAAAATATTAATGCATATAAAAACATTAGGAAAACATATTATTTATAGCAGAAAACTTTAATGTATATAAAAACATTAGAAAAACGTATTATTTATAACAGAAAATAATAATGCATATAAAAACATTAGGAAAACATATTATTTATAGCAGAAAACCTTAATGTATATAAAACATTAGAAAAACGTATTATTTATAACAGAAAATATTAATGCATATAAAAACATTAGGAAAACATATTATTCATAGCAGAACACATAATTGTATAAAAAACATAAGAAAAACGTATTATTTATAACAGAAAATATTAATGCATATAAAAACATTAGGAAAACATATTATTTATAGCAGAAAACTTTAATGTATATAAAAACATTAGAAAAACGTATTATTTTTAACAGAAATTATTAATGCATATAAAAACATTAGGAAAACATTATTTATAGCAGAAAACTTTAATGTATATAAAAACATTAGAAAAACGTATTATTTATAACAGAAAGTATTAATGTATATAAAAACATTAGGAAAACATATTATTTATAGCAGAACACATTAATGTATATAAAACATTAGAAAAACGTATTATTTATAACAGAAAATATTAATGCATATAAAAACATTAGGAAAACATATTATTCATAGCAGAACAC
The DNA here is from genome assembly GCA_964036315.1 of Acanthosepion esculentum. Classification (NCBI taxonomy): domain Eukaryota; kingdom Metazoa; phylum Mollusca; class Cephalopoda; order Sepiida; family Sepiidae; genus Acanthosepion; species Acanthosepion esculentum. The sequence goes on along the minus strand of OZ038503.1, from coordinate 36,711,231 downwards.
ATAATTGTATAAAAAACATGAGAAAAACGTATTATTTATAACAGAAAATATTAATGCATATAAAAACATTAGGAAAACATATTATTCATAGCAGAAAACTTTAATGTATATAATAAAATTAGAAAAACGTATTATTCATAACAGAAAATATTAATGCATATAAAAACATTAGGAAAACATATTATTTATAGCAGAAAACTTTAATGTATATAAAAACATTAGAAAAACGTATTATTTATAACAGAAAATATTAATGCATATAAAAACATTAGGAAAACATATTATTTATAGCAGAAAACCTTAATGTATATAAAACATTAGAAAAACGTATTATTTATAACAGAAAATATTAATGCATATAAAAACATTAGGAAAACATATTATTTATAGCAGATCACATTAAGGTATATAAAACATTAGAATAACGTATTATTTATAACAGAAAATATTAATGCATATAAAAACATTAGGAAAACATATTATTCATAGCAGAACACATAATTTTATAAAAAACATTAGAAAAACGTATTATTTATAACAGAAAATATTAATGCATATAAAAACATTAGGAAAACATATTATTTATAGCAGAAAACTTTAATGTATATAAAAACATTAGAAAAACGTATTATTTTTAACAGAAAATATTAATGCATATAAAAACATTAGGAAAACATATTATTTATAGCAGAAAACCTTAATGTATATAAAACATTAGAAAAACGTATTATTTATAACAGAAAATATTAATGCATATAAAAACATTAGGAAAACATATTATTCATAGCAGAACACATAATTGTATAAAAAACATAAGAAAAACGTATTATTTATAACAGAAAATATTAATGCATATAAAAACATTAGGAAAACATATTATTCATAGCAGAAAACTTTAATGTATATAATAAAATTAGAAAAACGTATTATTCATAACAGAAAATATTAATGCATATAAAAACATTAGGAAAACATATTATTTATAGCAGAAAACTTTAATGTATATAAAAACATTAGAAAAACGTATTATTTATAACAGAAAATAATAATGCATATAAAAACATTAGGAAAACATATTATTTATAGCAGAAAACCTTAATGTATATAAAACATTAGAAAAACGTATTATTTATAACAGAAAATATTAATGCATATAAAAACATTAGGAAAACATATTATTCATAGCAGAACACATAATTGTATAAAAAACATAAGAAAAACGTATTATTTATAACAGAAAATATTAATGCATATAAAAACATTAGGAAAACATATTATTCATAGCAGAAAACTTTAATGTATATAATAAAATTAGAAAAACGTATTATTCATAAGAGAAAATATTAATGCATATAAAAACATTAGGAAAACATATTATTTATAGCAGAAAGCCTTAATGTATATAAAACATTAGAAAAACGTATTATTTATAACAGAAAATATTAATGTTTATAAAAACATTAGGAAAACATATTATTTATAGCAGAACACATTAATGTATATAAAACATTAGAAAAACGTATTATTTATAACAGAAAATATTAATGCATATAAAAACATTAGGAAAACATATTATTTATAGCAGATCACATTAAGGTATATAAAACATTAGAATAACGTATTATTTATAACAGAAAATATTAATGCATATAAAAACATTAGGAAAACATATTATTCATAGCAGAACACATAATTTTATAAAAAACATTAGAAAAACGTATTATTTATAACAGAAAATATTAATGCATATAAAAACATTAGGAAAACATATTATTTATAGCAGAAAACTTTAATGTATATAAAAACATTAGAAAAACGTATTATTTTTAACAGAAAATATTAATGCATATAAAAACATTAGGAAAACATTATTTATAGCAGAAAACTTTAATGTATATAAAAACATTAGAAAAACGTATTATTTATAACAGAAAGTATTAATGTATATAAAAACATTAGGAAAACATATTATTTATAGCAGAACACATTAATGTATATAAAACATTAGAAAAACGTATTATTTATAACAGAAAATATTAATGCATATAAAAACATTAGGAAAACATATTATTTATAGCAGAAAACTTTAATGTATATAAAAACATTAGAAAAACGTATTATTTATAAAAGAAAATATTAATGCATATAAAAACATTAGGAAAACATATTATTTATAGCAGAAAACTTTAATGTATATAAAAACATTAGAAAAACGTATTATTTATAACAGAAAATATTAATGCATATAAAAACATTAGGAAAACATATTATTTATAGCAGAAAACTTTAATGTATATAAAAACATTAGAAAAACGTATTATTTATAACAGAAAATATTAATGCATATAAAAATATTAGGAAAACATATTATTCATAGCAGAACACATTAATGTATATAAAACATTAGAAAAACGTATTATTTATAACAGAAAATATTAATGCATATAAAAACATTAGGAAAACATATTATTTATAGCAGAAAACTTTAATGTATATAAAAACATTAGAATAACGTATTATTTATAACAGAAAATATTAATGCATATAAAAACATTAGAAAACATATTATTTATAACAGAACACATTAATGTATGTAAAACATTAGAAAAACGTATTATTTATAACAGAAAATATTAATGCATATAAAAATATTAGGAAAACATATTATTTATAGCAGAAAACTTTAATGTACATAAAAACATTAGAAAAACGTATTATTTATAACAGAAAATATTAATGCATATAAAAACATTAGGAAACATATTATTTATAGCAGAACACATTGATGTATATAAAACATTAAAAAAACGTATTATTTATAACAGAAAATATTAATGCATATAAAAACATTAGGAAAACATATTATTTATAGCAGGAAAATTTTAATGTATATAATAAAATTAGAAAAACGTATTATTTATAACAGAAAATATTAATGCATATAAAAACCTTAGGAAAACATATTATTTATAGCAGAAAACCTTAATGTATATGAAATATTAGAAAAACGTATTATTTATAACAGAAAATATTAATGCATATAAAAACATTAGGAAAACATATTATTCATAGCAGAACACATAATTGTATAAAAAACATAAGAAAAACGTATTATTTATAACAGAAAATATTAATGCATATAAAAACATTAGGAAAACATATTAGTTATAGCAGAAAACTTTAATGTATATAATAAAATTAGAAAAACGTATTATTCATAACAGAAAATATTAATGCATATAAAAACATTTGGAAAACATATTATTTATAGCAGAAAACTTTAATGTATATAAAAACATTAGAAAAACGTATTATTTTTAACAGAAAATATTAATGCATATAAAAACATTAGGAAAACATATTATTTGTAGCAGAACACATTAATGTATAAAAAACATTAGAAAAACGTATTATTTATAACAGAAAATATTAATGCATATAAAAACATTAGGAAAACATATTATTTATAGCAGAAAACGTTAATGTATATAAAAACATTAGAAAAACGTATTATTTATAACAGAAAATATTAATGCATATAAAACCATTAGGAAAACATATTATTTATAGCAGAAGACATAAATGTATAAAAAACATTAGACAAACGTATTATTTATAACAGAAAATATTAATGCATATAAAAACATTAGGAAAACATATTATTTATAGCAGAAAACTTTAATGTATATAATAAAATTAGAAAAACGTATTATTTATAACAGAAAATATTAATGCATATAAAACATTAGGAAAACATATTATTTATAGCAGAAAACATTAATGTATATAAAAACATTAGAAAAACGTATTATTTATAACAGAAAATATTAATGCATATAAAAAAATTAGGAAAACATATTATTTATAGCAGAACACATTAATGTATATAAAACATTTGAAAAACGTATTATTTATAACAGAAAATATTAATGCATATAAAAACATTAGGAAAACATATTATTTATAGCAGAAAACTTTAATGTATATAAAAACATTAGAAAAACGTATTATTTATAACAGAAAATATTAATGCATATAAAAACATTAGAAAACATATTATTTATAACAGAACACATTAATGTATGTAAAACATTAGAAAAACGTATTATTTATAACAGAAAATATTAATGCATATAAAAACATTAGGAAAACATATTATTTATAGCAGAACACATTAATGTATAAAAAACATTAGAAAAACGTATTATTTATAACAGAAAATATTAATGCATGTAAAAACATTAGGAAAACATATTATTTATAGCAGAAAACGTTAATATATAAAAAACATTAGAAAAACGTATTATTTATAACAGAAAATATTAATGCATATAAAAACATTAGGAAAACATATTATTTATAGCAGAAAACTTTAATGTATATAAAAATATTAGAAAAACGTATTATTTATAACAGAAAATATTAATGCATATAAAAACATTAGGAAAACATATTATTTATAGCAGAACACATTAATGTATATAAAACATTAGAAAAACGTATTATTTATAACAGAAAATATTAATGCATATAAAAACATTAGGAAAACATATTATTTATAGCAGAAAACTTTAATGTATATAAAAACATTAGAATAACGTATTATTTATAACAGAAAATATTAATGCATATAAAAACATTAGAAAACATATTATTTATAACAGAACACATTAATGTATGTAAAACATTAGAAAAACGTATTATTTATAACAGAAAATATTAATGCATATAAAAATATTAGGAAAACATATTATTTATAGCAGAAAACTTTAATGTACATAAAAACATTAGAAAAAAGTATTATTTATAACAAAAAATATTAATGCATATAAAAACATTAGGAAACATATTATTTATAGCAGAACACATTGATGTATATAAAACATTAAAAAAACGTATTATTTATAACAGAAAATATTAATGCATATAAAAACATTAGGAAAACATATTATTTATAGCAGGAAAATTTTAATGTATATAATAAAATTAGAAAAACGTATTATTTATAACAGAAAATATTAATGCATATAAAAACATTAGGAAAACATATTATTTATAGCAGAAAACTTTAATGTATATAAAAACATTAGAAAAACGTATTATTTATAACAGAAAATATTAATGCATATAAAAACCTTAGGAAAACATATTATTTATAGCAGAAAACCTTAATGTATATGAAACATTAGAAAAACGTATTATTTATAACAGAAAATATTAATGCATATAAAAACCTTAGGAAAACATATTATTTATAGCAGAAAACCTTAATGTATATGAAACATTAGAAAAACGTATTATTTATAACAGAAAATATTAATGCATATAAAAACCTTAGGAAAACATATTATTTATAGCAGAAAACCTTAATGTATATGAAACATTAGAATAACGTATTATTTATAACAGAAAATATTAATGCATATAAAAACATTAGGAAAACATATTAGTTATAGCAGAAAACTTTAATGTATATAATAAAATTAGAAAAACGTATTATTCATAACAGAAAATATTAATGCATATAAAAACATTTGGAAAACATATTATTTATAGCAGAAAACTTTAATGTATATAAAAACATTAGAAAAACGTATTATTTTTAACAGAAAATATTAATGCATATAAAAACATTAGGAAAACATATTATTTGTAGCAGAACACATTAATGTATAGAAAACATTAGAAAAACATATTATTTATAACAGAAAATATTAATGCATATAAAAACATTAGGAAAACATATTATTTATAGCAGAAAACGTTAATGTGTATAAAAACATTAGAAAAACGTATTATTTATAACAGAAAATATTAATGCATATAAAACCATTAGGAAAACATATTATTTATAGCAGAAGACATAAATGTATAAAAAACATTAGACAAACGTATTATTTATAACAGAAAATATTAATGCATATAAAAACATTAGGAAAACATATTATTTATAGCAGAAAACTTTAATGTATATAATAAAATTAGAAAAACGTATTATTCATAACAGAAAATATTAATGCATATAAAACATTAGGAAAACATATTATTTATAGCAGAAAACAGTAATGTATATAAAAACATTAGAAAAACGTATTATTTATAACAGAAAATATTAATGCATATAAAAAAATTAGGAAAACATATTATTTATAGCAGAACACATTAATGTATATAAAACATTTGAAAAACGTATTATTTATAACAGAAAATATTAATGCATATAAAAACATTAGAAAACATATTATTTATAACAGAACACATTAATGTATGTAAAACATTAGAAAAACGTATTATTTATAACAGAAAATATTAATGCATATAAAAACATTAGGAAAATATATTATTTATAGCAGAAAACTTTAATGTACATAAAAACATTAGAAACACGTATTATTTATAACAGAAAATATTAATGCATATAAAAACATTAGAAAACATATTATTTATAACAGAACACATTAATGTATGTAAAACATTAGAAAAACGTATTATTTATAACAGAAAATATTAATGCATATAAAAACATTAGGAAAACATATTATTCATAGCAGAACACATAATTGTATAAAAAAAATAAGAAAAACGTATTATTTATAACAGAAAATATTAATGCATATAAAAACATTAGGAAAACATATTATTCATAGCAGAAAACTTTAATGTATATAATAAAATTAGAAAAACGTATTATTCATAAGAGAAAATATTAATGCATATAAAAACATTAGGAAAACATATTATTTATAGCAGAAAGCCTTAATGTATATAAAACATTAGAAAAACGTATTATTTATAACAGAAAATATTAATGCATATAAAAACATTAGGAAAACATATTTTTTATAACAGAACACATTAATGTATGTAAAACATTAGAAAAACGTATTATTTATAACAGAAAATATTAATGCATATAAAAACATTATGAAAACATATTATTTATAGCAGAAAACTTTAATGTACATAAAAACATTAGAAACACGTATTATTTATAACAGAAAATATTAATGCATATAAAAACATTAGGAAACATATTATTTATAGCAGAACACATTGATGTATATAAAACATTAAGAAAACGTATTATTTATAACAAAAAATATTAATGCATATAAAAACATTAGGAAAACATATTATTTATAGCAGGAAAACTTTAATGTATATAATCAAATCAGAAAAAACGTATTATTTATAACAGAAAATATTAATGCATATAAAAACATTAGGAAAACATATTATTTATAGCAGAAAACCTTAATGTATATAAAACATTAGAATAACGTATTATTTATAACAGAAAATATTAATGCATATAAAAACATTAGGAAAACATATTATTCATAGCAGAACACATAATTTTATAAAAAACATTAGAAAAACGTATTATTTATAACAGAAAATATTAATGCATATAAAAACATTAGGAAAACATATTATTTATAGCAGAAAACTTTAATGTATATAAAAACATTAGAAAAACGTATTATTTTTAACAGAAAATATTAATGCATATAAAAACATTAGGAAAACATATTATTTATAGCAGAAAACCTTAATGTATATAAAACATTAGAAAAACGTATTATTTATAACAGAAAATATTAATGCATATAAAAACATTAGGAAAACATATTATTCATAGCAGAACACATAATTGTATAAAAAACATTAGAAAAACGTATTATTTATAACAGAAAATATTAATGCATATAAAAACATTAGGAAAACATATTATTCATAGCAGAAAACTTTAATGTATATAATAAAATTAGAAAAACGTATTATTCATAACAGAAAATATTAATGCATATAAAAACATTAGGAAAACATATTATTTATAGCAGAAAACTTTAATGTATATAAAAACATTAGAAAAACGTATTATTTATAACAGAAAATATTAATGCATATAAAAACATTAGGAAAACATATTATTTATAGCAGAAAACCTTAATGTATATAAAACATTAGAAAAACGTATTATTTATAACAGAAAATATTAATGCATATAAAAACATTAGGAAAACATATTATTTATAGCAGATCACATTAAGGTATATAAAACATTAGAATAACGTATTATTTATAACAGAAAATATTAATGCATATAAAAACATTAGGAAAACATATTATTCATAGCAGAAAACTTTAATGTATATAATAAAATTAGAAAAACGTATTATTCATAACAGAAAATATTAATGCATATAAAAACATTAGGAAAACATATTATTTATAGCAGAAAACTTTAATGTATATAAAAACATTAGAAAAACGTATTATTTTTAACAGAAAATATTAATGCATATAAAAACATTAGGAAAACATATTATTTATAGCAGAAAACCTTAATGCATATAAAACATTAGAAAAACGTATTATTTATAACAGAAAATATTAATGCATATAAAAACATTAGGAAAACATATTATTCATAGCAGAACACATAATTGTATAAAAAACATGAGAAAAACGTATTATTTATAACAGAAAATATTAATGCATATAAAAACATTAGGAAAACATATTATTCATAGCAGAAAACTTTAATGTATATAATAAAATTAGAAAAACGTATTATTCATAACAGAAAATATTAATGCATATAAAAACATTAGGAAAACATATTATTTATAGCAGAAAACTTTAATGTATATAAAAACATTAGAAAAACGTATTATTTATAACAGAAAATATTAATGCATATAAAAACATTAGGAAAACATATTATTTATAGCAGAAAACCTTAATGTATATAAAACATTAGAAAAACGTATTATTTATAACAGAAAATATTAATGCATATAAAAACATTAGGAAAACATATTATTTATAGCAGATCACATTAAGGTATATAAAACATTAGAATAACGTATTATTTATAACAGAAAATATTAATGCATATAAAAACATTAGGAAAACATATTATTCATAGCAGAACACATAATTTTATAAAAAACATTAGAAAAACGTATTATTTATAACAGAAAATATTAATGCATATAAAAACATTAGGAAAACATATTATTCATAGCAGAAAACTTTAATGTATATAATAAAATTAGAAAAACGTATTATTCATAACAGAAAATATTAATGCATATAAAAACATTAGGAAAACATATTATTTATAGCAGAAAACTTTAATGTATATAAAAACATTAGAAAAACGTATTATTTATAACAGAAAATAATAATGCATATAAAAACATTAGGAAAACATATTATTTATAGCAGAAAACCTTAATGTATATAAAACATTAGAAAAACGTATTATTTATAACAGAAAATATTAATGCATATAAAAACATTAGGAAAACATATTATTCATAGCAGAACACATAATTGTATAAAAAACATAAGAAAAACGTATTATTTATAACAGAAAATATTAATGCATATAAAAACATTAGGAAAACATATTATTTATAGCAGAAAACTTTAATGTATATAAAAACATTAGAAAAACGTATTATTTTTAACAGAAATTATTAATGCATATAAAAACATTAGGAAAACATTATTTATAGCAGAAAACTTTAATGTATATAAAAACATTAGAAAAACGTATTATTTATAACAGAAAGTATTAATGTATATAAAAACATTAGGAAAACATATTATTTATAGCAGAACACATTAATGTATATAAAACATTAGAAAAACGTATTATTTATAACAGAAAATATTAATGCATATAAAAACATTAGGAAAACATATTATTCATAGCAGAACACATAATTGTATAAAAAACATGAGAAAAACGTATTATTTATAACAGAAAATATTAATGCATATAAAAACATTAGGAAAACATATTATTCATAGCAGAAAACTTTAATGTATATAATAAAATTAGAAAAACGTATTATTCATAACAGAAAATATTAATGCATATAAAAACATTAGGAAAACATATTATTTATAGCAGAAAACTTTAATGTATATAAAAACATTAGAAAAACGTATTATTTATAACAGAAAATATTAATGCATATAAAAACATTAGGAAAACATATTATTTATAGCAGAAAACCTTAATGTATATAAAACATTAGAAAAACGTATTATTTATAACAGAAAATATTAATGCATATAAAAACATTAGGAAAACATATTATTTATAGCAGATCACATTAAGGTATATAAAACATTAGAATAACGTATTATTTATAACAGAAAATATTAATGCATATAAAAACATTAGGAAAACATATTATT
>OZ038503.1:36648510-36698510 GCA_964036315.1 Acanthosepion esculentum | reverse complement strand
GGTTACGTGTGAAACTTTGTCAATTCTCATTAATAATCCTAATGAAATGCATAAAACGAAAAAGGGGGAAGTAGATGATCGAAAAACGTATAGGCCAATAACATGTCTGTACACCAGACATAAATTGATCACGTTTGTCCTAACGAACTGTATTTATTCTTGTCTCGATGAAAACAACATTCTTCCCTTGGAACTGAAAGGATGTCGAAGAGATTCTTATGGCTGCAAAGATCAACTAGTAATAAATAAAATGATACTGGAAAATTGCAGCAAAAAAGGTAGACGCAGCTTGGATATATCATTGTAAATCCTTTGATATTTTGCCACACTCATTGATCTTTAAGGCTTTGGAAATGTACAAAGCTCCTCAAAATCTCCGTATCAGACGCCTTGCTGCTGGACGTAGTTTATCGTCTTACCCAGGAAGCGGATCTAGTTTATCGTCATACCGAGGACGAAGTAAATTAGAAAGAGAAATTTACCAAGCACGCCAAATAATTGTTACAAGCAATTTGACGCCTAGTTTTTTTACAAACTGTTAAATGACTGCAATCAGATGTATTATTCTCATTGAGTCATTGAGATCCTTCTGTTGCTGTGTTACTTTGTTTTTTAAATAAATCGCTTTCATGTGAAGTTTCGACTTTACAATTTAAATTAATTTCTTTCTTTAAATTTAGTTACTTTATATGTTTTATTCATTCTAGCAAACCAATCTAAAGATAATTTTACGTATAGGATCTGGGGTGATTCTTTTTGCTTTTACTAATCTGCTGTAAGGAATCAGACATAAAATGGAAGAAATTAGGCCATCGAAACATAATTTCTCTCAGGCAAAAATATGAATATACTACTTGTATTTCTGAGAAAATATATATCACGCGAAGGCGCCATTAGTCGACGCGATGCCGGAGGAACCCCTGTACTTCGATTGGGAATGGTTTAATGTTAAGTGTGACAGTCGGATAAATTGATGAGTTAAACGATAAAAAGTTAGTCTTACCAGCTTGGAACTTCTGTTAACGAATCAAATTTTCACAGCTACAAATCGAAAGTATATGAGGAATATAAGTCGGGAAGTGGCGGGATTTTGTCGGCTTTGTGTCATATTCTAAGGAGATATGAAATATCACAATATATTCTATGTATACAGATACAAATACCATATACGGCAGTTGGATATTTTCCATAAAAGCTCTCTGCATGCTATCTGCGGAGTTAACCTTCAAGATAGGACATCTAATGTAGAACTGTGTAATATTGGAGGAATCGAGACTTTTCACTTACAGTCTCAGTTACGTTGGACTGGTCATGTCTTGAGAATATCTGATGACAGGACACCCAAGATCCTAATGTGAAGCCAGTTAGATCAGGGCTACAGGAATGTAGGACGCCCATGGCTACGATACAAAGACAAGCTGTAGAGCAACTTGTCAGCTGTCAATATAGCTCATAACACCCTCGAGCGCTTAGCCTTGGAGCGGGTAGAGTGGAGATCAACTTTTTTTAATGGACTCAACAGTTTTCAATTAGCTTGTCTGAATCGTCTTCAAGAAGCGAGAGCAAGATCTAAAAGGTCAGCCGATCTAATAGTGATCTCATGTACATGCTAAAATCGAAATAACAATTAAATTATGAAAAAACCTACCGTTTTGATGTTATCGACAAGAAAAATTCTGGCTCACTCGGGGTCATTCGTCCGCCATTACCGACATTGGGTAATTAGATTCTGTCCCCATCAATTCCGTTGCATAACTTTTTGGTTTATTTATTGCATTTACTTGTGTTACTTGTCTAAATTACTGCACACTATCGTAAAGCAATGACAGTTGGACAATATGTTTCTGATAAGTGTTGTGTTATATATATATATATATATATATATATATATATATATATATATATATATATAATCAGTTGGTATATAATCCAAGTGAATCCTAATAATATAAAGTATTAAAACTGATCTACAAAGAGTGCACAATGTATTTATTATGACAGAGGATTAAATTACATAGAATAGAAATCCCAAATTACCCGATTCGAATAGATACTTCGGCTCACAAAGACTTACCTTTAGTCCTTACTTTTTGGCCTTGTCAACTCAGAGGTGCGAAGAAATAAGATTTAATTCTATTTCTTAGCTCTGACTTGACAAGTTCTACAGGTATGTATCTGTGGGCCGAAGTACCTATTCAAATGGACTAATTTGGCATTTCTATTCTATGTAATATATATATATATATATATATATATATATATATATATGTGTGTGTGTGTGTGTGTGTGTGTGTGTGTGTGTGTGTGTGTGTGTGTGTGTGTGTGTGTGTGTGTATACATATATATATGAGAGGAATTGGGCAGATGGAACACTTGGCATGAACTGACCGCGGGTTTGGTAGTGCTGGCGTCGTTCAGTTTGTTTATCATGCTAGATAACACGAGCGAGGGTCCGGAATAGGGATTGGCTAGATATATATGGTGGATTCGTCTATTATGAACGATAAATGAAAGCTAGCATTTTATGGTGCCTTTTCTTTTACACATATATGGTAGCAGGGGCTATTGTGAAGAAACTCAGGTAAAGAAAAGAAATATTTCATTTGTGCTTTCTTAAGTGTGATACTAGTACAGCCTTATTGCGGGCGACAAAGCCACACTGACAGATGAAATTTGTTAAAGCAGGATTTTGATGGCGTCTCGGCTTCAGAATTTGACGAAGCTGATCAAGGTGTTTCAGTTTACTGTCTTCAAGATCATTTAACTTAATGAAACTGTCTTACTCCACTCCTTTCGGTTTGATGCTTGGGTATCTATCTATCTATCTATCTATCTATCTATCTATCTATCTATATATATATATATATATATATATATATATATATATATATATATATATGTGTGTGTATTATATGCATAATATATATATTAATAATATATATTATTTATATGTATATGTATTATATATATACACATATATATAAATAAAATGTGCTTCATTTATTATATATATATATATATATATATATATATATATATATATATATATATATATATATATAAATATATATATATATGTATATATATATATATATATACATACAAATGTGATTCATATATTATTATGGTGGATACTCCGTATTTGAAATGCACGCCGCCATATTAACGTATAAGGTAATACAAATGTCTGATTAAAATGAATATATTAATACTTTAGAAATTCCTATATGTTCCAAACAACTATATATATTGAAAGAAATGCGTGTGTTATACATAAAGATTCTTAAAATTATAGTTTCCGAGAGAAAAATGATAGATTTATGAAAATTTTCATTTGTTTTTTATCTTTGGAAAACATGGTAACAAGAACATATGTCAACATTTACTTTGTGTTAACCAAAAATGCTAAAAACTATAGATTCCAATTGAAAGATGCAGTTTCTGAATCAATTTTTGGGAAGTTTTCAATCAATAAGCCACATTCAAAATTTTCAAGTGTTTTCTGAAAAATTATTTATGTTACAAACAAAATAACAGATATATACTCAAACACTCTAAATCTCTAACTCTTTCTCACACACACACGATTATATATATATTTATATATATATATATATATATATATATTGATGCATGTTTTATTAAATAATATAGACAAGTTTTGTCTATTTGTTTTAAGTAAGTCCCTTTCATATTGTCTGATAAGCTTAATAACATTACCATTTAAAAACGAAACGAAAATACCATATTGATACATGTTCAAATCCAGTCTATGCTTCCGGTTGACATAAGCCATTATCAAAGATAACAATTACATTTCAATATATCAAGAAATACACGGACGAATCAATAATGATAGTCTGTTTTTGTTGCATGAAAAATTTCAAAGCAACGACAAACTCATGTATACGAGACGCAGAACAACAATAACGTGTTTCGTCCGTGTATTGTTTGAAATATTGAAATGTAATTGATATCTTTCAAAATGGCTTATGTAAGCCAAAACTTAAACTGGATTTAAACATGTATGAATAAGGTGATTTCCTTTCGTTTTTAAATGATAATGTTATTAAGCTTATCAGACAATATGAAAGGAACTTACTTAAAATAGACAAAACTGTCTATATTATTTAATGAAACATGCATTAATGAAAGATTGCTGTATAAATATACACAGTATATATATATATATATATATATATATATATATATATATATATATATTAATAACTGACCACTGGTATTCGAGGATACCTGTCTAATAGAGCGGCTAGCCAATCCCTATTGCAGACTGTTGCTCAGGCACTTTTGTGTTTGTTCAACACCCACAGACCCACCTTGGTTTATACTGCAACAATGCTGAGCAGACTTTAATTACAGTTTCTGGGAGAGAGCCGTTATCTAGTATAATCAACAATCTAAAAAACGCCAGTACTCTCAAATTCTCGGTCACGATAACTTGCGACTTTGTTCGAACACAGCTATCTGAAGGTCCCCAAATGTTCCTGATATATATATATATATATATATATATATATATATATATTGTAGTTCTTAAGAAATGTTTCATAGAAGAGTATTATATACATATATATATATATATATATATATATATATATATATATATATATATATATATATATATATATATTCTATTATACCATATTATATAACTTATTGTGTAATATAATATATAATATATAGTATATTACAGTATATTATATTTAGTCATTTTCTATTCTAAATACCGAATTTGAATCTGCAAACATAGCTGCTGGAGATTAAGGGACTGTCGTAAGCCAACACTATATCCAACAAATATACATATCATTTTGTTAATAAATAAATATGACAATTTACCAAAATGCACTAGTCATACACACAAATAAATCCAACCACATTTTTTATAAAAAAAATGTCACACTTATCAAAAAGGAATGACAGTTTCCCAGAAGAAAAAAAAATATGGCACTTTGTGTTATCCACATGTTTTGACTGATTTTTCAATGAATATTCATAAGCCTTCTCCGAAAGGTCTTGATAAACCAATGACTCATTGCTCGTGTATATAAACACATTCAACAAAATAAGTTCTACATTTGTCCTGATGAAGTCTCACAGATAACGAAACGCGTCGGCTAAGAATAGTTTTTAAATCCTGTCTTTTTGTTTATTTTGTTTCTTTACAGATTCATTGTATCAGAAAATAATTTGCACACACACACACACAGAAACACACACACATTCACACACACACACACATTCATACACACACAACACACACACACACACACATATATATATATATATAACTATTATGTGGTACGTGATCAATTTATATAACAAAGACTTCTTTCGGTTTACACTTTCGATGTCTAATTATTACCTGGATTTAAAAAACTTCACTAATTTACTACTTGATGATGATCGGACGATACGATTGATAGCCCTGGCTAGTAGAAAAATAAGACCACTCAACACCAGAATTTATAAACAAGGATCGTACCATTCAGTAACGGATATGATGTTGATTATATTTTATTATTAAATGTTGTTTGCGAGAGTGATTCTTGCCATAATCAGCTTCATTAATTGTTATTCGTATGAATGATTTATGTTATATATATATATATATATATATATATATATTAATACCTGGCCACTTCTATTCGAGGATACCCGGTTACTAGGGCGGCTAGCCAATCCCTGTTGCAGACTGTCGCTCAGGCACCTTTGTGTTTGATCAACACCCACAGAGCCAACCTTGGTTTATACTGCAACTATGCTGAGCAGACCTTAGTTACAGTTGATTCTGTCTTTAATTTTGATAATTCGAGAATTGTTTTTAGAATTTCCGACCTATTACATTCATAGTCATAGATATTTCTGAAAATTGGTGCAGTACAAAATTATTGTACGCTCACTTATGGGAAAAAAAACATGCAAATATTCGGAGTTTCCGCGAATAACAAGTACATATGTTCTAAAGAAAAATCCGTGAATGATTGAAGCCGCGAATGCTGAAACGCGGATAGGCGGGGTCTCACATTCAAAGTGATATCAGTGGAAAACGTGAGCCCAAGATGCCGTAATGATTCACTCGACTGATGGCAGTTAGAAAAGGTTCTCTTTGATGGGTAAATGAAAGAAGTTTTGTTTTGGAGATGTTGTGAGTTCAACTCGTTATATTCGACACACTTCGATACCCTTATAACATTATTGAATGTTATTATATATATATATATATATATATATATATATATATATATATATATATATATATATATATAAAATATATCATATATAGTAATATACTATATATTACATATTATATTATACAATATATTATATAATATGCTATGATAGAATAAATATATATATATATAATATATTTCTCTGAAACATTTATTACGAGTTATAATATATATATATATATATGTGTGTGTGTGTGTGTGTTTTCCGACGTAATTATGGTGACGTAATTTCAAATACGAAGTATCCACCATAATAAAATACAAAGTGTGTGTGCATATATATATATATATATATATATATATATATATATATATATATATAAGGTACATTTGAAGACTGTCGATAGCTGTGTTTGCACACAAGTCACAAGTTATCATCGTGACTAAGAGTTTGAGCGTGCTGTCGTTCTTCAGATTGTTGATCACGCTGGATAACACGCTCTCTCCAAGAAACTGTAACTATGGTATACTCAGCAGGTTGGCTCTGTTGGTGTTAAACAAACAAAATTGTTCCTGAGCGACAGTCGGCAATAGGGATTGTCTAGCCTACCTAGTAGTCGGGTATCCTCGAATACGAGTGTCCTGTTATTAATATATATATATATATATATATATGTATATATATATATATATATATATATATATATATATATATATATATATATATATATATATATATATATATATATATATATGTATACTATGTTGGATTTTGCCTGATAATGTCATATTCTTGGACGTGTTTGAATGGAGAAATCTTATATAATCCGATCACGTATCCTATGTACGTTTTTTTACTTGACATTCGTCTGTGAAACATTTAAAAATATCGACTATCTACTAGCCACAAGGGACAGCAAGATTGGAACAAGCGAGTGTAAACATTTGGATTGTTTTTTCTTGTTCGGGGGCTCTGTTTTCTTCACTGAAGAAACTTAATTTCCCTTCGAGGTTTCTACCTCACGTCGAACGAAGACAAATCTCGCAAGCCAAACCAAAACATTCTATCTTTATATCGACATCACACCAAAAATAATTGAAGGATGTTACTATTTATTTTACTGTTTAAACATTACCATTAGAAATGATAAGTCACTGGAGATTTCTGTATCACTTTTATTAGCCTGTGTACCATGTTTTCCTTTTATTATATACTAGCTTAAAAAACGCACTCCCTGCGAACTTTTAAGCTGGTTCCTGCAGAGTGCTAATTGGTCCACTGGCCCAAAACTAAAGGGACCTCCGGTCCAGCCTAGAAAACAGCGATGATAATTTTGAAGTAACTGAATACCTCAAATCACTCCACTGAAATTCAAAACCTCATATAAACTCTGATTGGGTCCTTATGCTTATTTCTGGTCAAAAGACCGATTTGTTCCGAAACTGTGCTTTCGGCCGAAATTGCAATTGAGTTCTTCAAATCAGAAAATCTACGGAAGTCCAAAAACCTCTAAATTTAAATTTAATTCCTTGATACAGTATTTACATTAGTCGGACTATTGTCCTCATCTTTGTCGCCATATTTGTCATAACGTTTCGGCCGTTGTACGCTCCGGCCTTCTTCAGGTGGTTGGAATTTCGAACTGAACCCTTTATTTTGATCACTGGGGTAGACTGTTCTAGTTCCAAGGACACATGGCACAGTGGATAAAGGCGTTGGTTAGATCCAGTGACAGACCCAAAGAGTGTGAGTTCAATACCCAGTTAAGGCAGTGGAGAAATTTCAGAGGGAAAATTAGCAGGAGATAACTGATAACTGACATCCATCAAACATGGCGACAAAGTGGAGGACAATAGTCCAACTAATGTAAATACTGTACATAATACCTCATCTCAGAAATATAGACAGACTCTAATTCCTTGATATTTTGAAAAAATAAAATTGATTTCAACAATTTACAAAGTTTTGGAGATATTTGAAACTGAAGTTGAAGCATTTCTTTTTTAAATCACAAAGTTTTTATGTTACTAGAATCTGTCGAAATTTTTTTTTATAAAAATCATTTATTTTAAAATTTGAATTTTTAACGGTACTCTCATCATCCGGAGGCAAATACCAAATTTGGACGTTCAAACGCCAGATGAAGGGTAGATTTTCAACCTCAGGATCATCCTGATTGCAGAAAGATATAATACGTCTATGTAGAGTAAGTGTGACCAGAGATGTTTCAAAGACACTGACGGACAGACAGCATTTGACTTTTATTTATCTATCTATCGATATAATTCTAAAAGTCTGTGATTGCGTGCGTGCTTGCGTGGTGCGTCCGTCTGGTGCATAATAATTTACGAGTTGTTCATGCAGTAAGTTTTTTTTAATTTTCTTCAAACATACAATTTTTTTAATTACAATATTTTAAAGTTAAAGACAGACACAAAGAGATCCCGATTTGCTATTTTGCCCAGTTGTTCGTAGAGTAATTATTTATATTTCAGTTTTCTTTAAACAAATAAGTGAATATAACGAACCCGACTAGAATTGGAACTTGGCTCTTCCAATTTCTAATTCCGGGCCGTTAACTGTTATATCACTCGCCCAGCAAAGTTTATAGCAGCTGGTATACCCATCTAGTTACAGGTCACGATTGCGTTTGTTTATCTTCGGTGATCGTACAAGAAGATATGTTTCAACGTGATGTAGCTCTAAGAATATTGAAATTATCTGAAAAAACGATTGTCAGATGGAGCTAGATCAGGAGCGTAAGGTGGATAACACAATACTTCCATATGCATTTTATTTACATTCATCGTCTATATAAATAAATGCGAATGATCAAACTAAATCATTCTGGGTTGGATCCGAACCCGCAATCTTGAAATTTTGTAATCCCAAGTTTTCATTACTATGGCTGTTTTCGGGTCCCTCCATCTTGATTTCTACTGGTAAAAACAATTAAAGGGACACAAATTTCTAATTTCAATAGCTCATCTTCAAATGAAAAATATATTGTCCTCAAATTACAGCGTTTCAAAACAAAATCTTCCGTGTTTACAACTTTACTTCTGGAATCAAGCTGAATTCGTGAGCAAATTAAAAATTATTCGGGACGGATCTGGACCCGCAATCCTGAAATTTTGGAATCCAAATTTTTCACTGCCATTGTTTTTTGGCGATTTTTTATGGGATTTTTGTCGACAAAGTTTTTGTACGATAACGTTTTTTTATAACTTAGAAATAAATTTGGGAATAATTAAAATTCATTGCGACATCTAGCAAAAGTCACCAATGAAATAAAAATAATTGTTTGTTCGAAAAGTAAGGACTTACGTGCATCAAATTGTCTTTAAATTAAGTGGCGAGAGAAAAAATATGTTTGAAATATTAAAAGGTAAGCTTTAATATTAATGCAATACTTAAATGCAGTGATCAATTTTAAATTCTTCTGTAGTTTATTGTTGCCTATTGCATACAGCAGCAGTATGCCTCATAAAAAGAAATCTTCGTCAACAGTGGACCAGATTGCAATCAAAAGAGTGAAGTCTTTAGAGAGGAAAAGAAAGTCCCATGCAAATGAAATCGCAGATTAAACAGCAGCCAGGAGAGTTTCCAATGTTGAGAATATGCAAAGACTTAGGGACTGTCAAAACTCCTGAACAAGCTGATGGCACAATCAAGAGCCCTCTGCAGAAGCTAGCTTAATTGACGCTTGATGGAGCGGTTTTATGCTAGTGTTTAATATGTGTTAGAGATTGTATAAACTTCTAATTTTATTTATAACTGCAAAATTATTTTTTTTTCTAATTTTATTATTATTACATTTCGGAACCCTATTAATAAGAAATGCACAAGGAGGGATCTTTGTTGCCCGCTTTGTTGCCCCCTTTGTTGCCCCCTTTGTTGCCCCTTTGTTGCCCCCTTTGTTGCATAGGGTTTCATATAAAAAGTTTTATCGCCAAAAGATCAATAATGTAGTTGATTTTGAAGAACACATACACTGAGCATTGCAGGAGATAAACTCCTAAAATGCTTCAAAACGTGTTTCGCAAAGTTAATGATATATTTGACATTTTCAGGGATACGGACGGAATAAATGTTGAAAATTTTCAATAAAGTTTTAAATTTCTAAATCTATTCGTTTGCGATCATAATTAATTAATAGACATAATTGTCTCAGTTTTTTTTTTTTAAATCTGCCCGATTCCAATGAAAGTTCATTTTCTATTATGGCCATGTTTTTTTTTTCCGGAATAACTAAGACAATATATGACATTGCGCTATCTTTTAAGAGCAACGCGTTTTGACGATTAAACCAATGATCTTTGAGCATTGATCCCAATTAACGACAATACATCATTGCATTGGCTGTCTCGCTCTATTTTAGCACTTCATGAAAGTCAACACCCTTCATATCCTACCAAATTCGGAATATAACATTTGTAGTTCGGTATGGTTTAATGTGGATTTTATTATTATTATTTTGGATGGGTAATAAACATCGTTTCCGTTTTATAAGGTTTATAGAGTAAGAACCTGTCTTCACTAGTAATGATCCTCCCGAGGAACGTTTCGGTAGCCGTTTTTCTCTTCAATGTCGGTCATTTGGCAAATTATTGATTAAACTTTGAACTAGTTATATGATGCGGGAACCGCTGACCAATGTCAGACATTTTCTCCAATTTCTTGAGAGTTTCGATCGAAGTGTGACTAGCATTTAAATGGTTTGCCAATTCTCGTGCAGTTTACTTACTGCTTTCCTCAATTACTGATGGTCGATGCTCGATATTGGCAGATATATTTCGCTTCGATTTCTTGATCGAAACAAGCCAACCGTCATTGACATATCCGGATATATAAAGCCTTATTTCCGTAAACCAAACGGACTTTTCTTGTAGCTTTCGATATGAGTATGACTACAATCTTAAAAGTTAAAAAAATACCTACAGCATGTCTCTACATTGATATGAACTAAAATAGTAAACTTAAAATGTAATGGGGATTTAACAGAAGCAATTGATAAGCTACCTTCAAAAGGATTACGTCAAAAAGCCGACAAGAAGATACGTCTAGTTTTATAGTTACTTTTATTTGCTATTCTTTTATTTTATTTTTGTAGTCATTTCTTTTTACTTACCTTCAAACAGCGTTTAAATAATTTCACTATGTTGTGGTAGGATCCACCTAATTTGCATAGTGGAGTACCGACGATATAAATATGGTTGGTACCGGGAAGACAGGGAGGCGAATCAAGAGATTCAACTAGAGACTCTGCCCGACTGCGACTTAGTCAACACATTCTCCAGGAACGGTCTTCCCAGGAATATACAAAAGACTATATGTAAATATTGTGTACACTTTCTTGTTTCAATACATTTTGTTCTAAGTACATTTTGTGTTTGCATTATTATTCCATGCATTAGTCAAGTTTCAACACACTGTTTTCTCCGGGATAACTCAGGGATAATATTCTTAATGATGATTTTGTCTGGACCGGCAGCCTTGTTAGAGTTAAGGCTTTTGATAATTCTTCCAGTGCTGCGATAAAAAATATATTTCTATATTTGTACTCCGGGTAAAGTAAAAAGGGCGGGAGTCCGGAAAGAACTGGCCTTTGTCGTCTAACGTGAAGTTAGAGGGTAATGATCTTGGGGAAGAGCTTTGTCTTAACTGACGTGGATGAGATTGTGTCAAGGGCTGTTTATTATAGCATGACTTTTCGCTTTGTATCTAATGACGATTTGGTTGGAGATTTCCTGAACTTCTGGGATCACGGCTATTTTCGTTCAACTTTCGATTAGTCTGCTTGATCATAGCTGCACCTTGCGTTTTCTAGAAATACCTTGCACTGATTGCGGAATGTTCTGAATGCAGTAAGTCTCCAAATATTCCCTGTGATAGATATTTCAGTTGTGGTTACTGAGAGCTATCACTGAAGCAAATTCAGGGGTGAACAAAAACTCAGTGTTCGGTATAATGTCTTTTAATTCGAGAAAAGTACCATTGAGAACGTACTAACATTCCAATAGATGACGTGTTGAAGAGGTTGACAGTCTGTGTACAGACAGCATTCTTCCAATTAGAAACTGATATATATCAACAAGAAATAGGATTGGTCATGGGTTCACCGTTACCACCAGTGATGACAAAAAAATACATGGAATACTTCGCGGAAATGGCTTTAATAACGGCACCACTAAAGCCAACAATATTTCTGAGCGGCGTAGATGACATCTTCATATTCTGGCCGCACCAGGAAATTGTACAAATAATGCTGAAGCATGTAAGCCCAATAAGATTTTCGATCCAGTTCACAATGGAAGAACAAAATAAAAATCAGCTAGCCTTCCTGGATGTATTAAAACCTCGAATAGAGTACATGTTCAAAATATCCGTATATCACAAGTTAAGTATAAGCGGATAGTAACTCAACTTCAATTGCAACAAACAATACAGTGTGAAGAATGGGATCGTCCGATGCCTCTAACACCCGGGAAAATCACAAGTGGCAGACACATGCCAACAAGAAAAGACTCACATCATAATAGCAATTTGGGGCATTTAAGAGGACAATTGGATAGTAATTTACTAGGTGTAGCTGAGATATGGCACTAGGTTGAAAGTATGGTACACCTAGTGAAGAACAAACTGACTAATAATTAATCTAACGAGACGAGCTTGCAAACCAATACGCTAAGACAAATGGCTCTCAAAAATATTAACATGGCGTAGTTTAAATGTGGCACATGACCGAAAGTTTGAGGCACCCAGTGAGAATCGAACCTACTTCCCAGTCATAATTGGCAAAGTGTGCTAGCATTACACCACTTCCAAGAACACTGTTGGATAGATTTATGGGATATTTTTTCTTTTTTTCTTGAAATTAAAAAAAATGCATGAACGAAAAAAAACTACCAAAGATAATGAACTCCTACGAGTCTTTTATCAGTGTAACCCGGATATAAGAGACCCGGATATAAGATAAACCCGGATATAGGACAGATTTTCTCTGGTCCCAAATTAGAGCCTGTGTTAATGTATATAAAATAGACCAAACCAGGATATAAGAGAAACTCGGATATAATATATTCTCCGGTCCCGACAACTCTGTTATATCCGGGTTACACTGTAGTTGGTCATATTATCTCGACGTTGGCAAGCCCTTGACGGAGGAACATCAAATCTGACAGAATTTGAGTCACTTCCAGTATTCTAGTATGTTACACCAAGCGACGTCATAAAATCGTTGTAGAAATATAAATCATTGAAGAGGGTTTGTTTAGGTTTTTTTTTGCGTGGGCAAAATCGCCGAAGTAAAACACATACACAAAAGAAAAAAATGATTAATTGCATGTTTTGTTAAATGCGGATTTAGAATATATAAGTCATGTAGGATTATTTATGACCAAAACATTTTGGACAGTTTTCCTTTTTCGAACCTTACTAAAAGAATTGGGATTTAAATATAAATAAAACATGTTGTCGCCTTAAGTTTCGGAAGAAATTCGATATAGAAATTTTGTTTTCTCTTCTCAAACACGCCAAGTGTCTATTCACAACTTATTTTCGCTTCCTGCAAGCCGATTAAAATCTATCAAAACAAGAAACTGATTATTCGCTGACGTATCTTTCAGTCTACTGCACGTTACTTTATTGCAGGCTATTTGTTATTTGCTTGGTAGTTTGTTTCATTCTTTGCTTTCGCCATTCATTTTTATTTATTTGGCCGTCTTTGTTTTCTTCTTTCTTTCTTTCTGAATCAATTTCTTTCTTTCTTTTTTCTTTCTTTATTCGTTTTGACTTTCTTTTGTTTTTCTTTCTTAGTTTGTCTTTCATTATTTTCTTTTATTGTGAATTCTTTACTTTCTGTCTGTCTGTCTGTCTTTCTTTCTTTCATTCATTCATTCTTTCTTTCTTTATTAGTTTGTCTTTCATTATTTTCTTTTATTCTGAATTCGTTACTTTCTGTCTATCTGTCTTTCTTTCATTCATTCATTCTTTCTTTTTTTATTCGTTTGTCTTTCATTATTTTTCCTTTTATTCTGAATCCGTTACTTACTTTTGTTTTTCTTTCTGAATCTGTTTCTTTCGATGATTTTTCTTTCTTTCTTTCTTTCTTTCTTTCTTTCTTTCTTTCTTTATTCGTTGGTCTTTCAATATTTTTTCCTTTTATTCTGAATCCGTTACTTACTTACTTTCTTTATTTCTTTCTTTCTTTTTTCTTTCTTTCTTTCTTTCTTTCTTTCTTCCTTCCTTGATCTTTCATAATTTTCCTTTTATTCTGAATCCGTTACTTACTTAATTGCTTTCTTTCTTTCTTTCTTTCTTTCTTTGTTTCTCAGTTTGTCGTTCTATATTTCATATCATTTTTTTTACTTTTTATTTCGTATTACCTAAATGTTATTTCTTTAAAGTTATTCTTTACTTATTTTGTAATTCTCTCTTGATTTCTTTTTTTTTTTCAGTTTTTTATTCTTCCTTTCTTTTTCTTTCATTTTTTTTTCTTTCTTTAATTAATCTGCTTTCTTTCTTCTTTCTTCCTTACTTTTTCAGTTCTTCTTTCTTCTTTGTTTCTTTCTGGGTTTTTTTCTTTCTTACGTAATTTACTTAATCTATTTATTACATTTATTCTTGCTTGCTTACTTTTTCTTTCTTTCATTCTTTCTTTCATACTTTCTTTCTTTCTTTCTTTCTTTCTTTCTTTCTTACACGCTTCAACTACCATTGTTCTTTCTTTTTTTTCTTCCTTTTCAATTTTTATACTTTCCTTTTCAAAACCCATACGCTAATTCTCTTTAATTCTTATTCTTCCTTTTCCCCTCCACTTATCAACTTCTTTTTATTTACTGCGTTCATTTCTTCCTTATCTCTTTTCTTTATATTTACGCTATTGCAATGACTTCTGTAACTATTGTTTACTTCTAAATCATAAAAGTTCCTTTGATCGTTCACATTACTGATTGTTTTCATTACCGTAACAACAATTGTTTTTCTCCAGTAAAATATGCCAACATATTTTGTCATAATTTTTCCGAGTGTATATTTCCTTATATAAATCATAGATCACGAAGAATATCTTTTACAACTTTGAACGATGTTCACTTTTAACTACTTTCCTTAATTAGTAAAGTATAATTAGTTTACATGTTCACATCAAAACTGACTCTTTTTACGTTTAAGTTCAAGCAAATTTCATCCCATACCAACGAAATTGTTTTTTGTATGCCTGACAGAACGTTTTTTTCTTATACAATTAATCTTTACAATGAAAATACGTCACTGAAGTCACGACAATTGTGTAACAATCAATTTTTAATCAAAGTGGTTTCTAAATGCCAGAACCCTAAAACTCAGAATTTCATATTGTCAAATTGGTAATAATAATAATTATAATAATAATAATAATAATAACCCCAATGTAATTCCAGAATAGATCGTTGACGGTGTTACATATTTGGAGCCCTATTTCAGAATTGTAGAAAAATGTAAATAGATTTAAGTACTGAAAATTCATCACGCAGAAAGTAACTCAGTTTTTGTATTTTTCCGGTTTCAAATATTTCAATCTCTGCATTCATATATACAGGGTGTCCCCCAAAACATTTGACATCATTTTAAAAGCAATTATCTTGAAAGCTACGAAGTATAGCACAATGAAATTGAACATCTTAGGTGTTGAACACCATAAGTTTATTATGGGACCGATTTCAGGAGTGTTCAATATGTGCAACGCCTGTGACACGGCACACGTCAGGTCGGTACTTAAGCTCTTGCCAAACACGCTGTAGCATGTCTCCGGTAAAATTACCAGTGCGGAAATGTTTCTCTGCTTGAGTTCATCAATGCTAGCAGGAAGAGGTAGGGACATAGACCAGTCCTTTCCCATATCCCCATAAAAAGAAATCACACGGGGACAGGTCCGGTAACCGCGGCGGCCATTTCATCAGAAAACTGTGTTCATCTCCTCCACGCCCGATCTATCCCTCTGGCAGATTCTCAATGAGATAAGCACATACTGTCCTGTTCCATTAAATATAAAATCTTGATCTGTTTCTATATATTCTGTGAAAATTTTAGGATATTTCAACAAGAATCGCCAAACTGATGGCGTAATGATATCAAATTACTGCGAAATGATGCTGTTGTAGCATACCTACGGACGATAATGGGTATGTCCCCATTCACATAAATACAGTAGTAAATACTGTATGTTGGTCTGCAGTTGGAGATTCATTTAGAGATTCTGCAGTTAGAGATTCAACTTCTAGCAGTTGACTACTTCTACTCGCCGTTGGCGAATCTTATATGTGTTGTTCTTGTCCGAAGTACTATCGTTCATCACCAACCATCGTGTGATTATTCTATTCTGTTACCTTTCCTAGGTTACAACAGATGTCTATTTTGGGGGGATACACAAAAACGTTGAACTCTCTGTCTCTGAGCAGAGAGGAACCCGGACGAGGATCCGCCGTAGGGCAGATTTTCGTTCGGGGAGGTAGACTGTCCCTGAACCCGTTTTAGGGGTTCAAATAGGGAATATTTTTCGGCGAGCCTACGGGCTCGGAAAACCCACGTTAAACCCGGCCTTGTGCCACATGCAACCCTAGTGGGGAGTAGCTAGATATCACTAGCTGGGATAGTTTCCGGCAAGACGGTCGAACTCTCTGCCTTAGGGCAGACAGGAACCCGGACGAGGCTCTGCCGAAAGGCAGAATCTCGTTCGGGGAGGTTGACCAACCCGATTCTGTTTTTACAGTTTCTACGGGCAAAACTCTGCCTTGGTTCACATTTTTCCCTCGTGTAGTGGGGGGGGGGCAAGTAAATATTGACTTGCTGGGATCTGTTATTCAGATCTTGGCTGCTGCCGAACTCTCTGTCTTCGGGCAGAAAGGAACCCGGACGAGGTTATGCCGAACGGTAGAATCTCATCTCAGGAAATTGACTCCATTTTTACGTGGTCTATAGGGAATTTTTGCCCGAGTATGGGCTCGAGTACCTCACTTTAAAACTCGATCTTGTGCCACATATACTTGCAAATGATACTTGCTGGGATCTGTTATTCAGATCTTGGCTGCCGCCAAACTCTCTGTTCGAAGACGGAGAGGAACCCAGGCGAGGCTATGCCGAAGGGCAGGGTCTCCGAGGATGTTGACAGACCCAAATGCAGGAGTATGAGGAATTTTTCGCCGAGCCTACTGGCTCGGAATGGTCTACATTAAACTCGGCCTTGTGCCACATCCTTCCTTGTGGGGAGGCAGGTAAATACCGACTAGGCGGGATCTGTTGAGTACGAGTCCTACTTACGCGAGAACTACTGACCTTCCAAAAGTAGCACTTACTACTGGATTGACTAGCGACGAGCCATAACCGTAACCTTTATTCTTATTGTACTGTATTTTTTACAGTAAACCTTTACTTATTTTATCCACCTTGTTTTTCAAGTATATATTCCTATTATCACGGAATATAACAGAAAGTAATTAACCAGTTCAAAAACACATTCACGCACAGCAGCCATTGAAACCAAGTGGTTGTGCGCGGGAGTATTGCCATGATGAAACAACACCGTTTACGCCAGTTTTCCTGGTCGTTTTGTCTTGATAGTCTTTCGTTCCTGTCTCAGCAAATTGGTTCCGTACTCTCCATTGATGGCGTGGCTCTTTTGGAGATAACCAATAAACACATTGTATTTTGAATCCCAAAAATTGTGATCAGCATTTTCCCTGAACTTTAACAACCTTGGCCTTCTTTGGGACATGTGAGACAGTGTGTTTCTACTGCATAGGCTGTATCTTGTCTCTGGCTCAAAGTGCTGAACCCGACATTCATCTTCTGTTAGGAAACGTTCAATGAGTATAGCTGTATCTGCCTCAAACAATGTCTGTTTTCCCGTGATGTTATCAGACTGTGCGCAGTTTTATCAGGTGTAAGAAAACTTGGAACCCACCTAGAAGAAACACGTTACATGCGGAGTTCATTGCGCAGAATATCATCAACTCTCTCGGGGCATATGCTAATATCATTGGCTATTTGATTTATACTCAATCGACTGTCATCCATCGTTGTGTCTTGAACAATATCAATGTTTTCCTCGTTGGTGAAAGTTACAGGACGTCCAAACCTTACATAAACTTCAACACACACTCTCTCTCTCTCTCTCTCTCTCTCTCTCTCTCTCTCTCTCTCTCTCTCTCTCTCTCTATCTCTCTAAATTCAGCTTCCCACTTTCGCACTGGGGCGTCATCTCCTAACGTAGCCGCCCTGTCAGCATGAAAGACCTTCGGGGCAAAACCATTTTTCTGCAGTTACTTGATAACACACCGACGACAGATTTTGTGCATTTTCAAAAGAATTCTCTACTAGTTACGTTTTAGATGAAATGAAACAATTCTGTCATTAATAAGAAGGGTCGACATTAACGTATGCAAAATTTCGCAGCTCTATCATGATTCCTTAATAGTCATCCTATGAACTTCTCAGCTCACTCTTGAACGGAGTTTCAAGTCCTTTTAAATGACAACTTGAACGTGCTCTATTCACATCTATTAAAATATCTGTTAAAAGATTATGAATAAATCAGATTAATTATTAGTTGTTCTACAATCGCGGAACCGGACCTATCGACAACCGTATAAAAATGTTCATACTACACACTATGAATCATTGTGCTCATATTTATGTTTTGTTCTCGTTTGAGCGGTAAAGAGTACAAAGCGATAAACGGTTAGCATCTTTGTTGATATTTATTGCATTTACCAACTTACAGAGAGTAATATAGTGTTATTTATTATTATATATTTATTATGTTTTTTAATATTTATATATCTTTATATTTATATATAGTTATTTTAGATTTATATATAATTATATTATATTTATATATTTTATATAATTTTTATAATAATTTTATAATAATATTTTAGTAATAAATTCATAACAATATGATTTTATCATAATATTTTATATGATTTTGCATAAACTTTATATATATTTTATATATGTTTATATTTTATATATAATGTTTTTATTATATTTAGATATTTTAATATATTTATTAATATGTTTTCTCCTCGATTGAGCTATGAAAACAAAAGGGCAATAACTGTTTAGCTTTTTTTATGCTGTCATCTCATATTTTTCGATTCACCAATTGACAGAGTTAATATATTTTATCCTTGGTTTTATTCACTTTGTTTAATTACATTTGCATAATACTTTAACATATTCTTTTAAGATGTCTCTTTTGATTGCAATACTAAATTGCTGTAAACCCCCACCTGTCATTTAATGACATTAGTTTGAAACACCTGCGATATTGATTTATACAAGGATAGATACCGAATGATTCTTACTTCTTTTCCTAATCAATTTTTAAAGATTGTCTGGTTGTATTAAAAAACAGATATATTTATTTAAAAGGAGAAGAAAATACGAGATACAAAATTACTTTCTCCATAAATGGCAATTAAAACGTTATTCTCCAAACAGATTTCTGTTCTACAAAGTAGAAGGGATTTTTCTTAGTTTCATAGCATAATTCAAGTTTCATATTCAAATATTAATATTTCAAATATTCATATTTGAATATTAATTATTAATTATTATATTTTTAATATTTCAAATCAATATTTCAAATATTACTTTAATATCTATTACTTACAATTAAAATTTAATTGTAATTACATTTCTTACATATTATTTACATTAATATTTTTACATTAATATTTTTTACATTATCCATTAATACATTTTACATTATACATTTCATTAAACATTAATGCATTTTATACATTATACATTAATACATTAATATATTATACATTAATACATTTTACATTTACATAACATTACACATTTTACATTAATATTTTTACATTGACATTACATATTAATTATTAATTACATTACAATTAAACTACTATGAATATTTCAAATTTTACTTTAATATTAATTATTAATTAAAAATATTTCAAATATTTCAATTTTAATATTAATTATTGTTGAGTCTTGACTAATGCATGGAATAATAATGCAACACAAAATGTACTTAGAACAAGAATGTATTATAACAAGAAAGTGTACACAATATTTACATATATTATTTCTGGGAAGACGTTCCTGGAGAATGTGTTGACTAAGTCGCAGTCGGGCAGAGTCTCTAGCTGGATCTCTGTATTCGCTTCCCGTCTTCCGGTACCAACCATTATTTATATAGCAGATTAGGTGGATCCTACCACAAAAATTATTAATTATTATATTATTAATATTACAAATGAATATTTAAAATATTACTTTAATATCTATTACTTACAATTTCAAATTTATTATAATTACATTTATTACATATTAATTATATTAATATTTTTACATTAATATTTTTTACATTATGTATTAATACATTTAAACTATACATTACATTACATTATACATTAGTACATTTTATACATTTTATACATTATACATTAATACATTATACATTAATTCATTATACATTAATACATTTTACATTATACATGACATTACACATTAATAAAATTTACATTAATATTTTTATATTAATATTTTTATATTAATATTTTTTCATTTATATTACATATTACTTATTAATTACATTACAATTTAATTACTATGAATGTTTCAAATATTACTTTCAAATATTATTTAATATTAATTATCGATTATTAATATTTTAAATAATAATATTTCATAGCATAATTCAAATTCAGTGTTGTATCAGGTTAGTAATTTATCCGTGTGTATATAAATATTTTTTCTGTTTTTTTTTTAATAACTATAACTTGTAATATGAGTTCTGGTGAAAATTAGTTAATGAAAAATTAGGTTTATTATTTGCAAATTTCATCCACTGATATTTGTTAGGACACAAGGTCCAGTTCATAAAAGTATTGGAGTAATGCAGTGACTTGACCCAAAATATTGTGACTTGGCCCAATGATTTGTGAGTTCAATACGAAAAAAAAACTTGGAGTTGAGTTAAGGGGAAATAACTGTTACTAAGATATCCGGAATAGGCATGGTATGTGGAACAACAATATTCAGTAGATGTTTCGAAATAAAGAGTTCGGTTCGAAATTCCGGCCACGTGAATAAGGCCAGAGCGTACAAGAGCCGAAACATCGTGAACATGACAACAAAGATGTCCGAATAGTGTAAATAATGTAAGTAATTATAATACTTCATCTTAGAAATATTTAAAGATCTTTTTCGTGAGTCAAGAATTTAAGTAATGCCATAAAACAGGTATAATTATTTTTTTTTTTAAATAAAACGAAAATAGAAACAATTAATATTTTTAAAACATTTTTACTATTATTTGTTTTGAATTTTTTTATTTAAAGCTATTTTCCATGATATTTCTTAGAAAAGAAAACAAAAAAAACATTACAAGATGAGCTCTGGTGAAAAGAAACGTGTGCTGAGACATTAAGTTTATAAGTCCCCAAAATTCGCACACTGATGTCCTCGAGAACGCATTGCACAGTGGATAAGAGCGTTGGTTGGAGCCAGTGATTTGACCTAAAGTATTGTGAGTTCAATAGCTACCTAGCTGTAGTTGTGGACAAAAAACTTGGGGCGTTCGGTTAAAGGAAGATAACTGAGACAGTGGCTCGAAATAACGGTTCAGTTCGAAATTTCAAGCCTGAAGAAGCCCGGACGAAACGTCATCAATATGACAATAAAATGTAGACAACAGCGTAAATATTTACAAAAACTCATCTCAGAAATATAGTCTCATTTTATAGCATTACCTTGTTAATTTTATGTTCTGTGATGCAAACATGGAAGAAAACGCTACCATCTTTCGTGGTCCTTTCCAAATTTCATTAAACAAAATAGCAAATTAAAACTGAGAATATTAGTTGTATGATACGTGTTGGCAATATCTGCTCGATGCGTATCCAAATGTAAACAAATGACGTCCCACATTATGAAATGGAAAAAGTCCGACAATTATTTTAAGACATTTCTATGTTTATACGTTTTTATAGATACAAATATTTAAGTAAATGCTCTCTTTATAATAAATGAATGTATGAGAGAAAATCATAGATGATTGCGGTTTAAAAACAGTAAAATCAACCGTGCTAAACGAAACGCTCCTCCGTGACTCAATCGGTAAAACCATGTCAGGCTATAAGACGGTTACAGGTTCGATTCCTGTCGGAGGACGCATATTTAACTATGAAATTTTTTTGCACATTCAGACCGTAGTTTAATGTAGTTAATACTGTTTATTATAAACAGAGCATTTAATTAAATATTTGTATCTATAAAAAGAACGTATAAAAATGTCTTAATATATATATATATATATGTGTGTGTGTGTGTGTGTGTGTGTGTGTGTGTGTGTGTGTGTGTGTGTGTGTACCCCTGGCCCAAATCTTCAGATAAGATACAAAGGGGTTAAAAAAATATAAAATATTGTCATACTATGTCGGATCCCCTATTAATTAAGCTATAATATACTACTCCACACCTGGAAGAGACATCTTGTTTTGAATAACGAGGGAAACAAGTAATTGTCTTTATATGTTTTTACTTTCAGCGTCGTCATTATCATCACCATTATCATCATCGTCCAATAATTGGATGTGGTCGGGGTGGAGTGGCGGAACATATCTGAGCACCTAACCAGTTCCTTTCATATGTCATGGCTGCGTGCCAATTTCCGGTCTATTCAGTGTTGTTGTTAACCTATTCTTTTCTCTGTGCCGTCACATTTTTCTCTTGAGGTGGACTCTGTCGTAGAAAGATGGTTATCAACTGTCCGTATCAGTTTTACTTCCCCTCCTTGACAGCGGATATGTGGTTGTAGTGATGCGAACGACGATTAACTCCTTTTGGTTGAGACGAAGTTACGAGATTCAGCCAGTTGCTGTTTATCCCGCCCAGAGGCAAGAGGTATCTGTCTAGAGCAGTTGCTATTTAGCACGTCGCAGGATCGAGATTTGTCGGCCGACTAGTTACTATATAGGCCACGGTGAAGTCAGACGTCAAAAGCCCATAACGATAGAGCCCACAGAGAAAATCATATCGTTTCATCAGAATCATAAAGGACACCATCGATTCCGCTCTTTACCTCGTGGAGAAATATTACAAGTAATATCATCTCTCTCATTGTCCTTTTCACACTGCTCATTGTATACATATGTTATAACTTGTCTTTGTGGGACAAATTTGTATATATCGGTGTAAAAAAAATTGCATGTTTTTTATTCATTACTGTCAGCTTTCATGAGTTAATATATCGCGGATATTATAATACATATAATGTAATATAACTGGGATTGTTCTTTCTTACATATTACCCCCATAAGGTCATCCAACCTGCATGTTTTCTTCTCTGATGGTTCCTCGCACTGCACAATTTGTGATGAGTTCTTACATAGGAAATGTCTTGGACGGTCCTATCTCATCTCGTTTCTAGTGATTGAATTCTTCGCTGTAATTCTGCTTTTAAGTTCCGAGATACGCGAGAGGGATTGTCAATTTACGCAAATATCGGATTTTTATTCCCGGCAAAAGTTATTGTCATTCCTGATGGTATTTTAGTTTTGCGACAGGTACCACACATTGTGCCGCTCTTGAAATTAATTATATTCTGGAGCCCTCTTTGTTGACAATATTGCTCTTATTCATAAAAAAAAAAGAAAAGATACAAAAACGGCTCTGCAATCATGGAAGAGTAGGGAATGTATATGCATTTTGCTTCAAATCATTTTAAATATTACGAAAACAGATTATTTGATATTCATATAACTTAGCAACCATTACGTGGGAAACTCACTGCGTATGTGTCAACGCCTATTCTGACTGCCTGTTACTAGTTCGACTGTGAGATGAAACTGAATTATCTTGTGTAATGAGTGCTGGGCTTTCGGATAACTTAACTCAAAGGGTTCATCTCTGAAGAAGGTTTTGCATGCACATTCACACTGTTACCCTAAGAAAAATCATGAATACACATATTTTCCAATCTAAAATTGGGTTAAATAGCAATTAAATAGTTTTTTTTTATCTACCTTTCACGGGTTATTTAAGACGGGATTATTTTTACACTGCCATAGTTTTTTTCGATATAATACTAATTTACTGAAACAAGTCCTACTGATTAACCCATAGCTGGTGGGAAGAAGTTTTGAAAGGTTATTGTGACTATAACGAATCCGACTGGAATTGAAACCCGACTAACTGATTTCAAATTATAAGCTGCTAACATTTATAACAGCCTCGAATTCAAGCTCACAGTAGCTGGTATCGCCAAGCATTAACTCACTTAGTTCCTGACCAGGCTCTACGTTGCTTAACTTCGGTGATCGGACGAGATATAACCTTGATATCACCTAAACAGCTAGTCATGGCCAGATTTAGACAATTCAGAAAAATTACTGTGTTGAAAATCCACGTACAAATAACGTGGATATACAGTTGAAGTGTTACTTGCGCTAAACTTAGCACATATTTAAACTTGGTGTTTGGCATAAGTTTCTCGCTGTACGCTTAAAACGAGATAAGAGACACTAGACTACTCGAGCAAATTTGTCGAAGTTGTTCAATGATATCCAACATCGACAAAAGACAGCAATTACTCTTTGATAAGCTATACCTTCAAGGAAAATAACCGACGGCCTTTCAGTGGCTGCGTGTATTAATTACGCTAAAAGTAAAGAGCTCACTGTTTATATTCCGTTATTAAACAGACTGTTGTAAAGTGTTTTCATAATATTTGGCGGCTCGCACGCGGAAGAAGTGGAAAGAGAAACTTGAGGCGAGTAAGACGACGTGACCAAGGAAATAGAAAATGAAGCTTATGAATGAGAATGAAAATTGATTTTTGTTATATTAATTACTGTTTGCTTTGTTCCAAATAATCGAGGTTTGCTTAGCGGCACTGTCTGTAAGCCTGTCTGCCTGTCAAGCGATCGATGTCAAGGTGATTTTCCAATGAACATTTTTGTTCGTCTAATTATGGAATAATTTCATCTCTTTCCATGAACTATTTTAACATATATATATATATATATATATATATATATATATATATATATATATATATATATATAGTGGATAACAGAAAGTTGTCTGGGGAAAATGGCAGAGAGAAGGTACTTGTTGAGATCTGAAAGGGATAGAGGGATGTGGAGTATCAATGAGTATCCTACATCTGAAAATTGCGTAACTGCATGAAACTCCAAGTCGTGCTATCGACGTGGAATAATATCTATATTCAGTAATATACACTTAATAGCACGGCAATATATCTATGCATATATATATATAACAGCCAAGAAAAACAAATATATGTACGTGAAAGATTATGTGCTTACACTTATGTTTTTTATCATATATATATATATATATATATATATATATATATATATATATATATGTATATATATGTATACATATATATATATATATATATATATATATATATATATATATATATATATGTATATATGTATATATATATATATATATATATATATATATATATATATATATATATATATATACTGGTTGTCCATAAATTTAATTTATAACTTTATTTGTATTTGTGATAGAAATAATCTGTAAAAAAATGTTATAAAGTTTAATGTACCTAGATTTAAGTATAGCTAAAATAACTGTAATTTCAGTCGTTACTGTAAATCAGTTGGCAAATGTTTTCCATGAAGTGCAAAATCGTATTACCATTTGTATTGCTAAAGATGGAGGACATATGGAAACTTAAATGAAATTTCAATAAAACCTTAAAAAATATAGATTTACTAATTTAATCTTTCTAATCCTTTTTACAAATTATTTCTATAGCAAATACGAATAAAGTTATAAATTCTTTAAAGTGCACACGAACATTATGGACACCCTTGAAATACATATATATATATATATATATATATATATATATATATATATATATATATATATATATATCCAAGTATATTTGAAACTTTTAAAAACATTTATTCTACATTCAACATCATTACTTGATAAGACACCGGAGGTGTTGAAACAAAATGGCTATTTTTGTAGTGATTTTATAACATATTTATGTTATAATTTTTAAATAAATAATTATATATATATATATATATATATATATATATATATATATATATATATATATATATATATATATATATATATATATTAAATTGGTCAAATATCCGTTTCTTTAGAATCTGGGTTTTTTAGGGAATAGTTAAATTAATGCATACTGATATAATTGTAGATAAGCGACAAACAGTTTCTTTATAAAATTAATTGAGAATATATATTGCTTTTGACTACAACAACATTGTAAAGACGCCTTACACTCCATATGACGGATACTCGTTCTGTCGCACACCATTTTGTCAAATTCCTGTTCGCCTGCACAATACAGAAAAATACTTGTTGATAACACTAGTATACGATGCCATGAAAATAAATAAAACATAATTTAAACTTCTCGAGGCCCTCTATACTAGGAACAACCGGCCACACCAAATAAAGTTAGTTATGAATATAGCAACAATGTTTCAAAATCTTTATAATAGCAATGATTTTAAAAAGTCAACATAATTCAATCATACAGCCTAAGTTACCTCCCTTAGAAAAAAAAGAAAAAAATAAAAACTCTATCGCTTCAACAGTTAATTTTAAAACAATTGTAACAGACTGCGTTCACGTGTTTTTTTTTTTAAAATACGCATCATTAATTTTTTTGTATTAGCAATTTATCCTTGAATATAATCTCGGATAAGATTGAAAGTACTTGGGGAAATAAAAATGAAAATAAAGAAATGAAAAACAAAAACTGAAAATGAATCAGCGATAAAGATTTTAAATTTCATTCTAAAATTAAATTTACGGTTTAGCTTCTTTATTTTAAATATGGAAATTCCTGTGTAGAGATGCAACCATATATTTAAATTAGTAAATTTATAATATATATATATATGTATGTATATATATATATATATATATATATATATATATATATATATATATATATATATATATATATATATACAAACTTATATATATCGGAATCATATAATCTTTCAAGCATATTTGGTTCAATATTCTGCTGCCTGTCTCTCTTTCTCTCTCTCTCTCCCTCACTCTGTATATATATATATATATATATATATATATATATATATTGTCATCCACAGGCAGACTGTTTCGCTGTATCACAGCTCATCAGTGTGGCTAGACTTCCGTTTGCCTCTAGCTAGGATCGAAATCCAACTGAATTAGTGTCAGTCGGGGATTTTATCACTAAGCCGTTGATGCACGGCAGGGATGAAGGAGAATTTAAGCGTATTTATTTTTAGATAAACACACAGTGACAGAGAGAACTCGATTCGATTCACAGAAGAGTCTTGCATTATGAGCCGTAATAGTCACTGTTTACAAACACACACTTCCTCCCCTGTGTGTGTGTGTGTGTGTGTGTGTGTGTGTGTGTGTGTGTGTGTGTGTGTGTGTGTCTCCTCGGGAATTTACTCAACCAGCAAATGGAAATTAAGTCCCAAGTTATACAAAAAAAATAATGAATAACGAGTAAGTTTACTTTACAAAAAAGGAAAAAAAATCCCCTAAAATTATATTACCTAAATTCATGCAGAAGTCAGTGAAATTTCTGCAGTGTTAAAGACTGATAATGGAATGGAAAGATTCCAGTCCAAAGCGGTGTTCTATGCATTTATGAACCACAAAGAATATTTGAAAGCACATATAGATTATTGAAACCAACATAATTAAAGCTAGCGAATTTACAATAAAAAAGATAACCCAAGAAATGGGTGACATCTTGGAAATAGCCATTAAGGCAAACTAACGATCAAGCCCCGGTAACTGTATAGAATGATTCAATAAAATAGAAAACAGTAAAATCGATAGATTCTTGAAATATGACTTCAAGAAATGTTTCCGTCTATATTGTGCAAAACATTGGATAAAGCTATTAAATCCCCGAAATAATATATGGATATTTTTTATCTACAAGTGCCCTTTAAATATCAAGCAATGCAGCGAATCAGTATTATAGCAACAGCTTTTAGATTAAAATGGTTTGACATATAAAAACTTCTGAACACGTGGCACGATTCGTATTACATACATTATGTAAAATAATGTGCAAAATTTAACGAAACCTATGGAGCTGATGGTCTCATATTTATTGAAAACAGTACTTGTAAAATAAAAAGCGATTCTCTTAATAAGTAATATTTTATATTGATTAAAGATGTCTAATTAAATATAAAGTTAGCAACCGACCATAATCAGAAATTGTTACAATATCAAAATCAGCTGTTTGTGCAATCAAGATTTCGGTAGCCTAATTTTTTTTAGCTATTGACAGTCAGTATTAATTTGAACATTATCGGCAGATAATGAGGAAAGGTGGGTTGGAAAATCTGATACTCAAAAACAGACAGAAGGCAAGAAAGACAGAGTAAAATAACACATAATTCAGTTAGCTGGAGTATACGAATGCCAGGAAAAGATTTAAGAGAAATAGCAAAAAGAGAAAACCTATTAAGTGCTACAAAGGACAGAAAATTTTGTAGAACCATGATCACCCACGTCTTGAAGGGACTAGTCACATAAAAGAAGAATTGGAATCATAGCTATAAATAGTCTTTTTGTTTAGTGTATCAATCCCGTACAAAAGAAGGTGGAGCTAACCAGTGATAATGGATAAAGTACTTAGAATCAGCGTCCCAAAATTACCTACGAAAATGTAGCTGATAAATATAACATATTTAGGCGATTGATATATAATTTATTCAGGCGAGTGATGTCGTTTATAAAAAAGAATATCTATTACAACCAGCGAAATTCAAAAAGAATATCCTATCTGCGTAGTTGCAACTGATAACAAAATAAGGGAAATAACAAGAAATATATTCTGGTCACATTAAAAAAAAATATTAGTTAAAGTTTTCATAAAACATAGCATATTACGCCAAGATAATAGAAGTTCTTGCTATACTATATCTAAATAATAGAATAAGTACGATTGAATGATGACTTTCTAAACGTATCTTACAAGTGTCACAAGGCCGAAATTATGCGATATCCA
Source organism: Acanthosepion esculentum (assembly GCA_964036315.1). Lineage (NCBI taxonomy): Eukaryota > Metazoa > Mollusca > Cephalopoda > Sepiida > Sepiidae > Acanthosepion > Acanthosepion esculentum. The sequence continues at coordinate 36,669,220 of OZ038503.1, read as the reverse complement.
CTGGGAATCAAACTCACTACACAGAAATAATTGTTTGAGCATAACATGCTCGCTAACCATGTCGAGGTGACTAACGTAAGGTATTATTTCTAGATAATATAAAAATACGATATTACGTCTAGATAATACTAAAGTTACCATAGTACGTCGAGATAATTTAAAAAAAACTCCAAGAGTATGTCAAGATTAAAAAGAAAAGCTTGATATTACGTCAGGATATTAAAAAGTTCAGGATATCATGTCTAGACAATAAAAAACGTACTATAGTACGTGTAGATGATCATGACGTACAGTAGTATGTCTATATAATAAAACAAGATATTAGGAAGAAAGAAAGTACGAACGAACGAACGAAAGAAAGAAAGAGAAAAAGAAAGAAAGAAAAGAGAAGGAAGGAAGGAAGGAAGGAAGGAAAAACGAATGTAAGAGGCTGAAGAGAAAGAAGGATGCAAAGACAAATTAAAAAAGACGAAAGAAAAGGCGAAATAAAGAAAAATCGAAAGAGACAAAGAAGAATCTAAGAAAGAAAGGAGGGTATAAAAGACTAAAGCAAACGTAAGATGAATTATTTTGTAGATCGAAATCAACCAAAGTGATGAAACCAGAAATAATTTATAAGAAAAAATGATTTTAGCAAACCCAAGCCCAAAAGATATTGATATTTGTTTTAAGACTAAAGAAATGCATTTTAATTTTGACAGGTATGCAAGATGACTGCTGTTTTGAATGGTGTCTTGTGGACCTAGGCGGAAGTTTAATGTAGAATTGTTTGAATAAATAGATGAACACGGCGTATTTCAAAACTTCCCAATTAACTCCAACAGCTGACGAATCTCGATCTTCGACATCGATGCCGGCATATACACAAGAAAGGCATTTTAAGGTAAACACACTTTTAACATAAGATATCCAGTTGACATAGTTTTGATAAAAGACAAAGGAAGGAGGCTGCAATCAATTTTACAGAATGTCGTGAAAGAAAGCGTGAAGAAGTGACTAAATATCAATTGAATGCATGGCGAGAGGAACCAAACATGAAAAATTACAAAATGAATATACCAAAATCAAACAAGAACAAAGGCTTAAATATATGGGAAATATTTTGACAGAGGACAGAAATCCAAGAGTGCATTAGGATAACGAAAGATGCCTTCCAAAAGCTAAGCAAAATATGAAGAAACAGACTAATTTCGTTAGAAACAAAGAAAAGAGTACTGAACTGTTATATCGAAGCACTGATTATGATTATGATGATCGCAGCGTTGGTGCTTGCTATCATTTACATGCAGTGACCTGTGTCTATAGTCGTCTTGGCATTATCAACAGTTCACAAGATCATGCTAGCCATCAGGACGGATACCTTTTGGATCTAATTGAAGCAGGTCTGATAACGTTTGCCGTTTGGTATACTGGGTAGTCGCTGGTTGGTTGGATTTGTTTTGCAGTGTCAACACCTCTATGTGTTATTTAATGACAAAATCTAAATATTTTGTACGCAACTTTCATTTTATTTTTGGATATAATAATGGTTTAGGGATAAAAGTCTTACTGATTAACACAGATAGGGAGAAGAGTTAGAATCATAGATTTTCCAAGAGTTCTTCCGCGTAAGTTAATGTAACGAACGCAACAGGTATTGGAACTCGGCTCCCTGATTTCCAATTTCGAGCCATTATCCGTTACACCATCAGCAAATCCAAGCTTACGGGCCTGGTATTACCAAGTGACCTCCTATCTAGGTACTAACTAGGCTCGACGTTGCTTACATCCGGTGATCATGCGTGCTGCGACCGTGGCCACCGATATAGAAGGCCTATTCGATAGTGACATGACGTCAGAAATATAGTCCATGCGGGGAAACAAAACAGTAATCATGATATAACGAAAAATTGTAAGAAAAAATTGGTTTTAGAAAGCTTTTTAAAAATACATTTATAAAAGAAAGAAACAGAATTGGATTTCATACAGAACTTTATTTCATATTAATTTTTAAAAAATAACCGATAAGAAAAAAAATGTTGTTGCTGAATGTTTTGTTAAAGCAGAGAAATTAAACATCATGTAACATTTCATTAAATTTTAAAGACTGAAATTCGTTCATTATTTTATTTGTTTCCAATTTGAAAACATTTTTAGAATCATAATCAGTATTATTTTAATTTGCATGTTTTTATCTTAATTTTAGTAATTATTCTGTAAAGTTACAATATCGTAAGTATTAAATGATTATTATTCTTACACTACAGTAACAACTCAATATTGAATTAGGAAACAAATAACGAAAGAGACGAGCAAATTACAAGTAAATTATAAATAAGATACAAATAAACTAAATACAAGAAAGTAAATAAATTTGATACAAAAAAGCGATTTAAGGTTTAAAAATAATACTTATAGAAAAGTAGGTTACAGACAGACAATTTTAAGACTGAAATTTGTTCATGATTTTAATTGTTTCACATTTGAAAATTTTTCATAAATCATAATCAGCGTTGTTTTAATTTGCATGTTTTTATTTCAATTTTAATAATTATTCTGTAAATTTACAATTTTTGTAATCATTAAGAGATTATTACTCAAATACAGTAACAACTAAATTATGAATTAGGGAACAAACAATAATTAAATAAACAAATCATAATTAAATGATGAATGAATAAAATAATTATGTTGAATAAATAAAAAAACATAAATAAGAAACTTATAAATACAAACAAGCAAATAAATTAGATACAAACAATAGATAGATTTAAAAATCAAATAATACATTCCAAAAAATAGGTTACTGATACAAAATTTAGCTGAATGTTTGAAGTTTTCTTTTTTTGCTTAACTTGTTACTTGTAATATTATTATTTTCCCTAGAACAAAAAATATTTAAAAGAGCATAAAAAATGTTTGTCTGGAGCTTGTAGAGCTCCAGACAAACATTTTTTGTATTTTTTCTATATTGTGACCCTCATGACAAGTGTCAATATAAAAAAGAAGCTCATCATCTGCCAAAACATTCAATGTTATATGCATGGCTAATTTTCTTTGATTTACTGAATGAAGAAAAGAGATTTCTATCAGTTTATCAATGACTACATAATTATAGAGAACAAAATTTATAGTTTTATCATTCGGATATAAGAGAGAACCTCTATTAATCCCCTGAATATAGCTGCTTATTTCAGGTATTTCTTCCACATTTTCTCTTACACTTCCAGATATTAAATCTTTGCAACTATTGCATTTAATTTTCTTAAAAACTGCATTACAGCAATAACTTGCTAAGTATAGTATTACAGGTAGAACTTCTCTATATTTATTTACATCATCCTCTTTAACATCAATTCTATATTTATATATATCTAACTTTTCCTCCTCTGTCACTTCATCCCAGTTTGGTTCTTGTAAAATCTTTAAATCAATTTTAATGCAATGCTGATTAAATGGTAAGTTTAATTTTAAAACTGATTGCATTCTAATTTTTTTTTCACACTCAAATACTTGCCGTATCGAAATATTATACTGATCCCCACTAAGTTGCCGGTACTGACCAAACCTTGCTTCAAGGTGATCAGTTTGAAATTTGCCTGGTAATATGTACAGCATTTTCAGTTCTTCTATGCAATACTTGGTCAGTTCTAGAAATGCATAGCTTGTATGATGCAAAGCAGGGAAAGCTTCCTTTGTTAATTTGCCATTTCTTCCAGAAATGATATTCCAAGATTCTAACCAGTCACAGAATACAAAGATAAATCTAAAATTTTCTTCGTCCATTCTAAGTAGATTGCAGTATTTATTTCTAGGCCGACAACCTTTATATGGCGTTTTAACATTCATTATTGTCCACCAAATATAAAATATGTTTATATATTCTGCAACTTCTGCAAAATTAGGCAAATATTTCTGTTCTCCTAAGGTCAATAATCCTTGAATAGTATATTCATTAAAAAATTGCAGAACTAAATTAACATTTTACCTTTCAAGATTGAATTTATGTCGAAAATTTCATTAAAGTTTATTTCCTAAAAAAATGAAGTTTTAGATTTTAAAAGCAACACGTACTAGAATGAATATCTAAACTTTCTCGCTAAATTCGTCTTATTAACTTTAAGTTATGAATTACAAAGACATGGTATTAATTCTCATTAAAGTTTCAATAAAATTTACTTATTTTTTAATGCAAAAAATACTCACTCTGATGAATTTAGTAGGTGAAAAATGATCTCTTCTGATTGTACGAATCCAAACATCAGATAATTCCTTATCTTTAGGGAAAGGAAATACATGTACTTTAGGGCCGTTTTTATAATTCCCTTTGCAATTTGGTACAACACATCTATAAGGCATTGTTTTCGTTTTAAATTAATTCAATATTTAAAAGAGAGTATTAATAAATAATTTAAACATGCCGCCGTAAAAGAATCTGATACACAAAACAAACGACACGCTTCTTGAAAGTCTGACTCAATGTGATGACGTCACATTTCTCCGTAATCCAATGAAGCAGGCCTTCTATATCGGTGGCCACGCTGTGACTGTATGTCGTCATTCTGTGAAGCAATTTTCTTTCCATGGATATCTTTGCATTTGAGCTCGACCTGACCGATAACATAATTATAATTATTTAAATGAGCTCTTTTCATTTGAGCCTTTCATTACTTGAGCTGCTTTGGTTTCAAACTATTATGTTGGGGGGATTTTGCTTACTTGAGTTCTTGGTATTTGAGCCCTTACTTATTGATGTCTTATCATTTGAGCTCCACCTTCCTTGAGTTGTTTTGATTTGCGCTTTTCTTTACTCAAGCCTTTTGATTCCTACCTTTCCTACTATGCTATTTCATTTGAGCTATTCATTAGTTAAGTTTATTTCATTTGAGCTCTTTTCAGTTGAGTTTTTTCATAACTTGAATTATTTCTGTGTGCGGTCTGCGTAACTTGAACACATGTCAGTGGAATAATTCATAGCTTAAACACTTTTAATCTGAACAATTTGCATTTAACTTCTTTACCTAAGCTCTTTTCAATCAATGTTTTCTCTTAGATTAGAATTTTCAATTGTGGTCATCTTTATTTGAAGCCTTTTCATTTGAGAAGCTCTTTAACAGAATTCTTTTCAATTGGGTTCGTACTTACAGTGCTGTTCGATAAAAGTAACTCACCTTATCCTTTGAATTTAGCTCAACTTTCGTTTCATCGGAGAAGAGAACATTCTTCCAGTCTTCTACAGTCTTCTAATAGTGAGCCCATTCAAGTCTCTTGGCTTTGTTGGCTTTGCTTATTAGCGGCTTAAGCCTTCGTGTACAAGATTTGTAGCCTTGTTCTAACAGCCACCGACGGACCGTTGACGAAGCAAGACTAACACCTTGCGCTTCGCTTTGACTGGCTGCAATTTCTTGGCTAGTTATAGTTCTATTCTTCGTAACTTCTCTCTTGATTACCCTGCCCATTTTATCATCAATATTTTTCTTTCGTCGCCTTGTTTCCTTCATAGGAGCAGGAGTGGCGTCATTATGTGCCCTAAGCACTCGAGAGACAGTTGATTGCGAGGTTATAGCAATTTCTGCAATTTCTCTCGTAGACTTGCCTGCTTTTGAGAGGGCAATAATAGATGCCTTAAGTGGTTCTGATGCGTGTTTGTACCCTTTCATCTGGTTAGCGACTTGAGTGGCTATTTCAAGCCGTTTTCATACTGTATGAGGCTTTCTGGAATATTCTGGAATACTCTAGATTTAATTTAAGCTTTTCTAGAATGCTCTAGAATATTGTTCTGAGTGTATTGTAAAATAGTTTTCAATATTTTGTCAAAAACTCTTTACATTTACCAGTTTACTCATTAGAATGCGATATCTGAGTCACTTTTTTTGCACAGAGTTTTTTTTCTTCCTGAATCTCATTTATATCCAAATTTATAATTATCAATAGAATACCTTAGGGCGAATAAACTTTATTTCCTAGGTGGTCGGGAAAAGGGTCTTTATATTAATAAGATTCAAAATTATTTTAACCCCAAAAACAATAGACAAAAAATATTTTTAGTAAAAAAAAAATCTGGTGAGTCACTTTTATCGAACAGCCTGTACTTGAGCTCCTTATAATTGATCTTTTCTTTGATTCGTGTTCTCCCTTATTTGACCTCGTTTTGTTTGAACACTTCATACCTAAAGGTTTTTAATTTGTGATCTCTCTCTCTCTTTCTCTCCCTTGTGTAGTTTTCATTCGGTCTTTCTTTATCTGAGCAATTTTTTTACTGATCTTCTAATTATCGATTTAGGTTGAAATCGGTAGGTTCAAATTCGATTGATTGATTAAATGGGCTTATGAATACATTGTATATTTTTTAAAACCAGAATTTGTTTTTTTTTTTAGATTTGAAGATGTTTTCTTTGGAGTTAATAATGATTTAGTGAAAAAAGTCTTATTAATTAACACATAGCTAGGGGAGAAGAGGCGGATTCATAACTTTCTCAACGATAGTTGGGAATAATTTAGTATAATAAACCCAACGGTAATTGGAACGCTGCTCTCTGATTAATAATTCCGAGCCATTATTCATCACATCACTGTATTTCGAAGCTTACAGCAGCTGTAACCCAAAGCAGTCTAGGTACAGACCAAAATCAACGTTGCTTAATCTCGGTGATCACACGGCAACCGGTGTTTGAACGTGAAGGAGAAATTGAGTTTGAAAGATTTTATAAAATATCACATCTTAACCTTTTCACAAAACGTTTTAACTACTTCTTATAATGGCTAAAACTCAGTATGAAAATCATCTAATTATTACAAGTTTTCAACAAAATATTAGGGAACCTCGGAAAGTAGCTGATGGTAAAATGCTCGACCATATAATCCTCACTCAGTGTACCATAATTATGGCTTTGTACCAACCTAAAGTAAGATTAATAAATAGCAGATGAGTTATTTTTTAAAATCTTTTCGGAAACTGATATTGCATTTTTGAAAAAGGAATAAAAACTGTTCTAAATTTAGTCACCCTTAATTTAAATAGCCTACATAAAAATATTTTAATTCTTTTTTAGACACGCAGTGATTTAGAATGTAAATATGTAAAACATTTGAACCAACGGTTCACTCCTTATAAGGTCTTGGAGAACATTCGGTGGGACATATTTGATTTGTTTTTTTTTTATGTATTGCTAACATAAGGCAATAAATTCTACCATATATATATATATATATATATATATATATATATATATATATATATATATATATATATATATATATATATATATATATATATATATATAAGGGCTTCAATAAATAAGGAAAATAATACCCGACCTCTATTAGCAGAATGTGGGTCTTTTTAAATGGTGAGAATAAAAAAATTCAAAAAGAAAAATAGACCGGGCTGATAATCATTAAATTGTGGTATATTTCATATTTTCCGAAGTAAATCGTCTTATGGCTTCAAGATTTTCATCTCTCCGGATTCTTGGAAACGCTTATATATATTTTTTGTTCTGTGTGGATAAGATAAAGTCAAGTTTACCGAAATTCTTTTCATTCAGAATTAACTTTATAAATCGATTTGCTCGTTTTGAACGGATGTCCTTTACATTTCCGAAAATGGGACAATATTTTATGAACAGATAACAGATAGGTGATTCGCTGGAAAATATTCGATGCGCTCGCCTTTGTAAAAAGGCAGTAACCAAACAAAATCTGGTTGGTTTCGAATGTCTATAAACAACAACAAAAACTAATCTAATAAATATATTCAAGAAAATCATTTCCAATTCCATTCTCTGAGTAAGCGGCTGAAGACGACAATTTTCCGACTGTTTACTCAATTCCTCACATTCTTCGGTACAGCGTTCAGACAGTAGCATCAACATCGAATCCCACAGAAGCAATTAATAATAATTATATATCGATCTGGAATTACGTGATAAAAGTCGTTCAGAAACTATGGCGTCCACAAGACAAGACAATAGCGGCATTACGTAAGATATTCATTTAATCCGACGTCTCATTTGTTAACCACATCCAAACGATGTTGCACTGATGAAATAATCGGTATTTCAAGAAGAGGGACATCAATCGCCTTTGCAGGTTCAGTTCTGTTCATAAGATATCTATAATTCATCGATAATTCATGTTTCTAATTAGTTCATAGCTGACGTCAATACTTAAGTGTCGGCTAGGTATTTGAACTAACAGAATATATATTTATCGCTAAGCTGATAATCTGAAAAAAGCTAAACCATGATTGGACAAATTGATTGCGCATCCAAGAGAGAATTGGCCACCTGCGAAACGTTCTTTTGTTAGTATTCGATCCAACGAATCATTTATTGATGGTTACGATAAGCTGCAGGAAAAAGCAACTGTGTTATCCGAGGAAACGGACAAAATATTACTTTGTACCGTTCACAAAAATCCAGAAAATGGTTCCTTCTGTCATTTTCTGTCTTCACAAGAGCTAGAAAAAGATTGTAAGTATTGTTGCCATTTCTCGGCTGGCAATGTTCAGTCCTCACTTCCCAAACTAGACAGAATTAAATGTGGGTATCGAAATATGTTCCACCCTGAAATCGCTTTCTCCATGGAAGAAACATCGGGAGTGTCTCGCTCATATATCGCTATTGCCATGGCAGATGTTCACACCAGCAACGTTGCTTAGCGGCACCAGTTCAAAACTTCAGAGATGGAACACGCAATGCCTCCTACAGTGTCTATTCATCCTCATTCCCATTGAATAGTTCCATGTAGACAGTTTTTTTTCCAAGAACGGAATTCATCGTGGCACAAACTTGCGAAAGCTGTCTTATCCGATCATTACAAAATTAAACTCTTCATGTCTAGAATCAATTGTTATCGATCCTACATATGCACATTTTTCATGCATTTTACACCAATACAACCAGGTCATTCAGTAAACGTTTAACTTGAGTGGCTCTTGGTCCTTTTATATAATAAACATTAGTATATATATATATATATATATATATATATATATATATATATATATATTTTCGATGGATTTGCACCAATATTTACATGCACATGCTCCAAGTTAGCGGAAAGGGCAAGACCGACTTTGCATTTCCCAACTCCCATTGATAGTGGAAATAATCGACATTTTCATGCTTCTACGGCAGTTTTCATGTAGTTTGCGGCCATTTTCTACTGACCAGAGTGGTAACCTTTATGCAAAAAAAATCGATAGCTGCATTCGTCACAAGTGGGAAAAATTTAAATTTGCATGGCACTTTACTCCACTTGGCTCATTCGCTTGCTTAAAGTCAACGTTGATTCTGATTCCGCAGAAGTGGGTTGGGTGTGAAAAAGTATTTGTTGTTAACATTCTTTTTTCATTCGGTTTTTCTATTTACGAGTCCCTTTTTAAAGCGGATCGTTTTCTGTTCATTTTGTTCAGTTTTTTGTAACAGATTTAATGTTTAGTATAGAGCTTAGAAAAAATTCGCTGTGTGAGATAGGCAAGAAGTAAGGCATGTAGCAACATCAGCACGGCAAAGGGCACTAATTTAAAGGCAAGGAAGGGCAAAAATATTTTAAGTCAAGTGATAGCGATTGCTGTATGAGTCGTACGATTCTTGAATCAAGCACGGGCAACGCTGGGCCATGCTGCTAGTATATATATATATATATATATATATATATATATATATATATATATATATATATATATATATATATGCATGCTTATAATCGATCACATCTAAAGTTATTTAACCCATAAAAGTGTTTAAAGCTTTTTTAAGAAGATAATCATTTTAATACGACTACAAACCTAGATATTCATCTTACGAATTGTTTTTTACGGTTTATCACAACGGTCCAGGTTATTTGAAGCCAGAAAATATTACGTTGTAAGAATTCTATTTTGTTATAAAAATGAAGCGTTGTCCTTGTTGGTCTGAGCACCATCTTGAAGTCTTCCCTCCCTGACAATTTTTAGAGGGCCATCATTACGGCCACGGTAGAATCTATGTTGCTCTACAGGACATCAGTTGGAAGATACACCCCCCACCCCCCAAAAAAAAGAAATGCCTCTATTGACACCTTCCTCCTATCTCTATTTCGCTAAGAGAAAGAAAGCTTCGCCTAGCTGGTCACTCCTGGAGAAGTAAGTCAGAACTTGTGAGTGAAACCCTCCTATAAAACCCATTGCGCGGCAAACGATCACTTGGAAGACCTCATCACACCTGCATTGACCATCTTGTCGATGACTCTGGACTCCATCTAGAGAACCTGCCGACGGTGATGTCTGATAGAGATGGTTGGAAGGAACGAGTGAGGAGAATCCGAGAAGAATTATTGACCTGGTGATGATGATAATTATGATTTAGTAATAAAAGTCTTATTAATTAACCCATAGATGAGGAGAAGAGGTGGATTCATATCTTTCTCATGAGTATTTGCGCGTAATAGCTTATGTAACAAAACTAAAGAGAATTGGAACTCGGCTCTCCGCTAAAATGTCTGCTGATCATCGTAAATACTTATAGAATTATATATCCACGCAGAAATGTTAAAACATTTTTATGTGCAGATTTATTGGGAAACTGAACTAAAAGATCGAAACCAATGTCATTGGACATCGATCAATAAACTGAATTCAACATTTAATACGCTTGTTTGCCCTGATGGCGGCCAGGTTTAAGGACGATTTGAACAAGTTCGTCACAGAGAGTAAATGCAATTTTATTGCACTCTTTGCGACAAATCACCTTACGATTGTTCAAGCTACTGCCATTCCTCTGATGAACTCTAATGTGAAATACCTCCCATAGAATTTCTATTGGATTTGTGTCAGGTGACTGACTTGATTATTTTAATGTCCGAAGCAGGATAATTGGCCAACGTGATCGAGGACATTGACATAAAAGTCGTCATCAACATAAGATCTGCCATTTGAAAATAGCAGTAATAGAGTCTGACGAGAAAATCTCGATTGGACAGGACATCTTCATTTGATAAATCCAAAGAAGCGGCAGCAATACTATTTAGTTCTGATCCGGTGACACGGCTTCAGTCACTTTTTCACTGCCTTATGGTTGTCTCTATAAACCATTTCTACAAATACTTTCATGGTCATTGCGCGAATGAACCTTTTGCGCGATGGTAGCTTGAGTTTTTGCATTTTAGCGCAGTAACGTCGAGATCTCATCAACTTCCAATTGAGCTGGCTAGATATAGCCGTAAATTCCATGCTAACACTTTCTTTTCTCATACTTCTCGCTTGTGGAACTCCCATCCGGCTTCATTCTTTCCAGCCAATTTTAATCTGCAAAAATTTAAATACAATGTCAATCGCTATCTACTTTCATCCTGATTATTCTTTCTGTTCGTCATTAATGTTTCTGTTCATAATTCTTTGACAACCTCTAACCCCTTGCGTGCTAGTGGCTGTACTGACTTGAATGGGGTGATACCAATTAAAAAGAAAACACACATCTGTCGGAAAGTAATACGATACCCATAAACTAATTACGTAGAACTTCAGAAAGCCGTGCAAAGAGATGCAACTTAAGTGAGCGAAGACACAATTAGTTGGACACACCACCGTGTAAGACTGCACTCTTGGACAGCGAGGAATCTTCGTCTGACTTTCGCTATAGTCCTATCTACGTATTGCTCATAATCACCCCAAAGAGTCTTTATGTGGTTGATCTGATGGTCTGTTGGGACAGAAATTGTACTCCTTCATAGAAACCGTCTATATGATGTACAAAGAAAATCTAAATAAACTTTCTATATCCATCGTAACACCCTTCCAAAATTGACCATATTTCGCGGCTTATCAGACGATGCCATGCAATCGTCCGCTAAAAAATATTAAAGTAAGAAAACGAATAGAAGTGTTTTCCTTCTCCTTCATAGCCCTCCACACTATACTAGATTTTATCCAATGAATATCATGTTTCAGCATGAAAAACTGACAAATCATGACAAATTTATCAGAGACCGTGAAGTACCAAACTTATATCGTCTTGGGTATAATGATAAACTACATCTGGTACCAAGGCCTCTGATGGGGAGGTTTAATGAGAGTGGAGCCACCTATTGATTACTGTTGTTCCAGAGTCCACCTTGATTCAATGTCGTAACACCAGTTAGGGTCCCAAAAATTTACCAGCATTACATTATTGGGGAAAAATTTACCAGCAGTATATTATTGGGGAAAATTTTACCAGCAGTATTGGGGAATTTACCAGCATTACATTATTGGGGAAAAATTTACCAGCAGTACATTATTGGGTAAAATTTTACCAGCAGTACATTATAGGGGGAAATTTTACCAGCAGTACATTTTTGGGAAATTATTTTACCAGCCGTACATTATTGGGGAAAAAATTACCAAAATTCACAAGAAAAAAAAATGTACGCATTAAATGATCCATAAGGAGACTATATGACTTTAAACAAACCAAATAAAATTATCGTAAGTAGTTAGAATGTAATAATTACAAGATAATTTAACTTCTGTCACCGAATTTCGATTTATCGGGCGCAGAATGGTTTTATAGAACAGGGTAGTTTTATAGAACAGGAATGCGTCTTATAAGCGGAAAATTACAGTAAATATCGTGGTGGTAGTATGATGTTTTGGATTTTATATTTCTTCTAAGGTTTCAGACGTTCGACATATCACTGAAGGACCGTGACCAATGAACGGCACTCTGTATTGCGAAATGCTGAAAAAAAACATCTGAAAAACATCTTATCCCTCAGTATACTAATGGGTCCTATGGTCCCATATTTTTTTTTCAAAACTAGTTTCTTCAACCTTGTAGTTGCTTCACTTTCTATCATCTATATAAATAAAATACATTGAGAACAAAAAATAAAATTTTGGTGGGTGACTTCTCCTCATATTACAGAATGGGTTCATTCGGCCCATGGTTGAAATTTTGAATTGAATAAAAATTATCGTCTATTCTACATAGTTGTCATTTCTTTTTCAGAAGATTTAATGAAAGTGATAATGTCCGCATTATTTATTCAGAACCGGATGATTATATGAATGATGACAACAAAACTGACAGAAATTATTCTTCAAACCCTTCAGTGATGAATGAAAAGTATGATTCGAAGAATAAGTCTGAAATTTGGTCTTCTAGAATCTAGAAGACCAGATGTTTGACTTATCTATAGAATCTAGACGAATTGAAAGGTCACAAGGAAGAACTCTATCCTACAATTTTCATCAAAAGCCTAAAGAATTCACGCTGTGCAAGAGTTTTTTCATTCAGCTCTTTCATTGATATTGTTCATGAAACTAAATCTCCTGGAAAGTCGGGAACACAAGAATCAAGCAGACGCGGAAGTTTAAATATATGTGAAGCTTTCTGACAGAGGACAGTAAATGCAACACTGAGATCCTAGACGTACTGAGATGGCCAAGGATGCACTCCAAAAGCTGGGTAGAGGATTGCGAGACAGGGGGATTACTTTGTCAATAAAGAAAAGAATATTGAGCTGTTACGTGGCATCTTTCCTTCTTTACGGCAGCGAATGAAGAGACTCGAGGCGACTGAGATGTGATTCTAGAGAAGGATACTATGAATATCATGGGCCGAGCGTGTGAGGAAGGATGATGTCTTAGAGAGGATGCAAACAAGGAGGAGGCTTATACTTAACATAAAAAAGGCAGATAATAGTTCCTGGGACACATAATGAGAAAGCAGGGCCTGGAGAATCTGATACCCACGGGTCGAATGAAGGGGAGGACAGACAAGGGAAAACAACGCATGACATACCTAGCTGTCTTAAGCAAGTGGATGTCAGACCGTGGTCTGGGGGAGGTGGCAGATGGAAGGAACTTGTTGAGAGCTGCAAGGGATAGAGGGAGATGGAGAGCTATGATCACCTGTCCTGAAAGGACATGGCACAGAGAAAGAATATATATATATATATATATATATATATATATATATATATATATATATATATATATATATATATATATATTAACATTAATCTGCAACAATTTAAATGCAGTGTCAAATACTATCTACTCTCCTTCTTATTGATCAAATTCTAATGTCTCTTATAGGAGGTGGTCCTAAAAAATAGATTCGGTTATAATTTATTTCATGAATACAAACTTATTCATCTCTTTAGACCGATGATTTTTTAGTAAATGGAAGCAATTTCTTCAGACAAATGGAAGGGGGAGAGAAAGACAAAAAGGAAAAGGAAAAATAAATTATATTAAAAGAGAAAAAAAGAAAAAGAAAATTTTCAATATACGGTTGGAAATAAATTGGGGGGAAAGGAGAAAGGAAGAGGGAGGGGAAACAGTGCGGCAAGGAAGAAAAGAAGAGAATGTGAGAAGGAGGGAAAGAAAAGAATGTAAGGAAGGAAGAATTAGACATGAGTCTATAGGATGAACTTGAAGTGATTTTTTTCTTACGGGCTGAGCAGGTTATATATATATGAGAGTTTTGGCGATTAACAAAAATGGCCGACCAAGAAGCATGCTCCTGGATTGAACAGCGGTCAGTTATCAAGGTTTTGGTTGCTGAAGGGTGCAAATCAGTTGAAATTCATAGGAGAATGTCAAATGTGTATGGTGCCACATGTTTCAGCAAAAAATGCCTATAAGTGGGCTAAATTGTTTAAAGAAGGACGGAGCAGTGTTGAGGATGCAGACACGCTTGGGAGGCCTACAGAAGTGAGGTCTCCTTAGGTGATCGAATCAGTCAATGAACTCATTCAGTCTGACAGAAGTATGACAGTGGATGACATTGCAAGGACTTTGAGCTTATCTGTTGGGGCAAACGCAGGAGTCATCAGTCAGAAGGAGTCATCTTGCATCATGAAAACTCAAGGCCTCACACAGCAGCCCAAACGGTGCAGACCATCAACGAGTTGAGCTGGGAACTACTCCCTCATCCCCCTTACAGCCCAGACCTTGCCGCTTCAGACTTTCACTTGTTTGGTCCCTTGAAAGCGTTCACGAGAGGCACAAAGTTTAAAAGTGACGATGAAGTCAAAAGTGTTGTGAGCGACTGGCTGAGACATCAGTCCAAAGATTTTTACGCTGAAGGAATACGGAAGTTTGTGCACAGATGAGAAAAGTGTATGACACTGCTGGGAGACTACGTTGAAAAAAAGTAAACTTCTATCTGTATTAGACGTCCTTATACCGAAAAATTCACCTTATTTATTGAGAAAAACGGAAGAAAACAAACAAGGTTGGTATTACCCTGACGATCCGTTTAGGTGAAACCTAGGGAGGTTTGCCTGGCTCTTTAGGTTATATATATATATATATATATATATATATATATATATATATATATATATATATATATATATATATGCGGATTGCAGCTTCCGTAGATTCCCCGTAGTGTTCATTTAAATTTAAACGTAATCTTATCAGTCAAAACAATATTTTCTAGAAACTACCAATTACCACACGTTTTCATTAACACAATGGACGATTCATGGAATGTAACTTTTACAACGGTAGCCCTTCAAAATGCGACAGACGTTTGATTTTGAAATCCCTATCCCACCACCCATTTGTCGCAGAGATGTTCTTGAAGTCAGGCAATACCTTCCTAGGACCTATGTTGCTTTGAGAGGGGATCCACGGATCCCGCCATCTACCGGATCATTTCTAGAGAGTCCAGTTCGCCTCGTTTTGATCCTAACACGGGAGGATCACAAGGGATTTATAAGTTGAGCCTAAAGGGAACGCAAGGACCTCGATTAGATTTTAAATCGATAAGGTGATGTCTCTACCGCACGGATGACTGCGACTTTAACTCTACACCAAAATACAATTAATATATTCACCTTGGGAGTAAATATGCTGTGAACATAGACCAAAAGTTTGGGGTAATTTCTGAGAATAGATATCGAATCGACGTACTTGATTTTATCAAGTATAGATTCATTTGTCGGTTTTGAAGACAAGATGTTTTTGTTGCCTTGGGTCCTGGAAAATGTCTCTTGAAATTGAGCGATAGATATTTGATTGCACTCTGTAACAATGGAAGAGTTTGCGCCACTAGACAAGAAATTTGTATTTAAAGTTTTCCTACAGGAAGAAACCAAATAAGGTTAACTATATCGAATGTTGCATGTTTCCTCACTAGACATTCGTCCAGTCCATCAGCGTGGAAACATCCTGATAAGATCTGACAGAATTTAAAATAGAAATGTCTTCCATCCTGTGTAAAATGAATTAATACCTCGGTATAAAATAGAATTTTTGGCAACTTTGATCTTTAAAGCAGGAAGCATTGATATATATATATATATATATATATATATATATATATATATATATATATATATATATATATATATATATATATATATGTGTGTGTGTGTGTGTGTGTGTGTGTGTGTGTGTCTTTGCTTCTATATATATGTATATATATATATGTATGTGTGTATATATATATATATATGTGTGTGTGTGTGTGTATGTGTGTGTCTTTGCTTCTATATATATGTATATATATATATATGTATGTGTATATATATATATATATATGTGTATATAAATAAATATACATGTATATATATATGTATGTGCATACATGTACCTATATGTGTGAGTATATATGTGCACACATATATATATATATATACATGAATGTGTACATATATATGTATATATATGTATGCGTATGTATGTATATGTATGTGTATATATGTATATTTAAGCAGCATATTTTCATTCAAGCATGTTATTTTAAATAATTTATACTTATTATGTATATTTATTTTAGTTTAATCCTTTTAAACAAATTTAAAAGAGTTTTTAATTGTAGTATTTTTAAAAGAGTTTTTAATTGTAGTATTTTAAAAGAGTTTTTAATTGTAGTATTTTTAAGTTAATATTTTTATATAACACTTTGCTGCTACAAACATTTAAGAACATTTTTGCTATACTCGTAGTTGATTTAATTTTTTTGCCACAATTCTCTTATATAAAGTTATTCCTGAATGTTAAGATTTGCTTATTATTAGCTTCATAGCACACTGATGTATTTTCGACTAACATCTGTTTAAACTGCGAAACGTGGATATGAGTGTTCTTTTAAATATTCTGAAATTGAACTATTGTTATTCAGTTGAAATGTAAGCTCTCCAGTAATCGTCGTTATTATCAGACATGCAATCTCTCAAATCTATCTTAAATTGATATATGATGTTGATTTTTTGCAAGACGCTAGTTGATGGAGGAAAGTTGTTATGGATTTCTAGATCGATTTTATTAAACTTAGTATTGTATACAATTGATGATATTTTTTTACATTGATCAGTGGGCGATACATTTGTGCGTATGAGTTTTTTTTCTTCCTGCTTATAGTTAGAATGTATTTAATTACGTTACAGTAGTTTGATATTTTTAGAGTTATTTCCTGGCATATTATGTTCAGTTTTATTTATGTTAATATTCCTAACAGCTTGTCTAATTTGTATATATCTTAGGTAAATGGAGGGTTTTTTTACCACTATATTCGTAGTTGACGTTATTTATTTATTGGCCACAATTCTCTTTTATAAAAGGCTTCCAGAATTTTAAGTTTCTGCTTATTATTATCTTAATGAAGCACTGATGTATTTTCAACTAATATCTGTCTAAACTGTGAATAAGGACACGTGTTCATTTAAATGTTCTGAGATTGAACTATGATTGTTCAAGTAAAGCATAAGCTTTCTCGTCATCATCGTTGTTGTAAAATCAACATGTATTAACATTTTTATCAGAGATGCAATCTCCCAAAGGACATTTAAATTGATATATGATGTTGCTCATTTGTTAATGCTAGTTGATGGAGAAGAGTTGTTATGGATGACTAGATTGGTTGTATTAAATTTAGTATAGTATATAATTAATTTTATTTTTTTTTACTTGGATCAGTGGGGGATATATGTTTACAATGATGTTTATTAGTCTTTTTATAATTTTTTTCTCCGGCTTATAGTTAGAATGCATTTGATTACAGAATAGTAGTAGTTTGATATGTTTAGAGTTATTTGAGGACATATTAGGTTCAGTTTTATTTATCTTAATATCCCCAATAGATCTTCTAATTTTGTTCATCAACGATGCAAATCGGAAAGTCATTATTAATAAGGGTTTGTTTAATATTTTTTAATTCATTATAGAAATCTTTCTTCTAGAAGAGTTTGCTTTTGCACGGTTTATTAAGTTTCATATAATAGCTAATTCTAATAGTTAGGACATTCACTATTATAGTTGAGAGTGCCCGTTTTTATGCCGATTGTTTTTTTTAAATGGTTAGGTAGTAATTATTATTATTATTAGTGTCTATCTATACATCAAGAAACGGGATTTTACTGTCGTTAAGTTCGTATATGAAATTAAGTAAGGACTTTTTTAAAAGTGTTTTGTAGTTATTGTATTTAGCCTATGTCTTTGACTAAAATGAGAATGTCATCTACATATCTTAGTTAAATGGAGGGTTTTTTTGTGGTATTAAATACTTTATTCTGTAGGTTAGTTATGTAGAAGTTGCTAAAGGTTGGTCCCAAAATGGAACCCATGGAAACACCATCGTCTTGTACGTATATGTTATTTTGATGGTCATAGAATGTACTTTCTGTGGTACACATCAATAGTAGTTTTCTTAATATATTGGGACTCACTTTTAATGTAGGGAGAGATGGATATTTGTAGATATTCTTTATGATTATATCTATCGTTTCCTTGACTGGGACATTAGTGAATAAATATTTACTTCAATTCTCTGTTTCGCAAGGCCTCGTGTAAATTGCCAGGTTATTCGTGAGTATGAACGGATTTTGTTAAAAATTAGCCGATATAATGTCTGTAATTTCTTCATTCAGACATGCCTAAATACACAACTTTCAAATTATATAATCCAGAAGCTCTCCGGAACGATATCATCTGGCAATTTAAACGTGGCCATGTGAAAAGGCAGATTGATGTAAATAATGTTAACTTGATAACATTCAACAAACGGAAGCAAGACATACACAAAACACTACAAAGTAATACCGCATCTTTGCATTTAAAAGCATAACGAAAAAATTACTGTAATGGATAACAACGCACAACTTTGTATAAATAAATATATATATATATATATATATATATATATATATATGTATATGTGTGTGTGAATTAAATAAATATAGATACAAGTAACCATACATGTGTGTGATCACGCGCATTATACATTGGCAAATAAATATTTTATTTAATTGTTGGTACTAACAAAACAGTACTCAATGTTGTAATACATAGCTATAAAGTATATCTTAATACATATGCATAGTACCTTACGTCGAAAGAACGACTTTGATAGGCTGTAAAAAAGAATTAATCAAATCATCTGTGGATATGACAATATATATTAATACATTTCAAAATAAGCAGATATATTCTAACGTAGGTGGATATATACTAACCTCACTTATTTAATACCAGGAAGGTATAAACTAGTCTAAACTAAATTACACTACCTATCCTAAAACAATCCCGATCACTCTAGCGTGAATGTATAGTAGAGCCTGCTAGTTAACTCTGGCCTGGGGGAATAATTTGACTAGAAACTATACTCAGGCCTGGAAGTATGCTATGGCCTGGAAGAATGCTGTTGTGTGAAACTTCTCTCTGGCCTGGAAGTACACTATGACCTAGATGTATAACTTGGCCTGGAAGTACACTGTGGTGTGGATGTATACCTTAGCCTGGAATTATACTATCGCCTGGATGTATACCCTGGCCTGGAAGTACATTATGGCTTGGATGTTTATCCTGGCCTGGAAGTATACTCTGACCTGGAAGTACTTTCTGATCTGGAAGTACACTTTGGCCTGGAAGTACACTCTGGTCTGGAAGTATACTCTGGCCTAGAACTATACTTCGTACTGGAGGTATGCTCTGGCCTGGAAGTACTTTCTGATCTGGAAGTACACTTTGGCCTGGAAGTACACTCTGGTCTGGAAGTATACTCTGGCCTAGAACTATACTTCGTACTGGAGGTATGCTCTGGCCTGGAAGTACTTTCTGATCTGGAAGTACACTTTGGCCTGGAAGTACACTCTGGTCTGGAAGTATACTCTGGCCTAGAACTATACTCCGTACTGGAGGTATGCTCTGGCCTGGAAGTATAATCTGGGCTGAAAGTACTCTCCGGTCTGGAATTACGCTCGATCCTGGATGATTACTCTGGGCTGGAGATATTCTCTGGCCTGGATATACTCCCTAGCCTGGAATTATGCTCTCGAATGGAAGTACATTCTGGCCAGGAATTATACTCTGTATACTAGAAGTGAACTCTCGTATGGAAGTACATAGCAAATTGAGGTTTAGACTAAAGCTTCTTTATAGAAATTATAGGAAATCCGGTCACGATCAAATTCACTACAGTAGTATTGAGATGCAGGAACAGATTGTTAAACACAGCTGTTCTGTGTAAGTAATCCGAGCATGCATACAAAACCATACGCATTAAGTTGCACATCAACACATATATTGACTCAAATACAGGCGTAAGGAGTCTGATGAAAACATATGGGGATTCGTATTCAATCGCCCTTTTAAACCCTTTCGATGTAGTCTCCGTCTGAAAGCAACACTTTATCCCGCGTCTTTTATATTGACGGAAAAAAACATCCCTAAAACGCCCTTTTTTTTTTGGGGGGGGGGTGTAGTGAGCATTTAGCACGTTGCATTATCTTGGAATTCCTCGATGTATTGTTA
>OZ038503.1:36641010-36646010 GCA_964036315.1 Acanthosepion esculentum | reverse complement strand
TTAGTGCAAAAGACCAAAACAGACTTTGCATTTCCCAAGTCCCATCGATAGTGGAAATAATTGATTTTTTCATGCTTCTACGGTAGTTTTCCTGTAGTTGGCGCCCATTTTCTACTGGCCAGAGTGAAAGCCTATAGCTGGCTGTCACGAATAGGCAGGAAGATTCTATTGGCCAGCGTGAGAGCCAACAGCTGACTGACACGAATGTTAGCATGCAAAAAAAATCGATAGCTGCATTCGTCACAAGTGGTAAAAATTTAAATCTGCATGGCACTTTACTCCAATTGGCTCATTCGCTTGCTTAAACTCAACGTTGATTCTGATTCCGCAGAACTGGGTTGGGTGTGAAAAAGTATTTGTTAACATTCTTTTTTCATTCGGTTTTTCCAGTTACGAGTCCTTTTTTAAATCTGATCGTTTTGTGTTCATTTTGTTTAGTTCTTTTTTCGTAACAGATTTAATGTTTAGTATAGAGCTTAGATGTATGGGTCGTACGATTTTTTAATCAAGCACGGATAACGTCGGGCCATGCTAGTTAGCAATAAAATCACTTTCCTTGTGGTATTAGTCGATACCAATAGCCATAATTTTACAACCTCCTTTTACAAAAAAAAAACTCACTCGCAGAAATTCGCGTTTACTTAACTACCAAAAAGTGTGTGCTTATATACAAAATAGCAGATATAAAAATCATAATTTACCGAGTCAAAATAATCTCTTTATTAGACATATTATTCTATAGAGAACATAGGAATATTAAACAAACCCTAATCAACAATAATTTCCCTAACCATGTCATCGACGAGTAAATAAAAAATGTCATCAGACACTTCATTGAAGCAATTAAAAATAAACACATCGTTAACCTATTATATTCTACTATTATTATATTCTTACTCTGGAAGATAAACCTGGGTCGTTTGATTTTGGTTTTGAGTTAACTACGGAAAAGGAAACCTGTGAATCCAAAAACCTTGCTGAAACAACGAAAAACTCCCACAATATGTATCACGAGTTATATAAATATATATAGATCTTGATAAAATCCAAAGAATCTGCAATATCACTGGCTCTGACCTGGCTTCTCAGCTTCAGTCACTTTCCAAACGCCGTGATGTTACTTCGTTATGACTTTTCTATAAATGCTTTAATGGTAATTGTCCAGATGAACTATTCATTCGAATTTAAGTGCAATACTAGATTGGCGACAACGTCTCGTCAATTCACAGATGAACTGGCTAGATGAAACCATGCGTTTTATGCTAACCATTTCTTTTCTCGCACTTCTCCCTTGTGGAACTCTCTTCTGGTTCCATCCAACTTTGATTCTCAAAAGTTTAAATCAATCGTTTCCATCGTTATCATCCTCTTGATTGTCCTCTTCTATTGTCCTTGCTCTGTAATTATACTTCTTTCGTTCTTAATCCAACACACTCAGTAATCCCCTGTGGCTTAGTTCAATTTAGTTTTTAATCCATTATGAATTATTGGTCCAGATTAAAATTTAATTACCGATGGCAAATTACGATAATAACTATCAAAGCACTTGAGACAGCAGAATGTAATAAAAGGATAGGATATTCTTCCCATGTTAACGGCTTCAATTTCTACCTTTTCTCATTTGACTAGTTAAGCGATAATAACACAATGTTTGGCCTCATTCAACTGGCTCGTAGAACGCACGAATCCTATAGATATTAATGGCTTGGTCATTATAAAATAATCCGGCAAGTTATAATATTCCTCGGAAGTAAACTGCTGTACCATAGGATATTCTTTCTTAAACCTGCTCTGTGAAGGTTATATATATATAAAAGTGGACATGGAAATCAGCACTTAGACTCTGCCTGACGATTGCACTAGCATGAAACAGACTGTCGCCTCTAAATGCTGATTTCCATGTCCACTTTTATATTTACACACGCTCTATCTCTGATATTGAGCACTTTATCCCATAAATATAGCACACTTTAAGACTATATATATATATATATATATATATATATATATATATATATATATATATATATATATATATATATATATATATACCCAAGTCTAGGATTGGTGTATACGGAATAAATTCCAATAAGCAACAATTACTATACTTAAAAGAGTGCTCAGTACAGAGTAGAGCATATATAATTGTTTATTTAAAAATTATGAGATAAATATGTTATAAAATCACTACAAAAATAGCCATTTTGTTTCAACACCACCAGTGAAGATGTTGAATGCAGAATAAAGGGAAAACCCTTTATTCTACATTCAACATCATCTTGATAAAACACTAGATGTGTTGAAACAAAATGGGTATTTTTGTAGTGATTTTATAACATATTCATGTTATAATGTTTAAATAAACAATTATATATATATATATATAAATATATATATATATATATATATATATATGTGTGTGTGTGTGTGTGTGTGTGTGTGTGTGTGTGTGTGTTCAAACATGTTTCATTGACGAATATAGGTATATTAAGTATACATATTTTTATACTGAGCCTTTCCAGTTTCTTGATGATAAGATGATATATATCAAAGAATGTGCCGTAGTTTTATTGTTTCTTTTTACTGAAGTACTTAGACCTATGCTAAGATCATCATCTGTGGTAAATTAAACTAAAAGTTCCTCTGAGTATTGACTGCAATGTCCACTTTTATATTTAGGTAAGCTGTATACCCGATATTGCACATTTTAACGCATAAATATAGCATACCTTAAAATGAGACGTCTTAATATATATATATATATATATATATATATATATAGCATACCTTAAAATGAGACGTCTTCATATATATATATATATATATATATATATAGCATACCTTAAAATGAGACGTCTTCATATATATATATATATATATATATATATATATATATATATATTTTTAAATTGTGTATATTTCGGCAGCAATTTTTCATTAATGCATGTTTCATTAAATAATATAGACAAGTTTTGTCTATTTATTTTAAGTAAGTTCCTTTCGTATTGTCTGATAAGCTTAATCACGTTATCGTTGAAAGACGCTTAACTCTACATTTAACTGATAACACTTACATCTTTAGACATTTAAAACAACATGCGTGGCCACGTACTCAATTCCGACAAATCTTTGTTGACACCACAATTATACTTAAACATGAAAATAATAAACAACGATATACATAAAACAGTTGAAACCTAACCTGAACTATATAAACTATGAAATCTCCACAAATATTCTTAAATGCCTATAATCTATAGCAGAAGTCATTGGTTTATACCAATGGCTTCCCATACTTAATACTTCTCGTTTTCACTCTCGCGTGGTCATGTGTGACGTCACGATCTACGACGCGTTTTTCGCTTCCTTGCCTCGTAAATAAGAGTTTTTTTGTTACTTTGAGCTTATTCAAACAGCAACGGCAGGCCGTTATTGTGGTTTCGTATATGTCTTGTTTGGTTTACTAAAAGTATCATCTTTGATAATGGCTTATGTAAGCCGAAAGTTTAAATTGGATTCAAACATGTGTCAATATGGTGTTTTCCTTTCGTCTTTCAACGATAATGTGATTAAGCTTATCAGACAATGCGAAAGGAACTTACTTAAAATAAATAGACAAAACTTGCCTATATTATTTAATGAAACATGTATTAATATATATATATATATATATATATATATATATACAGACATGACAGAATTGAATAGACACCAAGATAAATTTTATTTCTGATTTTTTTAATAATCAAGATAAATGAACTTAGATTATTTGATTAAAATTGCAGATAACAATACTGGAACATGCCACGAACCAAAGGTGCATCAGACCTATCCGAATTTCAGTGAGGACATATCGTGGGCCAACATGAAGGTGGTCTTAGTCAAAGAAAAATATCTGAAAATCTTTCAATACCCCTTTCTACTGTCAATAGAATGATCATACAATTCACCAGAGAGGGCAAAAAGTGCACAAAACCTCATCCAGGCAGCCCTGGGTCCTCTGAAAGAACCATGCGTCTTGTCAAAAGAAATGTTGAACAGGATCCACTTTGCCAGTCCTCTGACATAGCTACACAAGTTGATGTCAGTCCCAGAACAGCTGTCAGGTATCTTCACAAGCTGGGCTACTATGGCAGAGCTGTGAGAAGGAAACCACTTCTCCCTCCAGCCAATATCAAACGCAGAAAGGATTGGGCACATGAGATGGTGGAGAGAAATGTGACCTGTTGGACCACTGTCATTTTCTCTGATGAGTCAACATTTGCATTATTTTCCGACAGTGGAAGAGTATGGGTATGGAGACTCTGTAGTCAAGAGTTTGATTTAAAAAGACTGCAGCCAATGGTGAAACATGGGGGCCTTTCAGTAATGGTATGGGGTGCAATTTGGAGTGATGGTCGCTCAGAGCTTGTGGAGTGTGAAGGAAACATTAATTCAACCAAATATGTTTCTATATTAAAGAAAGGTCTCCTTCCAATATTCTCAAGTAGTAGAATGAGCAAAGTTGACTCCCTATTTATAGAAGATGGAGCTCCATGTCACACTGCTCAAGCAACAAAACATTGGTTGAGACAAAATTGGATAAATAACCTTCCATGGCCAAGTTAGATCCCGATATTAACCCTATTGAACACCTTTGGGGCATATTAGATCGAAAACTCCGCAAAAAGAACAGGGAGCCATCTAAGCCCGAACTTTTAGGATTATTGCGTGAAACATGGCAAGAAATCCCTCAAGATGATATTCGTGTACTCATTGTTTAGCATGCCTAGAAGGGTCCTTGCACTAAAAAAAAGCAAAAGGGATGTCAACCAAGTATTAGTTATTAAATTTATGACCATTTATAATTACTTCATTTGTATAAATTACTTGTTTAATCAAATAAACGGTTGCTGTGAGCGTCTATTCAATTCTGTCATGCTTGTATATATATATATATATCTGCACGACTCTTCGACAGAATTGAGTCACTCTCAGTCACTGTGTGTTTATCCGAATCT
>OZ038503.1:36568510-36636010 GCA_964036315.1 Acanthosepion esculentum | reverse complement strand
GAAATACTATTACCAGAAATAAATTTTTGAAGAAAAAATTATTACCAGCAATACACTTAAAAAAAACATATTACCAGCCATACATTTTGGAAAAAAAATTACCATCAATAGATTTTCGAAGAAATAAATATTACCAGATATATATTTTTGAAAAAAAAATATTGCCAGCAATAATTTTTTGTCGGCATTGAATAACCCACTGAGGTGTTGATATTCCATAAAAACAAACCAAATCAAAACCTAAACCTAACATAAACGTTTCTTTGCAAATAAAAAAAATATTGCACACTAATTGCATTATTCGGACTATTGTCCTCATCTTTGTCGCCATATTTATTACAACGTTTCGGCCGTTGTACGCTCCGGCTTTCTTCAGCTGGTTGGAATGTCCAACTGAACCCTTTATTTTGCTAACTGGGGTAGATTGTTCTAGTTGCACGCGACATGTTTTAATGGATGTCAGTTATCAGTTATCTCCTGTTAATTCCTCTCTCCAAGTTCTCCACTGCCTTAACC
Source organism: Acanthosepion esculentum (assembly GCA_964036315.1). Classification (NCBI taxonomy): domain Eukaryota; kingdom Metazoa; phylum Mollusca; class Cephalopoda; order Sepiida; family Sepiidae; genus Acanthosepion; species Acanthosepion esculentum. The sequence continues at coordinate 36,635,494 of OZ038503.1, read as the reverse complement.
GGGTATTGAGCTCACACTCTTTCGGCCCTGTCACTGGATCTAAATAACTAATAATATTTATTGAATTAAGTAGACCTCGTAGCCATAGAGGAAACGCATATATAGGAAGTCGCGTGACGTCTAAAGGATCGATATTTCTATTCTATCCTCTATTACTATTCGGATCACTATTTCTAATCTATCCTCTATACTATACGGATCGCTATTCTCTACTCTTTTAAAGATACTATTTCTCTATTCGCATCAAGCAAGTAGTATTAATGCGAGTGCTTTTCGAAGGCGTCTGACACCAGTATTGTTCACCCGTGTTACTATATTTCTATCTGCGATTACAAAGTCTCTACTACAACGAGTATTACGAACGTGACAACGAGTCATTGTTGACATCACAAAAAAGTAATGTTGAGGCACGTACGTACTAAGCCCGATATACATATCATGGTTCTTTTTTCTTCGATGTGGCATGTCCTGAAAGGACGCTAGCGATCATGGCTCTCCAGAGTTTCCTGTCCGTTGTAGCTCTTAATAAATTTAGTCTATTTTTTTTATCTCCCTTAAACTCTGTTCTGGCATTCATTTACTCAAGCTCCTTAGGCAGGCTATGCGCTTTTGCCTACGATCTGTCTTTTGATTATCAAATTTTCCAAACCCTCTTTCTTCATTATTTACATTATTCGGACTATATACCTCATCTTTGTCGATATATTTATTACAACGTTTCGGCTGGTGTACGCTCCGTTCTTCTTCAGGTGGTTGGAATGTCGAACTGTACCTTTTATTTCGCTCACTCGGAAATTAGTGTGGGGTCTATACTGATCACTATTTCTACACTATCCTCTATCACTATTTCTACGCTATTCTCCATACTATTGACTATACCATTTCTCTAAACTGATCAACATATGTATTACTATACGGATCACTATTCGGTGGTTACTTTAAGGGCGGGTATTATTGAGTATGTACTATTAGTGCGAGTGATATTCGAAGGCGTCTGACACCAGCATTGTTCAACGGCGTTACTATAGTTGTATCTGCGATTACAAAGTCCGTACTACAACGAGCATGGCAAAAGAGACAACGAGTAGTCATTGGCATCACAAAAGTGGCACCGAGTGTTCGTTGACACTACAAAACTATTTATGTAACAAGCGCTGTGTTGACACGGCATCGCTGAACGAAGACTTTCGTATAGGAATCTTCTTTAAATGCATTGAAAATTACTCTACTTTGTGTACGACTTGAATATAAGCATGAAGTGTCTTCCCTAAGAAAAGTCTTCGTGTAATTTATAAAATCCAGATGTAGCTTCACTGCCATTTTTATTGCTCGACATGGTAGAATATCATGGTCTGTTGTTTTGAACAATGCTGTATTTTTTATTCCATAGTTTCTGTCTAATTCTGCAAACTTTCTTAATTAGAAATCCAAGTGATTACTTATATATCGCATCAAGATATGAATAATTTCCAGTGTATTTACAATGTGTTTATATTAAAAATTAATTAATTTTGACCGTCTGCAGTGAAATCGTATACAATGATTTCGCCTGCTAAAATAATTTTGATTTGATTTGGATCATTAATTTTTATGGCTTATACACTCTTTGTCGTTCATTTAAAGCCAAAAATACTTTTAATTTATACAATGTTTTTGGAAATAATAACAACTTAGTAATACAAGTCTTACTAATTAAACCATAGCAGGAGAAGAAGAGGTGGATTCATAACTTATTCAAATGCATTTGCGCCAAAGTGACAACAACAAACCCAACATTATTTTTAAGTCTATCTCAGTTCCAAAACCATTTTCACAAGAATGCTATAGTAAAATAATTTACAGTATCTCTTCTTAAAAGTTGTATTTGCAATGCATTTTTACTGCATATTTATCTGCAATATATACCAATAGTGAAATTAAGTTGCCATATATTTATAGGATAGTTATTTAGAATATATACCAGTAATAAAATTACTTACAATGTATTTATATATTGAAAACGAATAAAATTTATCGAGGTTGTATATATACAAATATCAAGTCAACCATCAAATTTAGTATATTTAACAATATTTGGAATGTGTTCTTTCAAGAACAGAACATAAAGCAATGGTCGAATCCTCTGGTGCAACCTTACATTATGATGAGATATCTTTCAAAATACACCAAAATAGCACAAACATTAAATTGAATGAAACCCTTGATAGTGGCTAATGGATTGGCCGAAGGCGCTTCGGACATTTTCTGTAATCCCTTTATTCAAAGATTTAAGAGCGTAAGAAAAACTGATGAGATTTTCCTATCTGTCTCTTTCTCTCAAGCACACGCACGCAAATACACACACATACACGGCATATATATATATATATATATATATATATATATATATATATGTATGTGTGTGTGTGTGTGTGTGTGTGTGTGTGTGTGTGTGTGTAAAAAGTTCGCAGATTTAACCTGTAAAAAAAAGTCAATATGTATTAAGGAAAAAAGACTATGGGAAAACTGTATTTTTATCCGAGGCGTTTCGTCCATTGTGAACTCTTTCAAGGGAAAAACGAAATGAATTCATTGAAACTGAGTATCTGTAGTCAACAAGCAAAATGTCATCAGCAACAATAGTGTTTCTAAATTCATCTAGTTATTAACGGCATTTAGTTTGTTGTCTATAGATACTGTTTCAAAAAATTCATTTTGATTTTGCATTGAAAAAGTCCACATTGGTCGAAACGCGTCGGCCATAAAAACAATATTTCCTTTTTAATTTTTCCTTAACACACACACACACACACACACACATATATATATATATATATATATATATATATATATATATATATGTATGTATGTATGTATGTATGTATATGTGTGTGCGTGGGGGTGGGTGGGTGTATTTTAAACAGCAATCTTACTTTCAGGCACATTTAATTGAATACGACAGGAAAGGTGCTTTTATTTAGTTTTTTATACAATTTCTGATGCGACATTTCTTAGATTTAAATATTTTTTATTTAACAGTTAAAATCCTTGAAAATGGCTAAATGTATAGCCGAAAGTGCTCGGATAAAAATAATATTAGGACAATTTTTATATAATTTATCATCTGAAAAGAAAAAAAAATGATTAGATCGCATGTGAAAATGTATAAAAATAAATAAAATCACCTTATCTGTCGTATTCAATGATATACTTCAATACGTCAATATAATTATTAAAGTTAAATTGAATTAAAGTATCAAGCTCTGTTTCATCTTCAAGCGAAATTTTTGGAAATCTTGATTCTTTAATTCAATTTAATTCTAATAATTATATTGAAGTTTTCAGCTCTTGTTTTTGAAACATGAGAACTCTTATGCAGCGAAGGAATTATATTTTTAAATACATACATACATACATACATATATATATATATATATATATATATATATATATATATATATATATATATATTCAAAAATGTTCGATTGAAAAAACCGATATGGTTTATTTGTTTAAATTTTTATTATACTTTTCAGACGTTCGAATATGATGTGTATTTTGATCGAAGTTCTGAATAAATTTTCGGAAGTTTATATGTTGTTATTTATGTCCAAATTAAATACCAAGATGCAGACAAAGAAGTTAAACCTATTATACAGACATCACATCGGTTCGTGATAATCACTGGAAATTCGAAAGTACTTGAACAAAAGTAAAACAAATATTAAAAGCGGACGGTTTATCCAAAACTTCCAACATAATACTTAACTTCTGATCTGAAAATTGGAAGTGTATAATTAAAAAAAATGAAACACACAGACCTTGTTGGTTAATATTAATGACATTTGTTCATATACAGATGAGGCTAATCTCAAAACAGTAAATGCCACTGCTATTAACGCATCGATCTTCATGGCTTCTAGCGTTTGTGTACATTCGTATATAATACATTAGAATTGCCTTTTCTCTGTCGTCCGCTGACATCTTAGGGGTAGGATCTCTGACTGATATCAAATCCGTCGGGTTTCGAAACCGACTTGAAGCAATCGGATGTCTAGTCCCACTGAAGAGCTGTGACATATATATATATATATATATATATATATATATATATATATATATATATATATATATATTCATACATGTTTCATTAAATAATATAGGTAAGTGTTGTCTGTATATTTTATGTAAGTTCTTTTCATATCGTCTGATAAGCTTAATCACATTATCATTAAACAATGAAAGAAAATCACAATATTGATTACATATTTTTTAATCCAATCTAAGCTTTCGGCTTACATAAGCCATTATCAAAGATGACAATTGCACAATATATTAAGCAATACACGAACAAGAAATTGATGATAGTCTGTTTTTGTTTACATGGATGATTTCCAAGCAACGATAAACACGTGCATATAAGACGCTGAAAGCGAAAATCGCACCACAGCTCATGACGTCACACATGACCACGCGAGAGTGAATCCGATGAGTATTGAGTATGGAAAGCCGTTGGTCGTGTATTGCTTAATATATTGTGTAATTGTCATCTTTGATAATGGCTTATGTAAGCCGAAAGCTTAGATTGGATTAAAAAATATATGAATATTGTGATTTTCTTTCATTGTTTAATGATAATGTTATTAAGCTTATCAGACGATATGAAAAGAACTTACATAAAATATATAGACAACACTTATCTATATTATTTAATGAAACATGTATGAACGAAAAAATGCTGCCTAAATACACACAATATATATATATATATATATATATATATATATATATATATATATATATATATATATATATATATATAGTTGTATATTTAGGCAGCAATCCTTCTTTTATGCAAGTTTTATTAAAAACGACTGACAAGGTACTACGGTTAACACCACTGCTACACACTAAGACATAGACATAATGCACACACTCAATTAAGCTGAAAAATCAAATCATCCTTGATAATGGCTAAAGGTATAGCCGAAAGTGTTCGGAAAAATAAAACATTTGGACAGTTCTTACACACACTTTGTCCAGCAAAGAAAGCTCTTGTTCGTACACAAGAATGATTAAATAAAAAACTTAACCATAGTACCTTGTTAGTCGTTTTTAATGAAACTTGCATATATATATATATATATATATATATATATATATATATATATATATATATATATATATATATATGCATGCACGGTTCATTGAATATGACTGACAAGGTGATTTGATTTAGTTTTTCTATACAATTTCTCAAAATTCGTAAACAATTATACAGGCCATACTACAATATGTTTGACACGAAGACTAACACTACATCTTTCTGACCATAGCTCAATTAGATATCATTTAAATACTCATGGAAACCTACCGGTCCCTACTCGTAACATAATTGGTCATAACACAAATATAATAGAATCGTCTACATGAAAAAAAAAGGCTAAAAACAATGGAGCCCTTATTAATAAAAACAAACAATCATCACTCAATAATATCAACTATGAACATAGATACAATATCTTGACCGTGTTTTGAAAATGAAAGTTTATATGACCAACTGTCTACTTTGAAATTAATCTTTCACTCATCAGTAATTTTCCACCGTCCGAGGAGATGGATTTGTAATTTTAAAACAGGGATTGGTATTGCGATTTTTAACGTTGTTGTTTTGAAGTCAGATAATATATATATATATATATATATATATATATATATAGTCTTAAAGTCTGCTATATTTATGGGATAAAGTGCTCAATATCAGAGATAGAGCGTGTGTAAATATTTGCCTGACGATTGCACTAGCATGAAACAGACTGTTGCCTCTAAATGTTGACTTCTATGTTCACTTTTATATTTATACATATATATATATATATATTGACGAGTTATCTGACGATTGCACTAGCATGAAACAGACTGTCGCCTCTAAGTGCTGACTTCCATGTCCACTTTTATATTTACACACGCTCTATCTCTTATATTTAGCACTTTATCCCATAAATGTAGCACACTTTAAGACTATATTTCTTCACATATATATATATATATATATATATATATATATATATATATATATATATATATATATTCTGTCTACGTTAAGATCCTTTCATACTCTCGGATAAGTTTTTGATGTCATTACTGAAAGACGAGAGAAAATCCATGGCTAAGTTTTCATTTGAATATTATGTCTAACATTTCTAAACATTTACAACTGTGAGACTACCCACCTCTGCAACTCGCTGCACAAAGATATAGACCCCACGTCGTAGAATTTCTGTGCGGTGGATCGAGCGAGAGGTAGGCTCACAGGTAAAAGAAAAACACAACTACAAACTTGGGTAAGACGAAAAGAGGAGAGAAGGTGTGTGACCTTTTTGTGGATGATAACTCTTGGTTGATTCTCGGCTGGCGGAAAAAATATATCCTAACTAACAATGTCCGGCTGCTAATGGGTCGCTCTTCGATGTTACGTGCTCCGGCCTAAATCAACCTTCCTCGAACCTAAACTAAGTCTAACTACCCGTGGCCCAAAGCGCTGCCGTATATATGGAGAATCCTCTTTCCTCATTTCCGGACAAGGGACACCCACGAATAAACCCATAACTTTTTCATGACCATTTCTCTCTTTGAAGAAAGTGGACATAAAAATATTTCTTAGCCTAGCTGACTCCGATTCAGGGACATTAAATTCAAACCCTTTTAAGTTTTGACCAGAGCCGGTCTTTTTCCTATCTTAGTATTTTGACAAGTACTTAACACTTATCTACCCTTTTCGCCATATGTTTTTATCTAGATTCCTAATCTAATCATTTGGTCTTGAAGTTTGATGTCCAGGTCAAATCTAACTAATCTTCTCGCACATATGTGTGCGCGCGCACGCACACACAGATGTGGAGGTGTATATATACACACACACAGATGTGCGGGCGCACACACACACACGTGTGCGCATATATCCGACTCATAGTGTCACACACCTCCCCCAATCATCTTTGTCATTTATTTCATAAATTACACAAAGAATTCAACAACAATGAGACACTATGCATCTCCCCCTGCACATTATGACCCTGCTCGGGCGTCCCCGAAGAGAATACAATAATGTACAGGTCACAAAAACCGCAGAATTTACAACAATCATCGCCACTCATCAGAGGTGGACAACAGGTTTCAACAATACAATATGAGACTATGTATTCTCGGCCGAGGAGAAAACAAAATAAAAATATACAACACACAAAAAAAAAAATATATATATATACAGACAACAACAACCGAAATTACAAGAATTTCAAAGGGTTTCGGTCATCCCCTAACAAAATAAAACAACGGCATAGCCAACACTGCACTGGGGTGGTTGGGATCATCCACCCCTTACAACACTAACATACATATAAGGAGAGAGGAAGAAAGAAAAAAAAAATTGTTGGTTTCAGTCCTTCCACTTTGCTTTCCTGCGAACAATTTTGAGGGGCTCCTGACTCATTCCTATTCCGCAATCCAGGAGGACTTTTCGATTCACCTCCAACATCATTCAATTTTTCAACATTTCGCCCCCCCCCCAACAAACACAGGCGAATTTTAACCACCCCTATCCAAATATTCAGGAGTATTTTTCTGCTTATCTCCCCTTTTCCTTACGACGTGGGAACATCATAATTTCCGCAGTTCTTTCGGTGTCGTAACAGGAATAATGTTTTTGGAAAGCATTGTGGAATTCACTCCTCCACCAGGGATCTTCACTACCCCCTGTACAAAAACCACAAACTCTCTCCCTGTGTTTACTGGGTATGTCAACATGACTGACTTCCCAGCCACCCTCACACCATCTACATACAACAACACAAAAAAAAATCACACCATCTACATACAACAACACAACAAAAAAAAAGAAGAGAAGAAAAAAAAAATGTTCACCTTCAATGGTTAAGCTTGGCGAGTTTTGCTTTTTTTTTTTTTTTTTTTTTTTAAGTCATTCATTTTTATGACGCCAAGTTGTAGCGGCTTTGCAAGTGGTGACACCACCGAGCATGCAGTGTCCGATTGGTCCATAATTGGGAAAACTATACTGTCTTTTGTTTCCTTGGTCCCTGCTATCCTGACTGACATTCCATCTTGGTCACTATGTCTCTTTTCTGTCATATTTCTAATCCTACATCTTATCAACCACTGCCTTCCCCGGATTATCAATATCACTACAATTGCAATTACGACCATGACACACACACCTAGTGACGAAACCTCCTACCTCCGGATGCAACCTCCTTTCTGGGTCACTCCCTCCGTATGTGACCCAGCTGTCCGCACTCCCAACACCCCGGTTGTCTTGGGTCAGGGAGTGGCCTTCTCCAGCCCCTTTCATGGGGGTGGTCTCTCCAACGATAGCCCGAATGGCCACGCTCCCCCTGATCACAAGCAACAGGAGGAGTCTCTGTCCACCCTGTTCTCGTATCTCTTGACCATCCTTTTTCTTCTCCCCTCCCCTGGGTGGCTGTGAGCCTATTATAGAGCCTAAGACTCTTTCCTGCTGTTGCAAACGCCTCCGCAAGTGAGGCTGGGGCCGCCCTTGCTGTGTCTTCTCTTACGAACGCATTTTCTATAGCGTCCGTGTAGTACTCAGCTAGCTGCGCCTGCACCGCCTCCCCATCACGTTGAACAGCGTCTTTGTATGCAACCTTAGCTAATCCTAAAACTCTACTTGCTAGTTCCGAGAGAGTTTCTCCTTCCCTTTGCTTAATCTTAATTAAGGCCCTAGCAGCATCAGTCGCACTAGTATAATCACTGTACTGGTTCGTCAGCTGTTCTAAAAGGTCTCCCTAGTTACTTTCAGGATTATCATCTAAATATAATCCTATGTACTCCGATACCACCCCGTCCGAATAGTCATAAGCCAGATTCACAAACTCTGTCTGTGTAAGTTGGTAAATTCTAGCCTTTTTCTTCAGAGCTTCCCCCCAGGCCGGAAACGCACCGGCTTTTCCCGTGAATATAGGGATCTTGGATCCACTTGCGACTACCTTAAAAATATCTATCCTATCCATTTTTCTATTAAATGCCAGCCAGAAACACTAGTTAGAAACAACAAGGACCAAAAAAAAATAAAACAAAAGAACAAATTTTCAGCCTACCTTGCAGGGACCGGAATAGATTCCCTTTTTCTGTTTCTTTCTTTTTTTTTTCTTTTTTTGTTTCCTTTTTTTTCTTCTTTTTTTCTTTCCTTTTTTTTCTTCTTTTTTTTTTTTTTTGTGTTTGTTTACTTGTTCATTGCAGTCGTCCTCCTAGATGTAGTAAAAATTTAAAAAAAAAAAAAAAAAAAAATCTCCAGTACTTGAAGTGTCCGTTCTCTAAGGGGGAAAGGAGTGTGTATCTGTCTGTGCCTCCTTTCTTGCTTCCTTTCTCTCTTTCACTCTGCGTCACTTTCTTTTTAACTGTTCCCTTTCCTCCTTTTGCCTCTGTTTTTATCTGTCTTTGTTTCGTCGTTCGTCTGTTTTTGTTTTGGTTTGGTTGTTTTTTGTTTTTCCTAATTTTTTTTTTTTTTTTTTTTTATACACACGTATCTGTGTCTATCGGATTATCGAAGTCTTCACTCATTTACACATATATACACATACACCTATGCACATATATTGAGTGTTTAATCGGACGATTCGATCTTTCCTTCCTTCTCCTTCCTCCACAAAGTCTATCGTACTACCGTGCAACCCAAGGTCGGTCCTGGTCGGCGGCGCCAATGTGAGACTACCCACCTCTGCAACTCGCTGCACAAAGATATAGACCCCACGTCGTAGAATTTCTGTGCGGTGGATCGAGCGAGAGGTAGGCTCACAGGTAAAAGAAAAACACAACTACAAACTTGGGTAAGACGAAAAGAGGAGAGAAGGTGTGTGACCTTTTTGTGGATGATAACTCTTGGTTGATTCTCGGCTGGCGGAAAAAATATATCCTAACTAACAATGTCCGGCTGCTAATGGGTCGCTCTTCGATGTTACGTGCTCCGGCCTAAATCAACCTTCCTCGAACCTAAACTAAGTCTAACTACCCGTGGCCCAAAGCGCTGCCGTATATATGGAGAATCCTCTTTCCTCATTTCCGGACAAGGGACACCCACGAATAAACCCATAACTTTTTCATGACCATTTCTCTCTTTGAAGAAAGTGGACATAAAAATATTTCTTAGCCTAGCTGACTCCGATTCAGGGACATTAAATCCAAACCCTTTTAAGTTTTGACCAGAGCCGGTCTTTTTCCTATCTTAGTATTTTGACAAGTACTTAACACTTATCTACCCTTTTCGCCATATGTTTTTATCTAGATTCCTAATCTAATCATTTGGTCTTGAAGTTTGATGTCCAGGTCAAATCTAACTAATCTTCTCGCACATATGTGTGCGCGCGCACGCACACACAGATGTGGGGGTGTATATATACACACACACAGATGTGCGGGCGCACACACACACACGTGTGCGCATATATCCGACTCATAGTGTCACACAACAACATACCCGTCCATATTCACAATTCAGAAAAATCCTCGTTGAAAATAAGCTCAATACTTTTTCACGAAAAGAAAAACAAGTTCTTGAAGCTATCTATATCAAAAACTGAAAACAAACCTTAATAAAATTAATTACGAATACTCCAAAAATAGTTTCAAATGTGTATAATAGATCGGTTGAAATACCAAGATTTACAAAAATAGTTTCTTTTTTTTACTACTCATGTTGTAAATACTATCCAAACCATACTTAGTTACCTCCATTTAAACAGTTTCAGCAGTTTCCATTTGAAAGAAATATAACTTTCAGGACGGTTTTAGCGGTCACATACTGACGCAGAATCCCTCAATCCAAAACATTTAACTTTCAGATAACACAACAATTTGTCTCTGACAATAATGGATTCAATAATACTTATTTTATTTAAACAATACGCTGAGGACATTGATATGTCGAAAGTACTTGGTAATAAAATAAATATGTATAAAAAAAGATGATTTTATCTCGTCTTTCAGTAATGACGTCAAAAAGATTATCCGAGACTGTGAAAGGATCTTAACGAAAATGAGTAGACAGAATATGACTAAACTGTACAGTGAAACATGTCTTAATGAAAACATGGTGCCGAAATATAGTACACACACACACACACACACACGCACACACACACACACACACACACACACACACATATATATATATATATATATATATATATATATATAAATATAGATATATATTATTAATTATAAGATTTATTTATTTACTTCAAACGCTATTTTTAGTGGGCACCCGGATTTTTTTAACTATATATTACATCTAGCGGTTTGACCATTTGAGATTTCTTTCCTTAGAGTAGTACCCTTTTTACCATCATCTAATGGCTGATGCTAATCCCTAGGAGAGTGAATCATTGCGCCTTCTTGGACCAGCGTTGCTCTCTGACAAGAAATAGAAAGAATATATTAAATCAATAACTAGTCTGCTACTAGGAAAATTTCTAGACAATGATTCTCCCCACAGTTTATCATACATATTTATAATTCTAACCTTTGTCAATGTACGTAATATTGCTGCCTCACCTATTTAGAGATTCTTGATAGAATGGAAAGAAGAATCTGCAAGATTATCGGTCCTGACCTGATATATCGGCTTCAGTCACATTCCAACTAACGTAACGTATCTTTCCTGTACATTTTCTATAAATATTTTAAAATCTGTCTATATTTCTGGGATGAGGTATTATGTACAGTATTTACAAGAACACATGGAACAGTGGATAAAGGCGTTGGTTAGATCCAGTGACAGACCCAAAGAGTGTGAGTTCAATACCCGGTTAAGGCAGTGGAGAAAATTAGCAGGAGATAACTGATAACTGACATCCATCAAACATGGCTCGTGGAACTAGAACAGTCTACCCCAGTGATCGAAATAAAGGGTTCGGTTCGAAATTCCAACCACCTGAAGAAGGCCGGAGCGTACAACGGCCGAAACCTTGTGACAAATATGGCGACAAAGATGAAGACAATAGTCCGACTAATGTAAATACTGTAAATATTTTAAAGCTAATTGTTTTGGTAAGCGTTCCTCTTTACTACGTAAACCTTACGAATTTATACACAGTACTAGTTTGTCAGCAAGGTCTCATCGATTACAGCTGAAATGGCTATAGATATGGCCGTAATTCTATGGTAATCATTTTTTTCTCTCGCACATATAGGGCTTTTTCCGGTTTCTTGCTGTCCAGTCAACTTTGATCTTCAAAGATTTTAGTCCAATATCTATCGTTATCTTCTGCTTTCTTCATTGCCGTTCATTTACTGTTCTCGCCACATTGTTTTCTTGTTCTCATATTCTTTGACACTCAATACCTTGCCAGCGTCTTAGTGACTTTATTACCTTGCGTGTAGTGAACTGATTTGAGAAATGGGTTACTAAAAATTCAGGTCATATGATTGGCAGATTTACGAATGATGGCAAGGCATGGACCACATTTTAGCTTCCTCGTTTCTCTTTCTGACCTAGAGAGAAAATTAAGATAAAAGTAGATAGAATTACTCACTGTGCTCGTGATACTAACCGCCAAATGCACCAACTCCGTGATAGCGAGCTTTTTTGAGAGTAGGTAGCTGAAATGTAGGTTTGACTGATCGGTCGTCACAAAGTCCAAAAAGGTACCCCCGGTGATGCAAACCAAATTCCTGTCAGCCGAGATGGTCCTAGGAGCTATGAACAAAAAGGGATATTTCATAAACACCCATATTTTCTTGAAGTACATCGGGCTGAATACCGTCCCCTAACTTAAGATGTCACACACTGTCACACACATTCTAACAGGAATCCCTCTGGTGTAGTGAACAATGGCTATAAATTAACCAATACATGTCTTGCTGGTAATTACTTTCTCATGGAAACACAACATATGTGGCCGCTTAGATTACCTGAGTAGAATGCATTGAAACGTGTTAGCATTATTCACCCAATAAATGGCTAAAACGCCTCTTAATATAGAGTTAATAAAGGGGGTTATTTTCAGGGCGAACGGAGGGGGGAGCAATAGATGTATTATTATGAGGATATGTAGATTAGATAACAGTTCAGATGAGGTGGTTGAGAGTGTAGTCATCGAGGAAGCATCCTCTCGGAAGGCCGTTCCATAATACAATATAAATGGGGAAGAAAATCTCCGCGTGTAAGTTGCTCGTCACCACTGGAATATGCACAGGATGGGGATGAAGGTCTGGAGTGAGGGATCGACATTATTTCGCACAGTCATCTATCACAAAAATAGCGATCTGTTAGCCAGAGGCTAGCAAATCCTCAGGTAGTTTTTTTCTAAATCCTGTTATTCTCAAACGTGTTTCTGTTGACAAGTCGATAGCATTATTGATCAGGTATTCACCAGCAAGGTAAACAATTTGATTTAAAAGAATAACAACCGAAACTCCGACCGAATCAACGTCTGTGAGAAAGCGTTTATAAGATGGATAAGTAATTCATCATCCACAAGTTTCGATGAATTGCCCCCAAATGAAAGTGATGCCTAATAAGAAATATATGATAGAGAAAGGCGGTTGTTTGCAATATTGCGTGAAGTTTGGACTGAAGTGAGTGAGCAGCTTCATTGAATACCAACTTTCTGTTTTTATAATCTGAAGAGATCTGTATTTTTTTTCCGAAAATCAACTCCGATCGGACACCGAACTACCATCTGTCACAATGAACGGACCCTGAACTACCGTCTGTCACGAGGAACGGACCCCGAACTACCGTCTGTCACGATGAATGGCCTCCGATCTACCGTGTGTCACGATGAACAGACCCTGAACTACCGTCTGTCAGGATGAACGGACCCCGAACTACCGTCTGTCAGGATGAACGGAACCCGAACTACCGTCTGTCACGATGAACATGATGAGGCACCGTACCTTGAGAGACTATTTGGCTTTAAGTCTCACTTGGCTTCAAATTAAACTCGTACATGCGATCCATCGCTGAAAATACAGGTAATATGCTCGGCTCGCTGTACCGCTCCACGAAGTACGTGACTCCTCTTGCTATCCTCTATCTTTACAAGAGTCACATCAGATCGACGATGGAATACTGTTGTCATATTTTGACGGGAGCTGTCTATTTCTCACGTTCCAGTCTCGATAGTGTTCAAAAGCGTTTCCGAGTCCTTGTGGGCGACGAATTATTCTCCACCTTCCAACCTCTGTCGCTCACAGGCGGGATGTGACGAGTCTTTCACTGCTCTATCGCTACTTTCGCGGAAAGTGCTCAGACGAACGACATTCCTTGGTTCCGTCAGCTCTAACCTTCACGAGGAGGACCTGCCATGCTACTTACATTGTAGCAAACCAACTACATTCCATCTGTATTCTATCGGTGGGAAGTAATTTCCACTCGAACAGCTTTTTTGCGAAAAACTGATCTGTAGAATGGACTTTCGAGAGGATGTTTCCCTGATCAATACAATCTTAAGATGTTCTACTAACCTTTATCTTTCCCTCATATCTGTACATATTACCTCGCTCTACCTCGAGTGGCTCCGGGCCATTTACAGGTCGTACCTTACTGTAAATAAAAAAGAAATCATAAAGGACGAAACATATCTAGATGCCTCGCATCCACCATTATCAGCCGTTCCTATACATATAAACTGCCACTTAACGTAACCCTTTACCGCGAGTGTTACTCTGACCATGTAAGGGAAATGTGAGAATAGATGGCAAAACATACTTGTTTGAATAGCAAATAAAAGAAGATTGCTAAGAGATGCAAAGGAGAAGTAAGTTGTTGAGAATCAAGTTCACCCACGTAAAAGAAGGAAATACGGAATTCATACATACAAACTGTTGGAGTTTTTGGGTACCTTGGTGTACTAGTGAGCCAGCCAAAATGTGTATAAAGGCGGCCATGTTTTTTTCCGGAATATTCACTGACAGCCTTTGATATCGAAGACCGAAGAATTACAGAACAGCTGCTGGTGTTATTGACGATATAGTCAGATTCAGTAGAGTGTCTGACTCGGGAGTGTTAATCTTTAACTTTGTTGTTTCATTGAACAGATTACGTACTGCACTGGATTCTATATTCATAGAATATGGTGAACATGGTCAATAAAGGTTATGAGCCCAGATTACGTCTGTATTTTGACGGAGACGAGTCAAAATACGAATTATGGGAAGTGAAATTCCTAGGCTACCTTAGAATACAAAAACTTCATGACATCATTCTTTACCAAGATGACCAGAAAGAAGATGGTGGTTTTATGGAAAGATATGCGACCGTGTTCCCATAATTAATACAAAGCCTGGATGACAGGAGTTTGTCTTTAATAATGAGAAAAACGAGGGACAACGGCCGCCAAGCTTTAAGAATATTGCGTGAATATTACTTGTCAAAAGGTAAACCCCAAATTATTGCTTTATATATTGAACTAACATCGTTAAGGAGACAAGAAAATGAATCCGTAACAGATTATATTATACGAGCTGAGAATGTCACAAATGCCTTACAAATGGCTGGTGAGACTATCTCAGATTGGCTGCTAATAGCCATGGTTTTAAAGGGATTACCAGCAACATTCAAACCATTCACGACAGTCATAACTCAAAAAGATAAAAAATTAACTTTCAATGAGTTCAAAATTGCGTTACGTAGTTATGAAGAAACTGAAAAAATGTGTAATCCCCCAAATCAAGGAAATAACGTAATGCAACTGAGAACGTCATTTAAAAATTCAGAAAACCAGTCCCTCAAACCTACCAGACTAGGAATTATGATATTAAAAACAAGGGGCTTAAATACAACTATTACAATAACAAAAACAACAACACAAACATGGCTAACGTCTCGTTTCGGTGCCCATTGCCCCGAAGATGACTGTTTAGATTCCATAGTTATCAGGTATATATAACTCTGTATCCTTGATTGTGATCGGATTTGCTCTCTGCTCTCTTCTGTAGCGCCATATAACCTTTCTGTCCAAATGCAAACTTGTTGCAAATAACACAGGTATTGATGACAGAAGAATGAGACATGTTGGAACAGTTTGCTTACTTCTGGTTGTTATGGTGATATTTCAGATGCTTTACATAACTTACCCTCGACAACACCATTCAATAAGAGACACCACATGGCCAAGAGTGACTCTTTGTAGATCATGCTTGGTACATCCATCTTCAAAGGCATTGGATCAATCCCTTATAAATTGCTTGAACTGTATAAAATTTAAAATACGTACATGTGCAGGATGCAGCAGACATTCCTCCAACATATAACTCCCAGAAAATCCTCCCACATAATAGTAAGGCATCAGTGGCAATAGTGTCTTCATCTAGCTAATGTCTTACCATTTTGTGGCATGTATATGTAGGAAGTTTTTCTGCTGTAACTATATACAAAACGTTAGAGATTCGATGTGATGTAATGGTTAGCCAGTGTGTCTCACTAAAGAAATTACAACTGTGTCTTGTGTTCGAACCTCACTAGTGCTTCATACTTTCGCTCGTGGGCCGCATCTAACCTACGCGTAGTAAATTTGCTTTTTAAACCCCGCGCTAAATATCTATTAAAATTTTCCCAAATCGTCATATTTCAGTGTAAATATACTTGCTAACTCGAAATAACAATTACATTTTCATTAAACCTACCGTTTTAGAGTTATCGACAATACAATTTTGAACTCAGTCGCGTTTAGCCGTCGGCCATTACTGGCCTTGTTTAACTACATTCAGTACGGAACATTTTGCGCGCGGAAACTTAATTAACGACCTTTTTACTGCACTTAACTGAACTTACTCGTCTAAAATTACTGCGCATTTATGTCGTAAAGCGATAAGTATTTTTTATAGCAAACTCCTTTATCTGTGTAGAAAAGCAATGACAACTGTTGTAAAGCTTTTATTTTAAATTACAAAACAATTAATGAGCAAATCCTGTTAAAAGCATGAATATATACAAAATAAAATGCAAAAAAGGAATTAATAATAACCAAAGTTTGCGCATTAATTATTATTTTGTTTCTAGCATTTTTTTATATTTCGTAATTTTATTTGGTAGATAATCCTGCTCTTTACAATGAGCATGATTATTATTATTCTTTGTAAAGAGCTTGATTATCTACAAAATAAACTTACAAAATAAAAAAAAAACTGCTAGAAACGAAATAATAATTAATGTGTAAACTTTGCACATATCACGATTTTTCATTGACAAAATAAAAAAAAATGCTAGGAAGGAGCATTTCTTTTAATTTTGCAAATAATCGTACTCTTTTCAAAGTCCGGCAAACTTTGCGCATTAATTATTATTTGTTTTATTTTTAATTTAAAAGACAATCTTTATTTTATTATTCAATTTGATTTCTTTATTTAAAAAGAAAGATTAACTATAAAAAAAGAAAGATTAACTATAAAAAAAAGAAAGATTAACTATAAAAAAAACAACAATTGAAAAAAAAACAACACTTCTCATCGCTTTACGACATAACTTTAATGTGCAGTAATTTTAGACGAGTCAGGTCAATTGAGACCAGTAAAAAGGCCGTTAAATTTCCGCGCGCAAAATGTTCCGCACTGAATGTAGTTAAACAAGGCCAGTAATGGCCGACGGCTGAACGCGACTGAGTTCGAACTGTTATTGTCGATAACTCCAAAACGGTAGGTTTTATCAAAATGCAATTGTTATTTCGAGTTCAGCATGAACATTTACATGGAAATATGACGATTTTGGAAAATTTTAATAGATATTTAGCTCGGGGCTTCAAAAGCACATTTACCGTAAATTTTAATAGACAAAGCATTTGGGTCTATTCTCTGGATCTAATAATTACGAAATTCCATAGCCTCTTCACTTTACTTTGTTCCTACTCGGCAAACCGGCAGAACCTGTTTAACACATTAGTGGATGGCATCCATTTCTAAGGAGAGGAGAAAATATATGAAATTCGCCATTACAAAGACTGCCATTAGCCAGCAAAGAAAATTAGTCAAAGAGTGCTAACATTTTAATGGGCTTCCATGTAGTAATGGTTTAATTTTATTATATTTGATAAAATCCTTCCGGAAACCATAGTCAGTCTGGCCTGAAGTGAAGCCACGCAACATTCAACTCGAAACCTAGAGGGTGGGTGCGTGAATTTTTGTAGCACACGTTCCTGTGTAATAAATCGAATATCTTTAGTTCAAAAGTAATGAAAAGGGCATTAGTTATAGTTTGACTGCACCATATACACAATAATGGTAAATGATAAAAAAACTCGGAAGCCTTAATTTCAATTTGATGTAATTACATAATGCTTATATATTTTAATGAATTTAAGCGTTTATAGCTCTAGCATAAAATGCAGCCTTACAAATAAACAAAAACTGCAAACTTTTGGAAGATTTAATTTTTCAATTTGCTGATAATATAATTGAATAGTACTTATGTATTTTTAAAACATTTAATATTTTATCGCTATAACATAACATGAAAAAATTAGAAATAAACAAAAACGAGTCCTATCAATATCTCGCAAAGTTCTAGAATTTCTAGAAAGTCCTAGAACCCTCCGGAAAGTGAAGTGATAATATTATTATACGTACATACAATTGTAGAATTTTGGTGTTGGGGTGAGATTAAAAAATAAACTTAATAAAACGATTTTTCTATTTATTTTTAACAATCGTTCATCTAATTATGATACAGGAAATTAATTTTTTAAAAGGGACAAAAGTAAACAACCTAATACACACACACACACACACACACATATATATATATATATATATATATATATATATATATATATGTGTGTGTGTGTGTGTGTGCATATGTGTGTGTGTTGTGCTGAATATGAAACATCGACCTCATTAAAAGTGAAATTAAATATAAGACAACATATATATATATATATATATATATATATATATATATATATATATATATATATATATATATATATATTAGTTAAAAGTTAGTGTGCACTTTTAAAAAAATTAAACTTTATTTGTATTTGCGATAGATATAATTTGTAAAAAGGATTAGAAAGAAGTAAATCTATATTTTTTAAGGTTTTATTGAAATTTTATTTAAGTTTCCACATGTCCTCCATCATTAGCAATACGAAGGGTAATACGATTTTGAAGTTCACGGAAAACATTTGCCAACTGATTTACAGTAATGCCTGAAATCACATTAGTTATTTTAGCTATACTTAAAACAAGGTACATTAAACATATATATATATATATATATATATATATATATATATATATATATATATATATATATATATATATATATATATATATATATGTTTCACATGCCTGCACCCTTTCTCTATAACTTCACGTAATAAACCCAGTAAGATTCAATTCCCCGACTAAAGATGTATCGTGCGGGTCTCGTCATGTTACGTGACCTTTTTTTAATTGAAAGAATTATTTTCATTGTTATTTTTGTTTGGACAAGAGGAGATAAATACAAACCTCCCCATATGGTAGCCAGGTCTAGTAATCGTCATATTCGTTGGCTCTTTTCCAAGAAACTTTTCAACCCGCTTTCGTATGACTTGGCTTACTATTTCTGTTTATGTGTTCTTTACCCATTATTATATCACCACTATGAGATTACTTTTGAGTTACCACTTGTTTATCACTTTTAGGTTCAACTTATGATTTTAATCTATCTATTGATAACGTTGGTTGTATCTCATTGTTGATTTTAATTACAAAATATTTGTCAGGTCTACGTAAAACATGAAAAAGACCAATGTAAGTTTTTTCCAGATCTTTGCAAATTCTGTCTACTCGTAACCATAGACTTTTACTTGTCTTAAGCTTGTAAGGAACCCATTGACGTGATTTATTTATACAGCTATAAACTTTGTTGAATGTAAGGAGTGTAATTTTCTTTGCAACTCCTTAACAAACTTCTTATTATCTATGTTAACGTTATTATCATCTGCTTGCAACTGAGGAATCATTATATGCGTTCCTGTAGCTGTAAAGAAATTTGAAGTCTTGGAAAAATTAGGTACGACACAGATACCCATTAAAATTATTGAAAGATCGTACAACCATGTATTAATTCTGTTTGAATTGTTCTATGTGCACGTTCGATCATTTGTTTGCGGTCGGTAACTAGTCGCGTGCAATCTATAGAAGCCAACTATTGAGGCAATATCTGAAAACAATTCGATCTCAAACTGAGTACCACAATCAGTTATCACGTGACTGAGAGCAACCCCAACGTGTGATCCAAGCGTGAACGAATACATTGTCCACAGATCATGCTGTTATATCTGGTAATGATTCTACTTCGATACACTTAGTTGTGCCGTCAATACAGGTTAACACATGTCTGGTAGGAGTCTTGTATGTTTCATAACGTCTCCTTGTAACAGGGAGTGGCCAATTATATCCAAGTGAATAGAAGGCAATTTAATAGGGTGAATATCAGATTTAGTATGTCTTTGAATTCTGCTTTTCTGACCATAGATATATTCACTGTCCATTTATTTTATTAGTTTGTCCAAAAGAGGCCAAACGAACATTTTTGGTAAGTTTACACGAGGTTTTAATTCCTGTGTGTGACAAGCAATCATCTATAAGGTTTTTTATTTGAAATTCTTGTAACTCAGAATCCTTCAGTTGTACAACAGCTATAACTGGCAATCACATAGTTCTACCATAACTAATAAGGTTGGTCTAGACAAGCAATCATCTATAAGGTTTGTATCTCCCTTTATGTGGCCAATATCTAATGTATATTCTATGAGAATTGCTAATCGTCGCTTTCGTCTATATGACTTAGCAGGGTTTAGATGACGTAATTCTCCGCACAAAGACTTACGGTCAGTTAATAATAAAACATGTTATCCTCCGATAATATGATTAAATTATAACGTAGTTGAATAAGCTGCAAAACGTTCCTTATCCAAAGCTGAATACGTCGTTTGAGTTAACTTTTTAAAGACGAAGCCGATTGGACCTGTAGCTCCATCTACTACTTGATGTATGGTTGCACCAGTTGTATAATTAGTACTATCATTAATCGTTCGATAATCAGTACAGTCAGACCGTTGATGATCTAATGACAAAAATTCACTGATTTTGTATTTAATATCGTTAAATGAATGCAATATTAGGTCATATAATTTAAACGTTGTATCCGTGCGCATACGTATTTTTTCTGTTAATGGCATGAATATGTCTGTAAAGTCTGGGATTAATTTTTTATAAGGTTTACTACGCCGAAGAAAGGACGAAGATCATTACTGTCTTTAGGAGAGGTAAAATTCTGTAATGCACTAACATTATTTTCCTGTAGGTCTAATACCTGCAGAGCTGATATTATAACCCGAAAAATTGACTAAAGTAAAATCAGATATTGACTTTGTTATTGAAATTGTTAGATTATTATTATGTAGAATTATTATAGCAGATTTAACGTCTTTTACGCGTGCTGAAGTAACATCTCTGAAAACCAGGATATCGTCAATGTATGTAAATGCACCGTCAACATGTTGATAGCTCTTGTTCTTGTACCGTTGAAAAGTGGATGAAGCAGCCCTTAGTCCCAACGACATATATTTGCATTCAGGCAATCCGAGAGGAGAAATAATTTCAGCTTTTATTTTATATCATCCGGTTGCATTCTCATTTGATTGTATGCCAATACCAGGGTAAGATTAATTTTTGCCTCTCACTAAACACACACACACACACACCCATATATATATATATATATATATATATATATATATATATATATATATATATATATATATAATTATTTATTTAAATATTATAAAATAAATATGTTATAACATCACTACAAAAATAGCCATTTTGTTTCAACACTTCTGGTGTTTTATCAAGTGATACACCAGAAGTGTTGAAACAAAATGGCTATTCTTGTAGAGATTTTATAACATATTTATGTTATAATATTTAAATAAATAATTATATCTGATCTACTTTGTATTGAGCACTCTTTTAAGAATAATAATTGTTGGTTATTGGAATTTATTCCGTATATACCAATCCTATACTTATATATATATATATATATATATATATATATATATATATATATATATATATATATATATATATATATATATATATATATTGGGCTGTTTGCTTGGGCTTGTTGTGCTGTGTCTCTAGCATCTTGAGTGGTATTACTTTAATTTTATACACGTGTAATTTTATACACTTGTATTTATCTTTCTCTTCCCTGCCCTTCATTCATGTCACCCATAACAAATATTATTCTCATAATTTCTATTCCCCGTTAAACGGTTCTGATGAGAGGGGACGAAACCGGTTAACTGGTGTTTTATTTTAAATCTAACATGGCCGTTAATAAAAAAATTAGTTTTTTTATGCCTTGATACGCTTCTGTACCGTCGCAAATATATTTAAATATATAAATATATAAATATATATATATATATATATATATATATATATATATATATATATATATATATATATATATATATATATATATATATATATATATGGGTGTATGTGTGTGTATTGATTAAAATATAGTTTATATGACAGAGAAGAAAGTAATATTTGGCTTTTGTAAATTATTTAATATTTCCCCATTTGATGCCTTTTGATTCAAAATAGCCAATACAAAACGGCATATTTCTTTCGTTTAATGCCATTCCCCACCAGCGTGTAAAAGATCATAGATCTTCTTACATTCTTGTTTCTATATTTTCCGCGACTTCTCATGTTTTGTTTGGAAAGATAGGTTTATGATTTCACGTTGACTTCTCTATAGAGAGATTATAGTTGTCAATAAATCTTGTGTAAAAAGAACAACTGAAGTGTTCAACATGGAATACTACATCGTTAGTAGTACTAATATTACTGCAACTAATAATAATAACAAGAAGAAGAAGAAGAAGAAGAAGAAGAAGAAGAAGAAGAAGAAGAAGAAGAAGAAGAAGAAGAAGAAGAAGAAGATGATGATGATGATGATATAACAACGACTTATTTCGAATTGGACTTTCGTAGATTCTGAAATCCACTTATCCGGAGACAAAAAGTATTCTTGATTTAATTTCATCGGTGATATTTTAGTACATTCCAAAGAAAAAAAATATGTAACATGTAAATAAATAAAATATATATTTGTCTCCCGAGGAGTGTATTTTAAAATCGGCGAAACTTCGTGTAGAGAAGTAATTATTACAATATATATATATATATATATATATATATATATATATATATATATATATATATATATTTAAAGACATTTATATTATGTTTAACGTTCTTTTTATAGATACAAGTATTTAAGCAAATGATCTGTTTTATAATAAACAGTATTAAATAACATTTACCGGCCTGAATGTCCGAGAAATTTTCATAGAAATGTTATTTAATACTGTT
Source organism: Acanthosepion esculentum (assembly GCA_964036315.1). NCBI lineage: Eukaryota > Metazoa > Mollusca > Cephalopoda > Sepiida > Sepiidae > Acanthosepion > Acanthosepion esculentum. Next base: position 36,612,100 of record OZ038503.1, on the reverse strand, counting down.
TATTATAAAACAGAGCATTTGCTTAAATACTTGTATCTATAAAAAGAACGTTAAACATAATATAAATGTCTTTAAATAAATTGTCGGACTATGTCCAATTCTAAAATATATATATATATATATATATATATATATATATATATATATATATATTGTGATATATAAAATATGCTAGCTATCTCTTCGTCACCGAGACCAGTTGGTCTATTTGGTAACGGTCCGGGATCGATTACCTGTAGTGGATGCGCACGGCAGATGTATAATCAACACGACGAAATGGCCGTCCAGTGCTTTCTGCATTCTGTTAAGGATTCTTATAGAGTCGAAGAATTACTTAATTATGATATATATATATATATATATATATATATATATATATATATATATATATATATATATATATATATATATCATTTATACAAAAAATAAATTAGTAAAGTTACTGATATAAAATGATGAATTCACTTCGCTAACTAAATTTTAAACATGCATTCACTAACCGCTCAATGAATTTTTATGATCCTTGTTCTTTTTAAATTATAAACTGTATTAGGTTTTCTTTAAATATGCAAGAATTCTTGACGGGTTCTCCGGTCATCATCAGGCATGGCAACTATTTTCGTTTTGCTAAATTTAAGGTAGCATCCAAGACGAAAAAATATAATGTAAATCGAAATATGTTTTTTGAAGTGTGTTGTGGAGCGTGCAATCACAACGCTAAGGTAGAAGTTTCGAAAATTGAAAATTTAAGTGAGAGAGAGAGAGAGAGAGAGAGTGAGAGAGAAAGAAAAAATATTAAACTACAAGGTAAATCTTAAAATAATCTAAAGGCTAAAAATATAAAATTAAAAGTGGTCACAATATCAAAGTCGACAGAGGTTAAATATAATACAATAATAATATTATTAATGAAATATGGGATTATGTTAAAATTCGCTACTTACATTTCCGTTACATATATATATATATATATATATATATATATATATATATATATATATATATATACACCCAATTTTGTTTCATTCATTTTATCCAGATATTATATATATATATATATATATATATATATATATATATATATATATATATATATATATATATGAAAATATATGGCACTGGTTCTCCGTTCAAACCATACAACTGTTCATCGTCATCTTAAAACAACTTGGAAAAGTTCCTAAACTTGGAAAATGGGTGCCTTATGAATTGTCTGAAAACAACCTCAAATCCCGAGTAGACATCTGCTCTTCTCTCCATTTTCGCCAACTTGTTTCACCATTTTTGATTAGACTTGTGACTGGCCACGAAAAATGGATCTTTTATCGAAATGTTAAGCGTCGTAGACAGTGGCTTGGTAAAGGGGAAGGACCACAGCCACAGCTGAGAAGGGAACTTCATGTTCTTCTTTCAATCTGGTGGGATTGCCAAGGAATAATCCACTTTGAATTCTTACCACCTAATTCAACAATTAATGCTCAAATATACTGTCAGTATTTAGAGCGTTTGAACCAAGCTTTGAGGAAAAAAAGACCTACTGTAGTGAATCGAAAACGGGTGATGTTTCATCAGGACAATGCGAGACCACACACAGCAAGAATCATGTCACAAAAGATCGAAAAACTTGGTTGGCAGAAAATTCCTCATCCAGCTTATTCTCCCGACCTTGCTCCTTCAGACTAGCATTTGTTTTGTAGCTTACAGAATCATTTGGAAGAAACAGCTTTTGTAACACAGGAAGAGGTTAAAACTGACATTTGTGAGTTCTTCGAATCAAAGCCAAAATAATTTTACAGTAATGGAATTAGTTAGCTTGTTAAGGAAGGAAGTCATAGATAATCAGGGAAAATATGTTCTTGAATGAATCTGTAATTAAATTTAACATTTTCTCACTTGTTTTCTTTATTCAAAATTCGGACAGAACTTGATATATATACAAGCAAGGGTGCTGAAAATGTTTCAGATAGACACACATATAAGAGTGGTGTGATGGATTGCGGCTTGTAAAGAGAACTCTGAGTGTAGCGGTCGAGTTCCATTAGAGATCATTACATTCACTTGAGCGCAACCATCCTTCGGATAGATATGAATCATCTTCCCTCCATTGCTATGTTTTAAATAATATGACATGTATCTGGAAGAAAACCATTATTAATATAATATTAACACGAAAAATTATTATTCTTCGAAAATTATTATTCTTCCAAAATATTTACCTGCTAAAAAATGACCAAGAAAGGGTTGATAAAGTGTAATAAAACCAAATCAATTCATAAAATTATTTTAGCTTGATTCACTTTCCATAATATGATCAAATGATTCGCCTTAAGGACTTCTTTAGGAAAGGCATCTTATCCTAAGTACATTTTATTCCGATCCCTATAACATATATGACATTTCATTACTTAATATCAAAATATCAATTTTCTTCTATCATAATCAACAGGTGTTCCCCTCAGATTCTCCTTGCCATTAACGCCGATTGGCTTTTGATATTGACCCAGACCTCGAGTGGAACACGCATTTGAGAAACCTCGTTAAAAAAGCTGGAAATTGGTCAGTTCATTGTAAACATCAAGTAGCTCCCTGACTCCTGTTATTCTTTGTCTTTACAAGAGAGAAATGAAACCGTGTACTGCATCCACATAATTAAACTCTTGATAGAGTTCAAAAGCGTCTACGCAGACTTCTGGGTAATGCATTGTTTTCCATCATACCACCCCTTTCCCACAGACGAAAGTTATTTGCTTCAGGATACTCTATTGCTAATTCCAAGACAAATGTTGAGTGGAGCTATATTCCTTTCTTCCCCCAAATCTAACACTCACGAACAAGTGCCGCAAGCTGCGTGCATTGAGGCGCACCACACTAATTCCGTTCATATCCCTTTAGTGAGCAGTAAGTTCCACCCGAATAGATTCTTTCTCCGGCACTACAATCTTATCCACTTTAAGTCTAAGTGTTAGCTTTCCCATTTATCTGCATAAAATATGCCTGTTACTCTTATAACTCTCCTCTATCTTGAGTGACACTCGTGGCTTGTATAGATTGAACATCAGTGTAAAATAAAAATTAAAAAAATAAAACCATCATAACTAATTTGAAATTGTTTTATTTGAAGATATACAGGGTTAGGTGGAAAGAAACTCCCTATATTAAATTGGTAATAATTTTAATAATTATTGCTCGATTTTCATAAACATGTTTTATTTTAAACAATATACATGGCACAGAGGATAAAGGCGTTGGTTATATCCAGTGACAGGACCCAAAGAGTGTGAGTTCAATACCCGGTAAAGGCAGTGGAGAAATTGAAGAGGGGAATTAACAGGCGATAACTGGTAACTGACATCCATTAAACATGGCACGTGGAACTAGATCAGTCTACCCGAGTGAGCGAAATAAAGTTGTTCAGTTCGATATTCTAACCACCTGAAGAAGGCCGGAGTGTACAACGGACGAATCGTTGTAATAAATATGTCGAGAAAAATGAGGACAATAGTCCAAATAATGTAAATAGTGTACATAATGGTAGAAGTATAATACAGTGTCAAAATTGTAATTTAGCACCTTCTCTTTGAATCTAGCATTGAAGGACGGCCACTTACGCGGGTATCTACCACAGGTCCAGTATTTATCGGCTTGGAATGACAATTTCTGATGGGTTTAGCATCTGGCGAAGGACGAGATCCAGGAACACTGCACCATCATCTCTGCACTTGTACCGCGGGTTGCCACACTTCGTAATGGAATGCTAGCTGAGCACGATCATGCAGCGTCAGGGGTGGTGCCATTCCTGTCTAAACTGGAAAAAAACAGAAATTAGTAATTAAATTTTACCACTTGAGGGATCACAATATATTTTTGTTTCATGCTCATATGGTAATAATGCCAACAGTTACAAGTCATTTTCAATAGGAGTTTCTTTCCACCGAACCTTCACATCATCATAATTTCTCCTGTATTCGTCGAGGGCACTGGATAAGATGCTATACAAAATGTATTAACATTTTCTGCGTCTGTAACGTGTATTTAATTCAAGGCAATTCTCCTCAGTTGGTAAAATAAAGCTTTAAAATTGTGTATGTCTCAGTATAAGGTTCATCAGTTATAAATACAAAATATAAAAAAGTTTATTTTGGAATGTGTAGAAAGAAATATAGTTGAAGAAATCAACTCCCCCCCTTCCAATGTAGAAAGCGAGGTTAATTCATTGCAGTAGCAACTCCTTGTGTACAGTGTGCAATTGAACGGAAAGATTTATTTATTTGCTGTAATACACGAGAGACTACATACATAGTAAGCCATTTTTGATAAATAATTGTTCTCCGTGGTACGATTATTTTTCCTACTTTATTAACTCATAAATGCCAACCAACCTGTTTTATTTTTCTGAAAGGAGAGTCAAAGGTGTTATAGGAATAAATCAAGAATTCATATACATGTGACTGACCGGTTAGCGACGACACTCCATACAGCAACGAAGGCGCAGTCAGTTTTTCAGTTCATTTACAGCAGCCACCACAGGTGGTTGCTTACTTTTAGTCTGAGCCAGAGACCCCAGGCTGAGGCTAAATATGACGTTATAAGTTATAAGTCCGTGGTGCCGTTTCCCTTTGTGAATACATGTTTCCCGGATATGGAAGTAAACACAAACTCATAGTTTCCCATTCATGGAATATGTTCGCACCTGGGGCATCGTTGGATCCGGCTCGTTTGAATCTGAAGTCCTAAACATGGCTTCTCCAGACAAGAGTTTCTCCATATGTAAGAGACTTCTCATTTGTTTCACCTTAGAATCTTCTTTGCTGAATAGATATATGTGATATACTGTTATCTGCACGGGGCATGTGTATACATGTATATATAATTTTGTGTATGTCTTAATGATATAAAAGTCTCCCTAATAAAAAAAGCATGTTTTTTTTTATTATTTTTTCTTTCAGCTTTCGTTCTGTTCGTGAAGTATGGTGCTATTATATCATAGATATAAAAATGCCTATAACGAGTGGCGGGGGGGGATACAAATAGGAAAATTAATATTTCTTCTATAGCTTCTTTCTACCTTCTACATAAATATTTCAAAACCTAAAAATGGTGATGATAACGGTAATATTAGCCATTTCCGTATACGGAAACATTTGACATTCATTGACCGAGGAGCCAGTACTGTTTTGCAGTAAGATGAACAGAAAGGAATAGCGAGTAAAATACCTACAAATCTGTGTAAATAGATGATAGAATAGGAAGCAGGAGAGATGATAAAAAGACAAATATTACCAAGAATTACAAAGTATAGGAAGCTGTGGAGAGCTGTGATAGAAGAAGAATTATATATACGACGAAGTAATTTATTTCTAATGTGTTACATTTATTTTAGTAAAGATCAATATTTCCCCCAATTTACTGATTTATTGATGAACAATATTGATTATTTTCGCGGGCGTTTTATTGTTTAGCCGCCATGTTATTTCAAGCGATCTAAGAAACACGGGTCATCAGTGATTATCAATAAACGCCATGATTTCTATTTTAAGTCATATTTCTCTCAAGGACCAAAGTAATTAAATTTTTCCAATATTTATTGAAAATTCTTAGAGAATACTTAGAAAATGCTATAAAAATATATGTTCTGTAGCACGTCTTTCATCTCATTGTGATGTCTTTCAGAGCCACGCTTATCTTGGCAAAGATCATGCTTCTTTGAACGTTGTTGACTGGCGCTATAGAATCACAAACAAAGAACACTTCCAAAGAAGAAACCATATCAGCAACAACTATAGTTGATAACACGTCGAAAAGGAAAAAAACAGTGATGATCAAAATGTTAACATCTCACACCACTTCAAATAGAAGCTTAGGATAGAAGACCCCATCAGTAGTGGAAAGAGCGATAACAGTTACCAGAATTGGAAAATCCGTTTTCCTAAAAAATATTTTAAGAGAAAGATTTTATAAATTTCATCTGAAAACAGTACTGGCTCCTCGGTCAATGAATGTCAAATGTTTCCGTATACGGAAATGGCTAATATTACCGTTATCATCACCATTTTTAGGTTTTGAAATATTTATGTAGAAGGTAGAAACTACAATAAAGATTAGGTTTTGGGTGAGATTTGTACTCGGATCACTTATGATTGGGGTTGCTGACAATAAAGACAATGCATAATCTAATAGTCCAGGGCATGACGATAAACTACATTCGTCTGCAAGGTTTCTGATCAGAAGATTAGGCGTTTTGAGGAGCGTAGAACAGCCGCTTAATTACTGTTGCACCCAAGTCCACGCATACGCGGAGTGGTAGCACTTTTTATTTCCCAGATATGGGGAAACACTGAGCCCCCAAACAAAAGCAAAACACTATGAAAGCATAAACCTACCAGAAATACATTTTTATATTAAAAAATTAGCAACAACTTGATAGCAAAATGACCAACAATACATTTCTATAGTAAAATAACCAACAGTACATTTTTATAGTAAAATAACCAACAATACATTTCTATAGTAAAATAAACAACAGTACATTATTATAGCAAAATGACCAACAATACATTTTTATAGAAAATGAAAACAATACAAATTTTATAGCAAAATGACCAACAATAAATTTTATTTCTAATTGCAGGTTTGGTTTGGTTTGTTGTGTTTTACGGCATATCAACCTCAATGCCGACACTTTTTTCCGGGTAATATTTTGTTTTGTCAAAAATCTATTTCTGGTAATACTTTTTTTGTCAAAAATGTATAGCTGGTAATATTATTTTAAAACATGTTTTGCTGGTAATACTTTTTTTTTCAAAAACGTATAGCTGGAAATATTTTTTTTCCAAAAATATATTGATGGTAATATTTTTTTTTCAAAAATATATTGTTGGTAATAATTTTTTTTTTTCAAAAATATATTGCTGGTAATAGTCTTTTTCAAAAATATATTGCTGGGAATAGTTTTTTACAAAAATATATTGCTGGTAATAGTTTTTTTTTTCAAAAATATATTGCTGGTAATAGTCTTTTTCAAAAATGTATTGCTGGTAATAGATTTTTTTCTTCAAAAACTTATTTCTGGTAATAATTTTTACAAAGTAATTCTGGTATTAAAACCTATTTTTGCACTTTATAATACTTTTTACCTCAGTTTTGGGATAAACCATTTGCCCATAGATGGGACCCTAGCAGGTGCTACCACCCCGGGCCAGGGTTGACCTGAGAATACCAGCAATTAAGAGGTGGTCCCATGCTCCTCAAAACCTCCTGATCAGACGCCTTGCTGTTGGATGTAGTTTATCGTCATACCATGGACACGGATGTAGACACCCGGGGGCAGAGAAAATGTGGAATCATCGGTAGCGAACATTTTAAAACTTCCTCAAGCATATTGAGGGTGACGATTTGGATATTGATTTTGGTCCAACCATCGAGTTAAAAACAAGTAAAAGTCAATGCTTGTAGTGTTGTCATAGTGCAGTGTTTTAAAACGTGATCGTGAGGCTGATGTTGAAGAATAAACTAATCTCTTCCGACACGTGCTTTCGACGTTAAACAGTACAATGACCAGAGAAGTTAAATTCATACCTTAGGGTACTTACACGTAAGTCAGTATAACAAACACAACTGAAATACGAACCAGGCTCTCCGATTAATAATTGTAAGCAATTATCTATTACACCGCCAGAACATCCAAGAAGACAGCACCTGATATTCCCAAACGTTCACCCAACTACGTACTGACCAAGCTTCACATTACTTAACTTCGGTGGTTTTACAAGAACTGGTGTGATACAGACGTTAGTCTGTAGTTTATTGATTTGGACGTTGCAGTGAGTCAACTTATACCTTGTTTTTTTTTTACAACTCTCCCAATAATTTCCGCTTATGCAACTCCTCCTAAAATCTTTTTCTAATAAACCGACATGTATTTTCCCAATGAATAAATCCATCATACTTTTCTTTAACAGTCCAAATTAAACTCAGCCCATTCCAAATGCCAATTGATTGAACCGAGAATCAAATTCTTTTTACTTTGAGTCAAGTCGTAGAATCTAATGAGAGAGAGGTGTGCATTTCAATATTCGGTTTTAAGACATTGATTGAATAGATGTTTACTTATGTTTGAATTTTTTTTCCCTAAAAAAGGAAAATAGTTATCAACTGAAAAATAGCTTCTCTTGAATGGAAAGGTGCGAGGGAAAAGCATCAACTTTAATTAAAAGTCGCTAATAAAACAACTAATCAAAATCAATGTCGCTTCAGAAATCTCAATGTGATTCAAATGTCGCAGAAGCGATGTTAATAGAATTTGGGGGGAAGGAAATAATAACTTTATAGGATAAAAAAATACTTATTAAAATGGCACTACATTTGTAAAAATGGAAAATATGGAAGCATTCCAACAAAATGTGACCAATCATTTTAGACAATCGAAATATATATTCCAACAGTTTTAATAGATTCAAATCAGTGAGTCTCAAATTTAGCTGGAGATGCCTTCACGTTGCAATTTCCTGTATCTTCATTAATCTTTATTTTCAATTGTTCATCATTTTAAATCGCAATCGACTAGCATTTTCAGTATTTTTTACACCGATAGTTACATAAACAGTTTAGGAAAGCAAATAGTTTACGTAAGGAAATCAAATAGCTTTTAGACTTAAATGAAAAAACAAAACCAGCTGATGCCAAATGAAAGAGGTTAATATGCAATGTAACATCCTGCTCTCAGATCGCATTAAAAATTTCCAAAATACTTAACTTTATGTGTGATTGTACATGCTCCATTCGAATCTGGCTTGATAAATTTGATAAAATCTACCGTTTTAGAGTTATCGACAGTGAAAGTTCGGATTCATTTGCGTCGCGAGCAGCCATTACTGGCGTTGTTTGCATACATTCCATGCTATCAGTGTAGGTATTATTGCACAAACTGAGAGTGTCTACGTAAATAGTTCTCGAGCCCAATAATTGAGACAAATTTAGACAAGAAAGATCAGTTCCGCGCTTAGCTTTCCGTAGTCTTCCGCGTTTAGCATTCCGCAAAGAATGTATGCAAACAACGCCAGTAATGGTTGCCGCCAACGACGCGAATGAATCCGAACTTTCACTGTCGATAACTCCAAAAGGGTGCATTTTACCAAGTTTATCAAGCCAGATTCGAATGAAGCATGTATATTTATAAATAAATGGAACTGAGCACGGGTGTTACACTGCAAATTAACCATGAAATATATAATCCCCATTCTATGGATCATAAATTATCCATTTAATTTATTACCCATTTTCTTCCCTGGGAAAATTACTCCCAGTATATTTAAAATAATTCCGCTGTAACGCAGGTTTTTTTTCCGTTTAGTGAGAATAGAGCTATCTCATCTCCGTACAGCGGTGATAATTATTCTACAAACAAAGTCAACATCGACAGCTGCAACAGCAACAGAAAGAGAGAAAACACGACATCAGCAGAGCAGTTGCAACCTAAGTAGGTTAAGTTTACTACAGCAAATTGACCTACTGGACAATGCCTTAGTGGATTAAAGCCAATGTTTCAGCATGCTGTGTTATAAATGATCGGGCATTGTGTAATTAAACTCAGTGGAAACGGTGTGAAGAGTAACCCTGTGCTCTGATCTAAATTCATCAACATAATTTCTTCTGGATCTTATCTTCTGATCTGGATTCGTTTATCACATTAATAATTAAAAAGTATTTTCCGAGCACGTATAAATTACGTTCGAATTACGCGTTTTTCATTATTTTGCTAGATCAAAACTCATCAATTTTTAACTATTTCCAAGCAATCATCATTCCACCCCATTCATATATACATTTAATTTACCTTTGAATTAATTTTGATAGGATTGACAATATTTTTCTTATCTTCAAATAATCAATATTTACAGTTCGATTTGCTTTCTTTTCAATAAGCACTTAATATGTTTTAATTCTTGACTAATTTAAAAAAATGTCAACTACTCATTGGTCCGATACGCACGAGGGCTGAAAAGTTCATAGGCTGACTATGAAGGTGTAGTACTAGATCTGTGAAATACTGTATTCATCAATTTCAACTCTTCTTATTAATAACTGCATTAGTAAATTGATATCTGATTGTTCAAAGAAGACTTTAAATATAACTAGTAATGACTTCTCTTGAATATTTTTTGAAGCGTTTCACCCAAGCAAGGCGGGGAGCTACTAGCACGCAAGGGATTACAGAGAGTTGGAGCGAGAGCAAAGAGGAGTGATAGAGGAAAGGATGAAGAGAAGGATAGGGGATAGATCACGGCATCTGGAGACGTCGATTGACATTACATTTGAATAGTTGGAGATTATAGCTATTCGGGAAACAGGAAAAGAGGAGTGAGTTCCACAGGCGAGAAGTGCAAGACATGAAGCTATTGAAGTAGAAGAGACGGCTGCATTTAACAGTTTCAACAGTGAAAGGGTGAGAGCGACATGCCAGCCTAGTTGAACGCTTAAATTCATGAAGTCTGATAAACAGTTAAAGCATCTCATCGGAGCAGTTACTATGAAAGTATTTCTAAAAGAAAGACAGGGGTGTGACGGCACGTTTGTGAGAGAGCGACTGCAGACGATATGCCAGATCAGGGCCAATTACATTGCATATCGGTCTCTGGATTTTATCAAGGACCTTGAGACAAACAGAATGGGCTCCAGACCATACATGGCAGCAATTCTCAATGCAAATTCGAATGGTTTATTTGTAGATTTGAAGGATCAACTCCGGGGAGAAAAATGTCCTAGCACAGCAGAGGGAGCGAACTTTCCTTGCAGTGGACGAAGCTATTGACTCAATGTATTTGTTCCATCTCAGGTCAGCAGTCAACGTGAGACCGAGCAGTCGCAAAGAGATGCTCTCGTGGAGTTGATCGTCAGACATTCTAATGGGGCCAGGGATGGTTCTATGGCGAAGGTAACATTTGGCAACATAGAGTTATCAAGATCATGAAACTGGAAAAATGTGTTTAGCCCTTAATGACATACAAGCTGACCTGATTACTACATTGGTGGTGACACGTCAAGTTTGTCAACAGTGCAAAAATGGGCAGGTGAATCTAAGAATGGAGGGGAGAGACTTAAAGAATGAGTCAATGTTTTGGATTCCTGTAATTGCTACCGACGCGTAGAACATTGATCGTATTCCCTACATAGCGATCGATTGCATGCGATTGACGATAAATCAATTAGCCAATGCTATTACCATATCTCGTGAGAAAGTTGAGAAAATTCGGCACAATGAACTTGGCATGATAAAGGCTTCTGCTCGGTGGGTGCAACGTCTTCTGACACCTGATGAAAAGCGCACCAGACTAATCACATGACAGGGAAACTGTTGTTTGAAATCTTGATTAATTTAAAAAAACTGTCTACTACTCCTTGGTCCGTTACGAACGAGGGCTGAAAGGTCCATAGGCTGACTATGAAGGATTAGTGTTAGATCTGTGAAATATTGTATCAATATATTTATCAGCAGTGCAAAAATGGGCAGCTGAATCTATGAATCGATAGGAGAGACTTAAAGAATGAGCCAATGTTTGGGCTTCCTGTAATAGCTACAGACGAGTAGAACATTGATCGTGTTCCCCACATAGCGATCGATTGCAGGCGATTGACGATAAATCAAATCCCGTAAGAAAGTTGAGAATATTATGCACAATGTAATTGGCATGACGAAAGTTTCTGCACGGTGAGTGGCGCGTCTCCTGATACCTGATCAAAAATGCACCAGGATGATCGCACCATGGAAAAATCTGTCATTGTCAGATCCAGTTGGTTTCCTTGAATGTGTCCTAACCCAAGATGAGTGATGAGTTCATCAATTGAAGCCAGGGCCACAAAGAGATAAGTCATCCATTGGAAACGCTTCACCTACTGAGAAGAAGCCCAATGTCATTTCATCTGCAAGGACGTTGATGGCCTTGGTTTGGGATGCATTGTGCTTATTGACCGTTTTCAAAAGGTAACACTATCAACGGAGTGTAGCATGCCAATGTGTTAAAGCAGTAGCGAATGGCTATCAAGACCAGTTGCCCAAGAAATATGACGAAAGTTGTCTTGCTTCATCAGATCAATGCTCTAGGACACAAGTCCTTGGCTGCAGTGACTTTGAACAAGTTGGTGATTTTCTCTATTTTCCAGATTTGCCACCATATGATTTCCATCTATTGCTCAACATGAAAAAATAATTGGCTGGAAACTAGTATCGTGATGATAATGACCTTCATGTCTACTGTCGATGACTTTGTGCATTAGAATGAAAGCGTCTGCACCAATGCATCAAAGAATTGCAACATCAAGGGAAGACTTGTGAGGGCCACAAGGGGGACTGTTGAAAAATAAACCACATTTGCTCACACTCCTGTTCAACGTATGGCATTTTCAGTCGATCCTCGTATTGTATAGGGAACCTGTGAGTATCGCAAACATTACACAGTATTAATGATCAAGGTCTTAAATAATAATAATAACAACAATAATAATATTAAAGCGTAAAGACATCAGAATATCATATGAACATCATGACTGACAAGCGCTTTGAGAGTAATCGTCCTGATATCACACTAGTCCGTATGTATGTACCCTGATGCATTTTGCGTTATCTTCGGATGAGAACATTGTGAAAGTGAAGCCGGCGAAAATGAAGTAGCATCAAGGCAAATTGGAGAACTGTACCTGTGGTTGCTACAACCGGGACTATTTCCAGGCATGCGAATGCCTCTCAGGACGCCTTGGAGACGTGTTGCATCATTGAGAATGCGCAGGTTGCAGCATGGTAAAGCTCTGTGAAAGTCCTATGTATCTCACCTGCGGTTTGAAGATGAGAGTTGGAGCATGATCACCCGGCCGAAACTTGTAAGTGTCAGTGAGCATATCAAATCAAATCAATCCTGATATCCCACTAGTCTGCAAGAGAACCTCTGGATGGACACAGATACATTTGGCTGGCGCTATCATTGAATGTGAACACCGTGAAACTGAAGCCGGCGAAAATGAAGTAGCATCAAGGCAAATCGGGGAACTATACCTGTGGTTCGCACAACCGGGACTATTTCCAGGCATGTGACACTCTCGCGGGACACCTTGGAGAAGAGTTGCATCATTGAGAGTGCGCAGGTTGCAGCATGGTAAAGCTCTGTGAAAGTCTTGTGTATATCAATGTCTGTGCGGATATCAAATGAAATAATAATAATAATAATAATAATAATAATAATAATAATAATAATAATAATAAACCTCTTGGCGGTCAACGTTAAAACGCAAATCTCTAACAATTTCAATGAATACTAATAAAATTTCATACCGGATCGGTCTTCACCCGGATCAACAAGAGCCGCGTCCCTCAGAGAGGAACCAGTCTGAGGACGAAAAATCTGTTACTGGAACAAACTCCTCCACGAACGAAGAGACACTAGGTCACCAAAACCGGATTATTGTCAACATTGGACCAAGTGACTCAATACCAAATCGACTAATAAAAAGAAAACGAACGAAATGGACCCGCGAAGAGTATCGACAAGTTATGACATCTTTCTTCTTTGCCCACACTTTACGAAGGGCTTTATCAATGTATTTTTTTTCAGTGGAAAGTGTCATGATGCCATTTCTAACCTTAGGTCCCTGGGCGGGACCCGGAAAGAAATGTGTAAACGCCAGATATCAAAGAAAATAAAAATAATTATAATAATAATAATTCTTTTCTTCAGCTTATCACTCCTTTAGAGGTTATTTAAAACCAGAAAATATTTTTAGATTGTAAGAATATTTCTTGGAGATAATAATCGATTCGTGCTTCATGCCTTACTAATTAACCCTTATATTGGCGTGGAAGTGGTGGAATCATAATTTTCCCAATGGTATTTGCGGGTAAGTGAATAAAATGACTCCAATGTGACCTGAAACTCGGATCTCCGATAAACAATTCTTAGCCATTATCCACTAGATCACACATACATCCATCATTATAGCACCTTGTATTCTCAAGCGATCATCCACCAAGGTTCAGACCAGGTTCGACATTGCTTAACATCGGTGATCTTATGAGAACGTCTGTTTCAACATCATGTGGCTTAAACCAGTAATAATAATAATAATAATAATAATAATAATAATAATAATAATAATAATAATAATGAGAAGAAGAAGACGAATAAGAAGAAGAACAAATAATATTTTGATGATTGAGTTTTCCTATCTTATACGATCTCTTGCCAACCGTGTCTATCTGATTTCATTATTAAATCCTTTAATTTTATTTTTTCGTTTCTAAGGATATTTGTGGAGATCGTTGCCGTCTAATCTTAACCTTAAAGTTTATAACATTTTTCAACCTACACATGTCGTCTGCTACAAAACCTGACTGTCATAATCCATTATTAGCCCTGTGATGTATAGTTCTAAAGTCCTTTGTTAGCCGAATCGATACAATTCCCAGTCCAGCGGAACCATCCCCCCTCTTTCGCTTGCATGTACAATTACTGAACGTCATTCATACCGGGATATAAATGTTTTATGTCCAGTTATAAATCTTCTTTTCTTTTGATCCCGAACAGTCAGTTCTAAGTATTTTTTTGTTTATTAAGGGTACCGAATATATCTCGTTGGATACTAGTATATTTGTTTTATTTCGTTACTGTCGAGTGTAATTTCCAAGTTTTTTTTTCGGTTCTTGTGTTTTTGTTAACTTTCTGCTTCATTTCTTTTACTTGATTAAAACCGTTTCTTCTTGATTACGTGTTTTCTGATCTAACCAAAAGATTTTTTTTGTTATTTCTACATTTAGCGTCTATTATAAACACTCTCTGATTAGCAAACCAAGGCGGAATTATTTTTATATGTTTATAACATTTACGATCTATTTTTTAATCTCTCTCTCTTCACATGGTCGTCTGTAGACATCATCTCTGAGAAAGTCTGAATGCTCATTGATTTCATGATTTTCTGATCCAAAATTCGCAGGTCTTTTCTTTTTAGAAAAGATTTATTTACTATTCTGCACCCAATCCTAGGTTCAAGAGCCGCTCAAAGTAGTTGATTACTGAATGAGGTCGTTGTATACACGTAAGAGTTGGTATGAATTATATAGTATGAAGTATTTTTTTTTACAGTAAGGTTCGGAGGCAATGTCATTTGCATGGCGGGTGCTGGAAAGTGGTCTGAAAATCCCCTGCCAGAATATCACATCAGTACTACATTTTAGGTCTGATCTTGCGCTTGTAACGATAGAACATAGCGTGTGTAGACGGATACTTACTTAAGCGGTACAAGAACCAGAAAATCTTTCTTGCATCTTTTGCGAGGGACCGTATGTACATGTTCCAATTGACGTCGAGTGTGAGTTTGTGGCCAAAAAGTCGTTCAAGACACGGTGCCTCACCGAGGAGACATACATTCATCGTGACTGGCGGTCTTTCGGGGTCCGATCGGCGGTAAAGGAATGTAACTAGCTTTTCGAAAGAATGAATGTAACGAGCCACTTTTCCCTCATTGAGAAGTCAGTTCGAGATCGGATGAGAGATGAGCTGTCGATGTGGAATTTAAGGGGTGCACCTGTATATCGTCTTATCACCAACATTGATGTTCATAAATGTTCTGCGTATATTCTTAGGCAGATCATCTATGTAAAGCTAAAAGAGGGTTGGCCCGGGAAGTGACCCTTGGGGTACGCCTGCAGTGACCGGCATGACAACGAAGGACAAGCCGTTAATAAGCACATTCAGGAAACTACCAGTTAGGAAAGATATTATAATTATATAAAATATATATATATATATATATATATATATATATATATATATATATATATATATATATAGTGTGTGTGTGTGTGTGTGTGTGTGTGTGTGTGTGTGTGTGTGTGTGTGTGTGTGTGTGTGTGTGTGTGTGTGTTGGATATATAAAGTTTGGTCGTAGACATGAAGAGACTCGAATTTTACTGAGGCTGCTTGGAAAGAAGTTGTCCGGGTGAAACTTCTTCCATATTAATGGAGTACGAAGTGCATGTATGTGACTCATCTATGACTTGTCTTATCTCTAAAGGCATGAAGTACTGGAAGTAAGAAATGTACATCATTTTCATAAATTAGCGAGAGGTTTGCTATTTTCATATGTGGAAAAGGGTTGTCAGGGTTGAAAATAAATCATGGCCAACTAGGGCTCTTAATTAGGAACTCTTAATGTTACAAGATATTTTCCTCTTTTGAGACGTTAGATCTAGATCAGATGAGAGATCAGCTCCCAAACTGGGCCTCTAGACATCTGAAGGCGTAAATATGTGCTGTGGTATCATTTGAACAGATGTTACGAATCATATAGTTTATAGTTTGTACGGAGTGATATTTAGCAGCATTTATAATTAGTTGTTTTTCTGAGAGGACAAGTGGCAACAAGTTTCCTCAAGATACCAGCGTTTCTCCTCATATTCTAGTAATGTATTAATACTATATATATATATATATATATATATATATATATATATATATATATGGGGGGAGACACGGTAGAGTAATGGATTGAGGAGAC
Organism: Acanthosepion esculentum; assembly: GCA_964036315.1. Classification (NCBI taxonomy): domain Eukaryota; kingdom Metazoa; phylum Mollusca; class Cephalopoda; order Sepiida; family Sepiidae; genus Acanthosepion; species Acanthosepion esculentum. The sequence goes on along the minus strand of OZ038503.1, from coordinate 36,595,564 downwards.
ATCGTAGAGGCTTGGATTGAGGAATCAGAGAGACGAGTTCGAATTCCAGTCGAATCCATTACATTCCCTTACGTGCTAATACGCTTCGGAAAAGTGTGAATACTATTCTTCTCCCTCCAGCTATGGGTAAATACCAGGCCAGACTGGGTTCTATAGCCTTGGATGGCAACTGGTCTTGGAGAAGGACAACTCTGAATTAAAAACTTGCAAGGGTTTCTTTTGGAGGCCCTCTGTATTCGACCCTTCAAAAAGTGTGGATGGTTTTTGCACAAAACCTTCACCACTATAATCAAATCTCATGTGCTAGTGTTTATATAATTATTCTTATAACTTTATCAAAATAAGTGTATTGATCTTTATATTTTGGAATTATATAATTTACCTTTATATCCTTATTTTTCCTAGATAAAATGTTCTTTGAAGCCTTAAAATAAAATGTTATTTCAAATTGAGACTTTTTCTTGACATCGTTCTGATCTTTATGCTCCCTACTGCTTATTTTCGAAAGGTTGTCATAGCAGGGGGTGATAGTGAGGACACGCTATAAACAAAAAAATGGTTCCGCAGTATGCATCACGAACAACTTCTGGCCAATAAGTCCAGCTCCAAGCCGTAGAATAGGTGAATGCAGATACCTGGCGCCTCATAACAAGCTATACGAGCAGATGGAGCTCGACTGCCCAGAAAGTAAATCTAGGAGAGGAAAACGCTGATTTTAATTCGAAAGGCAAATCCACTGTTACCCTGCTGATAACCACAAGGCTAGGTGCAAATTCTATTTGACCAGACTAGACATATGTGGTTTTAATGTGATTATGTTGAGCATGATACGAAGAAGCAGGACTTTATTGTCGCAGAGAAACACACAGATATATCTCCGACAGACTCGTCCACAATTAAACAAATTAAATAAAATAGGTATTTTCTCATACGCGTTCGCTTATTTCATATGTCTGCTACAACCGTTCTCTGGGAACATTAAACGAGACGGCATACCCACGAGAGCACCTATACTAAAAAAGAAGACACAATGATAAAAACGATAGAGTAAAAATTAATTCCTACACAGAAAAATTGATTTTTACAAAAAAAAAAAAATCAACAAAATTGCCTGTTCTTTTGTCTCCAGTCAGCTCACGAAAAAATTATTGATTGGATCCTGTCTGGAAATATCGATTTTGATTACGAAAATAAAATCTCAGTTGATTTTCGATTTTTAGCTCTATTTAGGCACGGAGATCTTTAAGACGCTTACATAGACATTTTTATTCGAAATTTTGCGTCTTACTGTGAAGTTATAGTTAGCAGGTAGTCTCACTGGCAATTGATAATGGCCGCGGCGCTAGGAATGTAGCCCTGTATCAGACTTGGTCAAATCTTGTAAATATCCATCTGTTAAAGAAAAATGTCGCAAGCTTTTTGTAGTGAACACTAGCAACCCTAATTGTCACCCAGTATTAAACCAATTTAAACGTATGACGAAGACGCTTACCAGTTGGTATGAGATTATTGCCTTAAGTTTTTTTAGGAGAAACATTTATTCGATAAAAATACGTAACTCTAATGACCTTCAAATTGGGAAAATCTTTTTTGTTGTAACACTCCAGCCAGTTCTTGAAGATCACTTTGTAGCTCTCCGACGTTTATTATGATATGTAGTGTATATAATGGTTAACCTTAGATAGTTAAACCGGGGTAGCATCTTCTCTGGAGTATCGGTTCTTTGGAAGAAGCTGTAGGAATACAGTTTCCTTCTTGGAATAATGGAATGAGGAGGATTGGTCTCAATGAAACATGGAATGGTGGGCCTTTTTTCTTTTTTTAAATTATTTCACCCACAAGCTACACAACAAAGCCACGGACATATAGGGAATTACTGAATGTGAAAGGAATATTAAAAACATTATTAAGGAGCGAGGACAGTTAAAGAAAATGAATTAAGGAGGTAGACTAAAACGATAGATATTGCCTTTAGATTTTTGAAGATCAAATTTGATTGGAAAGCAAGGAGCCTGAAAAAGTCAAACAAGCGAGAAATGAGAGGAAAGAAACTGTTAGCGTAAAACTCATGGTTAAATCTATAGTTCCAGTAAGTGTACATATGGTTACATTTATAATTCCAAAAAGGATACTTATGGTTACATCTATAGTTCCAATAAGGTTACTTATGGTTAAATCTATAATTCCAATAAGGTTTCTTATGGTTACATCTATAATTCCAATAAGGTTACTTATGGTTACATCTATAGTTCCAATAAGGTTTCTTATGGTTACATATATAATCCCAATAAGGTTGATTATGGTTACATCTATAGTTCCAGTAAGGTTACTTATGGTTACATCTAAAGTTCCAATAAGTTTACTTATGGTTACATATTTAATTCCAATAAGGTTGCTTATGGTTACACCTATAGTTCCAATAAGGTTACTTATGATTACATCTATAATTCCAATAAGGTTACTGATGGTTACATCTATAATTCCAATAAGGTTTCTTATGGTTACATCTATAATTCCAATATTGTTCCTTGTGTTTACTTCTATAATTCCAATTAGGTTACTTATGGTTTCTTCTATAATTCCAAGAAGGTTACTTAGGTTTACATCTATAATTCCATTTCTATAAGAAGCTAGGAGATATTGATTGACATTCATATAAATTTCTGAAATGAAACTTAACTAGAAAGATAGAAGCTGGAATAGGTTTCCACACGTGAACAGTTCGAGAAAATATTTTTTTACATAGGACTTATGGTTTACTGTAGAAATTTCCACTAAAATGTTGGGATCTTGCCGACAATCTAGAACTGATCATGAATTCACAGGGTTTAGGTACCGTCGAGGAGATTTCATCAGAATATATACCAAGTAAGTATTTATAGAAACGTCACTGAGAGGCTATCTTACAGCAGTGGGGAAAAGACTGATGCCAAAATGTCAGGTCAGTATAAATAAAATTGAAGATTCTTATTCGGATGTTATCAATTAAATCTAAATATATACCAGGTGCAGCAGACCACATGTGGCAACAATATGGTTGAATGGTGGACTTGTAAATATGTAAGATAGATTCGGCTAGGGAAAATTGTATCGCAGATCCAAATTTCCTAGCAGCTGACCTAGCAATTGATTCTATATAATCTTTCCACTTCATGTCAGCGGAAAAAAAAACTTTGCTTAGCTGTGAAAGACAAAACTGGTAGAACTAAGTGATGTAGGTCAAACGAACATTTGCCAAGGAAATAAAGACAGGGTAGTGAAAGGCTTGCGATATTTTGTTAAACGGAATGGGGTTAGTTGTTTGAAGTTAATTCATGAACCGCAAGATCACAGGGACTTTTGAAATCTATCAAGACTGAAACATGAGGATTGGGCAGATCCAGCTCAGATGCGAACATCAATATACGATTTTCGGTCTGATTTGGCTCTTGTAGTGATAGAGCATTTAAAGTGAAGCCCGATGCTTACAAAACTGGTACAAAGAACCGACCTAGCATCATTAGCGAGGGAATCTATATATAGGATGCACAAGGACTGCGCTGAACTTGAACTGTCAGCACCACAATAAAGAGATATCCCGTGAGAACCAGTGTCACGGAGTCTACAGTGAGGGGGTTGAAGTGTCTTTTTTGATAAAGGGCCAAGACCCACTCAAGGTTAACGAATGAATAGGTTTGCCAGACAACCCTTATATACTGGATATTATGAATAATCAAGAGTGGTCTCCCCTAGTTTTGTTACTATCGTTTAATAAATAATAAAGAAAATGATCAAAAGAAAAAAGTGTGAGAGAAATACTGAAAGAGAAAAGTGGAAATAAATGAGAGAATAAAAGAAAGAAAGAAGTAAATGATGGAACAAAAGACAGAAAATGACCAGAAAGCAGAGAAAGAAATACAAAATATAGGTAAGCAGCAAAAAGGCAGAAAGAGTTAATCACAAAAAAGTACGATAAAAGAAAGAAAAAAGGACGATAATAAGAGAAAGAGAGTAAGAAAAAATAAAGAAAGAACGAGATAATAAAGAAAGAACAAGACGAAAGTGACGAAAAGAAAAGAAAGGGAGAAAATGACAAGAAAGTGAGAAAGAAAATGTGAGAGAAATACAGAAAGAGAAGGAAAAAAATGAAAAAGTAAAAAAAAATTACAGAAATGAAGAAGGAAGTAAATGATGGAAGGAACGAAAGAAAACAGTTACAAAGCAGAGAAAAATCTACGGGGCATAGATAAGAAGTAAAAAAGACCGAAATGCCAAAAGAGAAAGAAAAATATAACGAGAGAACGAGAGAAAAAAAAGACAAAAAATAAACAACAAAACTGAGGAAAGGAAAAAAGAAGAAACTAACGACAAAGAAAGCGTGAATGAAATACAGAAAACGAAAAAAAGGAAAGAAAAAAGAAGGAATGAAACAAACTGTCAGAAATGAAGAAACAAGTAAATGATGGAACAGAAGAAAGAAAGAAGATGAAAAATGATAAAATGGCCACAGAACAGAAAAAAAAATACGAGATATATGTAGCAGCGAAAAGAGAGAAAGAGATAATGACAGAAACAAAGAATGATAATAAGAGAAAGAGAGCAAAAAATATAATGACAAGTAATGAATAGAGAAGAAACACGACGAAATAAAGATAAAAACAGTCAATGATAAAAAGTGAAAATCTGTGGAAACTGTAAAATACGAAAGAAATCAGACGGGAAACAAAGCACAAATTTGTACAGTTTGAAAAGTTATTTAAAAGTTTTAAAGGAAATAAACGAACGATACAAAATAAAAAAATAAGAATGAAAGCAATACAAACAGTAAAAAAAAAGTAAAGAAAAAAAGTATATCTTTTCTGATATTCTAACTTCTCTCATCTTTCGCCATTAAATGGTTGCCTTAAACAAATCTCATATCTCTAATCAAAATACACTAACAAACAAGTTTATTTTATAAAACTGCTGTCATTATCAACGCTAATAATTCTTTGGAAAGCGTTAATAACAACACGCCTGTTATGAATAATCAAGAATTGTCTCCCATTTCTTTGTTACTCTCCTCTTTGAGAGAGCTGTTTCTGTTTAATGGGACTATAAAAAGACAATATATGCGAACCTTGTATTCTCAGTTGAATAAAGCTTTCTTAAAGACTATGCCCGCACACTTTTATCATTACACTGGGCATGCCCAGTATTTGATAATATTTTGTCAACTGTCCCGTAATGACCTTTGAAGGACACTCCAAATATCCTGTATTTAATTTATTTTAAAATTTCGTAATAAAAATATATTTTGACATTTGTGGCTTATTTGTCCCCACTTTAAAATAATTTTCCAACTTTTTCACAAATACAGATGTGTAAAAATATACTATTCCAAAGATTCATTTCACAGTCTGAAAAGAAAAAAAGAGAAAAAATAATTAAGAAAACATTTTAAATACAACGTCTAACTTTATAAAAAGTCATCAATACGTATTCTAAAATGTGCCGACAGATAACCCACAAGAAATGCATTTTACACATTGCCGACAGATAACCCACAAGTATCTATAGTTTTACTAACTAAAGGTTCTTCTTGGTTGTAACTTAAATAATTATGCACTTACTTTTCACAGATTCTCTTGATGAAAATAACCCAAATGTAATGAGGAAAATAGGGTTGCTAGAATTTTATCCGTAACTGACCTGTTTATCTCTCTGTATTAAATATTTTTTTTCAAATGATTTCGCTTTTACAGAATTTCTTTTTCTTAGGTTGTATTAAATAATTTTCAAATGAGTGTTTCTTTTATTTTCCTCATAACCTATTAAAATCATTGCTTTATGTTAAACATGTCTCTCCATCCGTTTATATAATATATTATTGGTTTGGGTGTGTAGGCATGTATAAATTCATATATATATATATATATATATATATATATATATATATATATATATATATATATATATATATATATATATATATACACATAAAGAGAGAGAGAGAGAGAGAAATGCCTGTAAATGAACAGATTTTTCACACTTTAATGCGCGCATGTCCATGACATTGTAACATTAAAAAAAATCCATAATGGATATTTTTTCACGTTCTAATGAACGCTCAGCACGTTTTCAACCGTTGTGCATTTAAAAGCATAATGAAAAAATTACGCTAAATTAATTACAATACTTATACTAATGAACAACATATAGTTTTGTAGTACTTGCACCCCTGAAGATGATTTTGGAAGAAGATCGAAAGTACTTAAGAAATGAAAATAAAAGACATTTAACCAGCTATAGCACATTTCTATCATACTATAACATCAATACACGGAATATTATTAGTGAGCATGAACCGATTTTGTTAAAATATTATCAGAAATAATGTCTGTAATTTATCCAATCAGAACTTGCTGCCTAAATACACACACGCACAATCGCACATATATACATGCATATATATATATATATATATATATATATATATATATATATATATATATATATAAATATATTAGGTTGTCACACAAGAAATGACGCACTTGATAGGAAATTAATAAAAGGCTTCTGAAATTATTGTAACTAATTTATTTTGTTGAAATAGGCCCCATGTTGATGAATGACTGTTTTCCAACGTATCTCTAAATTCTTGATCCCATCTTTAAAAAGATATTCTCATCCTTTGATGTGATAAACAGTTCAAAAGCTTCGATTAGCTATTCCTTATTTGAAAAGGTTTTCTTGCGTATGAAAAGAATGAAAGTTCTTAAATAAATGCTAATCAGTAGCAGGGATATCAGATGAATATGTAGAATGTGGCAAAATTTCATAATTCTGGCTATGCAGCTTCTGGACAGTTGATTTAGAAACGTGCGGCCGTGCGTTGTCGTGCTGTAAAATTGGACCATCCCTATCCAAAACTCTAGGAGGTTTGTCATTTTTTTCAGTTTTTCGTGCATACACTCAATTATTCCACAATACGAGGTTGCTGTTAGTGTTTGCTATTGAGACAAGAATTTGTAACCCCTTTGAATGACCATCATACAGTAACCTTTTAGACGGATTATATATACGGGCGTTTCATTAAGACGGATCAAAGTCAGCAGTAAATAAATCAGTGTTATTAGCGAAAATTTATTTCTCTATTGGATCATGTTATTAAAGTCATGGCAATTATGTATGAAAAGTAATATCACCCAGATGTCCGCCAAATCCGAAAGAAAAGGAAAATAATCATTAGAAGCTTAAACTTAACTCACATTAAAATCAATGCAAGTTATTAGAACACACTTTAGAAGCAAAAATCATGTAACAGATTTAATAGTAGAAGTTAAACAAATCATAGCAAAATGAAGCTAAATCTCAGAGATCCGAAGCTGGTCATCAATATAGTCTCCTTCCTTTTCATTATTATTTCAGTTACGAGATTTAGTCAAAGTGTAATGCATGTTCTTTTATTACAAAGGATCAAATAGAAGTACAAGAAGTGCACCAACATGAAGACAGTAGTACTCATCAAAATACTCTCTTATTCACACAATTTACATTGTTCGGACTATTGTCCTCATCTTTGTCGACATATTTATAACAACGTTTCGGCCGTTGTACGCTCCGGCGTTCTTCAGGTGGTTGGAATGTCAAACTGAACCCTTTATTTCGCTCACTAGGGTAGACTGTTCTAGTTCCACGTGTTATATCTAATGGATATCAATTATCAGTTATCTCCTGTTAATTCACCTCTCCAAGTTGTCCACTGTCTCAACCAGGTATTGAACTCACACTCTTTGGGTATATTTCACTGGATCTAACCAACGCCTTTATCCACTGTGCTTTGTTTAGTTCCAGTGGCAGGACCCAAAGTGTGTGAGTTAAGTTCCCGGTTAAGGCAGTGGAGAACTTGCAGAGGGAAATTAACAGGAGATAACTGATAACTGACATTCATTAAGACATGGCACGTGGAACTAGAACAGTCTACCCCAGTCAGCAAAATAAAGGGATGCAGTTCGACATTCCAACCGCCCGAAGAAGGCCGGAGCGTACAACGGTCGAAACGTTGTAATAAATATGGCAACAATGATGAGGACAATAGTCAGAATAATGTAAATAGTGTACATAATACCTCATCTCAGAAATATATACAGATACTGAATTTCTTATTCCTCAAACATATTTTCTAACTTGGAAGTGTGGCATGTATTCCCGTTTCCGAAAACCTCCTAGGTTGCTTTCTTATCTATCTACGTATTGCCATTAACATTTGATCAGTGGAGTACGGCTGTCAACTGAATTCCCTCTTCACGAAGCGAAGCAAATGGAGCCATCCTGTTTTCCTTTCACCGAGTTTGTAAGCATTCTGTAAATACAATATGCCCAGGTCTTTGAATAGTGACTGGTGTAAACTGCGGATATTATCATGGCTCATCTGATAGCTTTCATAATGTTTGACAATAGAGATGATTCTCTCACCTGAAATAAGGGTGTCAGCTTATTTGGCTTAGTCCTTATTCAACGACTTGCCCTCCACTTTGGATACTGCCCCTGGTGTCCGTTTATACAATCTCTCGAGGATTGTCATTAACCCATCTCTTTACTATGTTAAGTATTTAACATTGTGGAAAATCAAACATTCTACCACATCTCATTCGTTCTACGTCTGTCTAGAGCAGTGCTTCCCAACCTTTTCTACATGACGGCACACTATTGAGTTATTTAAATTTTCGCGGCACAGCTATCACAAAAATTAAATATTTTTCACTCATAAAGCCTTTTTGCAATAAAAAAATAAAAAAACAACTTGTCCATATTTAAGGGTAAATTGAATTTAAAATTGAAAAAAAAATAAATCTAAAATAATTTTTATTATATTTAATTTGTTTTTTTTGTTTGTCTTACTAAAACTTTAATTTACAACCCCTAATAAAAATATGTACAAAGAATCTGTAAATATTGTGAACGAGATATATAGACGATATAAACTGGTGACAAAACAATACCTAAATTTTTAACGATTCCGATTCCCAATTGAAAAGATTCAAAATGGTTAGGAAAAGGTAAAAAAATGTATGAGAGTTAGGAGCATTACGTAAAACCTCACATAGTACAGTTCTGTGTTTGAATGCCGATTCCCGATACTTTGAAAAACTCCTGATATTCCGATTAATCGTCCCATGACTAATATAAACCATAATAACGCTTACCAATTAGCATGCGCGAAACGTTTAGATTCCAGAAATTCGGCGATTTTGAATTGAGCGGTGTCATCATGATAAGGAAATTGAATGTCTTTATTAAACAAAATGAAATTAAATGGCTTCTAGGTATTATCTCTTCGCGGCACACCAGTAATCATTCCGCGGCACAGTAATGTGCCGCGGCACAGTGGTTGGGATCCACTGGGATAGAGGGTCAGTCATTTCGAAATATGTTTATATGTAAAGGCAGAGAATGTATTCATATGTTTCCATTGGTGTTTTATGTGTTTACGATGAAGAAAATAACAAAATAAAAACGATGAATTAAGGTTACTTGGAAGAATCATCAGTCTTTGGTCATCGTACCTTTTTTGAGATGTTACATTTTGAGATGTTTTAACAGAACATGTTTCATCATTACTGTAAATATTTAATACTTCATGAAATATCCTGCTTGAGCGTTGAATAAATTTCACATGATTTAAATAATAAATAGTAGAAGATTGAAACAGGTTTTTTAATTTTAATATATTTTTCTTTCAAAAGTGGATACCTACTGGCGAAATTATTGACTGAATTGGAAAATATAAAATTGCAATATAAAATACACAACGGCTTTGTTTGACAAAACTTTTAGTTTTATACTTGTAATTTTATTTTTAAACACAAGCCAGCTAGAAATAAACAAACATCATAGATTTTTAAAGCATTTCCATATACTGAAAATTCTTGAAAATTTTCAAATATTTCAAAAATCTTGCTCAATTTATTCCCTTCATAACTCCCTGAATACTCGTATTAAATCTGCCAATGATAGGAATGGAATGCATGAAAAAATACGAACTGTTAAGTGATCGAAAACAGGCTATATAGAAAGAAAAAAAATGACGAAAGTGTAGAACTCAAATTTCTACATTTTTCCAAGACTCCAAAATAGTTTGGTCAAATCTGTGCAAAAAAGTGGATTACAGAGGACTTTCGACTTCATACACTTTCAAAAAAATCTCGATCCCTCATTGTTTAATAAATATACGAGTAGGCGTGAGTATCCACCCACGCTTAACTAATTTTTACAGCTCGAGAATGAATTCTAAGTTCGCGCCAAGTCTAAGTGAACAAAACGAAGCAAATACAAATAGAAACTCATTCACACACGCCAGTGAGAATTCTGACATCAAATGAATTGCAACTAAACATCACATCACACAATCTTAAGCTTTTCGTTCATACGAACATTATACAACTTAATGATATTCACATTCACTCACCAAAAACTCATCAATGAACTCTATATACATTCACTCACCAAATTCCTTACGCAGAAGTTAAATAAATTCCTGCTAACAAATCAACTTTATTTCTCAACATTCGACAACATTGTATTACACAAAACAATTAAAGTTAGATATCTTCTTTGATCACAAAATTGCATTCAACTTTACAAACATTTATTACTTACATGAAAAGTAAATTCTTAGATATAAAGTATTTCTCTTGCAGTTAATTTACAGAATATTCAGTAACAGATTCTTAGAAACAACTTTTCAAATAGGAACTTATTAACATAACTTAATCTTTCACCAAACTTTAGTTCAACATAAATAAAACTAATAAAATGTCACCTAAAAAGATCGACTCCATTTTTGTAAAATATTTTCGTTACAAAAATATATTGAAAATTACTTGTTATTCAAATATTTGCCTTTTGTCTTTTATCACAAATGTTTCTTGTTTTCTCTTGTTTTTGCATTTTGCTTAACATATTCCTAGAGTAAAAAATTGTATGGATTGATTTGGGTGAAAAGCTTTCTTCTTCTGTCTTCTTGAATACCGTTCAAATTTTGTCTTTTTCTCAATCTCCTCTATTCTCAGTTTTTTTTTCCTCACTTTCACTCCTGCGTTCTAGTAGCATTCCCACCTTGCTTAGGGGTGAAAGGATTACTAACAAATATTTATGTGCACATCAGTGAATACGACTGACAAGAAAGATCTTTTAAAGAATTTCTGGTTTTCGATGGTTCTAATTATTTTGATCATTCTCCGGGCTTTCTCGTGGAGATAATGTGTCAGGAGAAGATGTGATGTTTGTTTATGAGTTTTCATCAAATCATATATTGTTTTTCTTGTTTGCACCGACTTTATGATGTTTGAATAAATGTATATTTGGATAGAAATTGAATTATTTATTTATGTGTTATTGACATAAAGTGGGATGAAATATTTTGCTAATTCCGAATGTATATTTTCTGGCCTTGGAATCATATTTTTAAAAATTAATTACACACATACACACACACGCATACACACACACACACACACACACACACACACACATATATATATATATATATATATATATACACACATGTATATTAATATATGCACACATATATATGTGTGTGCATGTGTGTGTGCGCGCGCGTGTGTGTGTATCTATTAGGTAAAGTAATTACAAAGTAGGACACATGATACAGTGGATAAAGATGTTGGTTAGATCCAGTGACAGGACCCAGAGGGTGTGAGTTCAATACCCGGTTAAGGCAGTGCAGAGCTTTCAGAGGGAAAACATTAACAGGAGATAACTGATAACTGACATCCATTAAACATGGCACGTGGAACTAGAACAGTCTAACCCAGTGAGCGAAATAAAGGGTTCGGTTCGACATTCCAACCACCCGAAGAAGGCCGGAGCGTACAACGGCCGAAACGTTGTATTAAATTTGGCGACAAAGATGAGGACAATAGACCGAATAATGTAAATAACGTTCGTATAAGTTGTTTCCTTCGGAAATCAAGGTGAATCGAAACGTCATTTAGAGTAACAGATCCCAAGCATAACTGAAAAATCCTAAATATTGCTTTATGTTTTGTTTTGTTCTTTTAAAGTATTTCACACCAAGCAAGGCGGGAGTGTTACTAACACGCAAGGGGTTGCAGAGAGTGAAAGTAAGAGAAAAGAGGGATGTTTGAGAAAGGGATAAAGAGAAGGACGGGAATCAAGATTAAGATATCGCTTGACATTACATTTAATTTTTTGAAGATTATAGTTATTATGAAATTAATAGGAAGGGTGTTCCACAGTCAGGAAGGGCGAGAGAAAAGCTGTTGAATTAGAAGAGGCGGTGAAATTTAACTGTTTCGGCAGTAAATCTGTGAAACCGAGATGTCAATCTAATAGCACACTTTAATTCATGCAGTCGGGGCACCAGTAAAAATAATTCTTCAAAGTAGTTGCCATGAAATAAATTTAAAAAAGACAGAGCGAAGCCACATCTCGCCTATCACACTGCATGTCCGTCATCCGAGATGAACAGCCGGGTGTAAGTTGTATAATAATTCTAGTTTGTCTATGTGAGATTCAGATGATAATGTATATTGGTAAGGGTTGACGTGTGTGTGTGTGTGTATCTCTGTGTGTGTATCTGTGTGTCTGTGGGTGTGTGTATGGCACACATTATGTTTGTTATTTTCATGTTGATTAGGGAACGGTTATACGTGCATACCGTTTGACATGTCTTTACACATATACATCGAAGAATAGATCCAAGGACGTTTTTTACTAATGTTCCCCATATAGAAAGCCTAATCGCCACTCATTGTAGAGGGTGACTGGAGGCGGTTATTTTCGTAATTGATAAGATTAATGGAGCAGTTTGTACCTGATAAGTGAGATAGGTAAAGGTTAATTCTAAACAGTTGTGGTCAGCCTTCATTGATTCTGTTTCAACAAAGAAAATAGTTCTTTCGAAGAATCTATCTCGGTGAAACCTACGCCTTACCAAAGAAATACGATGGGAATGAGGGTAGTTTGCCTCAATGTATACGTCGTGGCAGGTATTAGCTGGGATGGATAGAGTTAATGGAACTAAGTAATGTAGCTTGTCCAAAAACACATACAAAACAAAACAACACCTCTATATATACAGAATGCAATTGGCAAATTGTCGCCATTTTATTTTTGATTGCGCGCATGCGCGTTGTTTGTTTTTGATTTTGTTGTTTGTAAAGTATACTCGGGTCAGGTGGGTATCGTCTGTGAGAAAAAGAGCACAATGACACAATTCATATCTCCAGAAATTTGCAAACGGTATGCTGTAATGTTTTGCATTCGCGCTGAAAGATACAATACCAATATTTCAGAGTGTTTGGGCTTCAATCTGGAGAGAGTTCAGAGGATTCGGAAAGAGTTGGGTGAGTCTGATGATGATTATGATCGTGTAGCAGTTCGAAAAATTTACTCTAATTGTTCTGATAAGAAAAGTACTCCAGAATTTGTTTTTTGAAAGTCTCGGACTCAGAGGTCTACATCAATTGATAAGGAATTGCAACCTTGAGTCAAGAGGCTGGCTGATGAAAGACTGCATGTCTGGCAACAGGATACTGCACTATGCCACATAAGCAGGAGCACACAGTAATGTCTGTCAGACAATTCATGCGACCACATCATTCCTTGCATCTGACTACCTAACTTCCAGAGCCAAACCACTTTGAGTATTATGTGTGCGGCGCAGTTGAGCGAGAGACCAACAAAAAGCCTTGTAACACCAAACAGGAACTGATGGCAATGATTATGGCAGTATTCACCAACATAAACAAGGAGACCGCCCAGAAGAGGTGCCGGAGATTCCGAAGCCGTCTGGAGGTCGTGGTTGAAGCTAATGGCGATTTTATTTAATAAATTTACTCTTTCGTATTTCAAGGTATTTTGCGTAATTTTGGTAAATATATCTGTTAAAATGCGATGTCAGTGTTATTTTCATATTTGCGTAATTTAAACGACAATTTGTCTATAGCACCCTTTATATATACATCCATATATATATATATATATATATATATATATATATATATATATATATATATATATATATGGCAAGAATTTCTGTATCGAAAAGTACTTATAACATTTGTTAATGTCACCACATTTGCATGAAAGAAAAATATATTGTGATCACTAAATTCGTAGATTGTCATTGCAATTTTCTGTTTTTATTTCAATTCGCTTTCCTATATATTTACCCGTATGAAAAATACTTTCTAATATATATATGTATATATATATATATATATATATATATATATATATGTATATATATATATACACACACACACCATGACTATATTTGTATGTATTATATATTTAAGTAAATGCTCTGTTTATAATAAACAGTATTAAAAACATCTACCATCCTAAACGTTCAGTAAATTTCATAGAAAATGTGCTTTCTCCGACAAGAATCGAACCTGCATTCTATACGGAAACGTCATATAGCCTGACGTTCTATACCAGTTTAGCTACGAAGGAGCGTCTGGTTTGCAAGTAAAAATAAAGCAGTAAAATCCACCTTGCTTTAACATTGTTCACAAGGCTCGGGGTATACTCGGAAGATAACTGCAATATAATTACACAATCCTATGTCTAGCCACGTTGTGTAATTATATGGCGGCTCTGGAATCATATCTCTGGCAAGATGACGAGGTGCAAAAGTACACGAAAGATAGATGCAACCGTACGTTCTATGCTAACAGTTTCTTCTATCGCACTTCTCGTTTGTGGAACTCATTTCCCAGTCAATTCTGATCTTCAAAAATTTAAATGCAATATCAGTTTCTTTCAATATGCCGGCAACAATGTCTCTGTCATGTCACTCTTTATTCTTAATTCCACTTCTTTTATTGTCCACTTTCTTTCATAGTATTTTTTTTCTCATATTCTCCAACACTCACAAACCCATTACTTCTTAGTGGCTTTAATGACTCGATTGGGGTGAAATGTTCGCATATAACTACCGCAGAATGAAACGACGTGTTTTTTATCGGGAAAATCTTCTTCCAAATCGGTCATGAATCAAAAGTCACATAATCGTCCAAACGTGTATCGCGTTATGCACTTCTCTGGCACATATCGATATATGTGTGTAAGACGAATGTTTTCTTTTATATATAGGCCACCAGTTGTCCTTATGCCTTACTTAGCTAAGTTTAGTATATAGATAAATCAAAAGAAGCACAAAATGTGACAGCATTTGAAAATTTCCCGGCAATTTTTTTTTTATATGAAAATCTAAAGGTTGGTCACTCATTTGAAACAAGTTTTGGGTCGCAATATTCTGCAAACACCTAAACTTCACAGACTTTTTATTCATTTTCACTCTCAGTACACCTTTGCGTGTTAGTGGCATTATCGACTTGCTTGGGATGAATTGATAAAAAAAAATCTACCTGTGTTAGTATAGCTATGATTATGTGATGGTCAACATATACCCGTTTACATTCTCTGTTTTCGGGGGTTTCGGGCTCCTAACACAATTATAGACACTTAAAAAAAAGTTGTTTTTGTTTTTTGTTTTTTTGGCATAAGTTTGTCAGTTTTCTTTATTAGATTTCTGAGGATGAAAAATAAAACTTCGTTTTTTATCCATAAAAATGACAACTAGCTTATCGTAATATATTCGATTACTGATGCACCAAATTTCCAACAATGTTTCCCCTATATTCAGCCAAAAAGCGACTCTTACTTGTTCCTTTTCTTATGGTCTTTCATTCTTTCATTTGTTATGCTTTGATACAAACCTATACTTAGTTCTTTGCTTACCTGAATAGCACGGAATTTGACAAGTGCGAAATTACCGTCAAAACCTCAAAGAAGTTGATTGGCAAAGATATGATTTTTATTGAATTCCTTTATTTCTTTCTTAAGACATCTGTTTCACAGTGGGTTTATATTATCCGAGATTAATATGCAACATGACAAAAATATAGATTTTTCAGTGACGTCTGAGGTCATAAAGAATATTAATTTTAGAGATTTCTCCCTAAAAATCTATTCTGCACTCTGCACATCAGCATTTACTTGGCTTAACATAATGGTAATGGGTCACCGAATAAGTATCGAACATCTACCTAGAGAACAGTTAAGGTGTATATTCATTTTTCTTTTAAGTATTTCACCCCGAGCACATCACGAAAATTCCCGAAGATGAAAGGGGTTAAGGCGATTGAATGAAACAGGAACAATAATGATTTAGTGATACAAGATTTACTAATTCACGCATAGCTGTGAGGAGACGAGGCAGATTCGTACCTTTCTTTAGAATATTTTCGCGTAAGTGAATATACCGAACCCGACTGGAAATGAAACTCTGCATTCTGATTAAAAAATACGAGCCAGTATCCATCTTACTACTCGGACATTCACGCTTACAGAACCTGGTATACTGTGAACGTTAGAATCTATATTATTTTCGCTCTCAATACATTCGGATACATATATATATATATATATATATATATATATATATATATATATATATATATATATATATATATATATATATATATATATATATATGATATAAATCAAGGATTTATTTCTTTAATCTTAATCCAATATTATTATTACGTCAAAGTTTGTTACAGTGGATACATCATATTTGAAAAAAAAAATTATTTACCAATCAGTGAATATTTTGCCTAGCGATCAGCGCGTTCAATAAATATTAGTAATTTTAATATACAGGGTGTCTCAAAAAAATGTACTCGCACTTTGAATGACGAGAAAACCTTTATTTATGAACATAGAGTGAAATGGAATAGCTTCGAATACAGAAGAAAAATGTAATGGAAGAATCATGTTCGCAAATGTTCAAATTGATGACCGTCATTGTCCAGACAACGCTGATAACGCGCACCAAGGGAAAGTGTGAGGACATTTTTTGAGACACCCTGTGTATATATATATATATATATATATATATATATATATATATATATATATATATATATATATATATATATATATATATATATATATATATATATATGAATGAAAGTATACATTTTAATGGATAACTTATTTGAGTAGGCACTCTGGTTATTTTATTTCCTCTACCGGTATTCGTACTCGTTAAAACTTAAGATAATCTTCGAATCTGCGTACCTCCTTGCCGAATGAATTACCGTATGATCCAGCGTGCATTGACCGCTTACCTGCGAAGAGCTTCACAATGAACCAACGCTTTTTTTCATTTAAAATGTAGTCCGTTTAGATCAGTGTTTCTCAACCAGGGTTAATATGAATCCTTAGTGTCCGTGTAATAGTAATGGGTTTCACCATAAAAAAAAACTAACAAATTCGAGCTTCCAGCTACTATTTTAGTGTTCCATATAAAAATTTTCCTTTCCGGAACGGTTGTTACAACTGAGATTGGAATTTCTACAGTAATCTACGCCATATTAAAATACTAAGAAAAGAAAAGCAACAAGCAGAAAACGAGATCAAGCGATGTAAGTTTTAGCGTCCCTTTTACTCTACCCGATATGTACATTGTAAAACTTGAATAAAAATTGATAAGGATATATAAAGGAAATATTTTATACAGTGTAACCTGGATATAAGAGAGTTGTCGGGACCGGAGAAGAAGTATCTTATATCCTGGTTTCTCTTATATCCGGGTTTGGTCTATTTTGTTTAGGTTAATACAGGCTCTAATTTGGGACCAGATTCAATCTCTCTTATAGCCGGGGTTTCTCTTATATCCGGTTCTCTTATATCCGGGTTACACTATATATATATATATATACAGTGTAACCCGGATATAAGAGAGTTGTCGGAACCGGTGAATAAGTCTCTTATATCCGGATTTCTCTTATATCCTGCTTTGGTCTATTTTGTTTAGGTAAGTATGGCTCTAATTTGGGACCAGAGAAAATCTATCTTATATCCGGGTTTCTCTTATATCCGGGTTTCTTATATCCGGGTTACACTATATATATATATATATATATATATATAAAAGGAAAATTATATGAAGATTCCTAAATTTATGCAATAGCAATATTAAAACAAACAAGTTTTTGTCCACCAAAATAAATTAAGATTAAAAGTTCTTAAGAAGAAGAAGATTCCAGATTTTTCGGTGGGGTGTCTTATTTAAATAAAGGAAAGTATTTTCAACCAAAGCCTAACTTCCGGCTTTTGATCAATTCGTCGACTATCGTTTCGACAATATTTATTTATGTGCTGTCTCATTTCAGGACATGTGCAATCATGGCTCCCCAGAGCTCCCAGCCCTTTGTAGCTATTATCAGAATGCCCAAAAGCTACAAAAGAGCGTCGAAGCACTGTAATATTCACTAGTGTCGAACTTCACCCCTTTTCTTTACACTGATGCTCACCGTGTACAACGTACAAGTTCCAGTCGAGATAGAGGGTTAAACGTTAAGATTTGAATTAGACTAACTAAGGAATAGACTTCGTCTGAACATTTTCCATGGAATTTAGGATATAGCAGAGACGCTTTTGATAAGTACTGCAAAGAGAATGCAGTGCTAAATTCGATATTAATTCTAAAAAATGAAATAAAACTACAAAATAAAAGTGGATTTTCAGGAACACGTGATGAAAGATGAAGGCATAGAGAATTTAAAACGCTCAGGACATTTTAAAGGTAAGTGGTGCAGACGAAAAAGCGAGTAACGTACTTTATGAGGATGTGCTAATGGGTGACAAAACCGGGAAAAGAGACTTGGTAAATTTAAACAATTACTTTGAGCGACATGAACAGAAACATGGTTGCCGGCATATTGAAATAAACTGACATATAAAAATAACGGTAGATAAAAACAAATATTCGTTCACTAGAGAAAACCGGAGATCTGTTTTGTTTTGTTTTTTAAATTACATTTGGTTTGTTGGTCATTTATTTTGTAGCGGCTTACTAACCCGTAGATGTTATTTAATGCTGAAATCTTAATAGAATTTAGAATTTACAATTAATTCAAGAGAATGGCATTATTTCATGATTAAATTGTAATTACGTCGCTGTATTTATTTTTTTACGAAATAATCTAACAGCATCAAATGAGGAATGAAATCTCTTATCTCCTTGCAAGAAATGAGATTAGTCAGCAATTTTTTTTTACAATGTATGCTATCTTAAATTGTACTATAAAATATATTGTTATTTTGCAATAACAATGTATTGCTGTTCATTTGTCTTTAAAATGTATAAAAATGTATTGTTTTATTATTATGGCTTTTTTATATAAAAATGTACGGAAAAAGTATTTTTAATACTACTATTTCGCTAATAGAATGTGCAAGAATCCTTCAAGATAGAGGGTTAGCGAATAACTGAGTAAAGGAAAGAGATAAGACATGTATATCATAGGAATATCTAGGATCAATGTGGAGTGATGGATAGCGGATCGGATTGAGGAATCGGAAAGCCGAGATCGAGTCGAATCCATTATATTCACTTACGTGATAATACCTTTGGGAAAGGTAGGAATCTTCTTCTCCACCCAGCTATGGGTAAACAGCAGGATGGCAGCTGGCTACCACAGAAATAAATGGCAACCTACAGCGGGAAAAAAAATCTGTCTCGTCAATCATGAATCGAAAGATACATGATCGCCTAAGCGTGTATATCACGCATGGCACATAAGTGACTGAGGCTAGATAACGGTTGACCATCCAAAGGGAAACCACGACTTTACCCAGGAATCAATTTGGTTGTCTGGTCGTTTGATTTTGATTAGCGGCATATCATCCTCTAGGGGTCATTAATGCCAAAATCTAAATATATTGTACAGAATTTTATAGCTTCGGATAAATATATTTTGAACGCAATTTTGTATGCCTTCAACTACAGATAAAATGTATTGTTGGTTATTTTGCAATAAAATGTATTGTTAGTAATTATACTATATCTACTATAAAATGTATTGTTGGTTATTTCGCTTTAAAATGTATTGTTGGTAAATTTACTATAAAAATGTATTACTAATAATTTTACTATGAAATTGATCATTGTAAAATCTTTTATATATATAAAATATATTGCTGGTAATTTCAATGCAAAAAAGTATTTTTCGTGCATTTTTATAAAAAATGAACAGATGATATTTTTTACTATAAATGTATGTTTTAAACGTTCCAAGTGTTTATATCCTTGTTTGGGGGTTCCCTATTTTCCCATAACTGCAGGTACTACCACATCGGTTTAGGGTAGACCTGAAAACAAAAGCAATTAAGAGGTGGTACTAGACCCCTCAAAACCTTCAATTTTACGATCAGAGGCCTTGCTACCGGTTGTAGTTCATTGTTATACACAGTGCTATGAATAATCAAGCGTGCTCTCCCCATGTTTTGTTACTCTCCTCTTTGAGAGAGCTATTTCTGTTCCCTGGGACTATAAAAGGACACTATACGCGAACCTTGTATTCTCAGTTGAATAAGCTTTCTTGAAGCTTACATCTGCAGACTTTACTCATTAAAACTATTACGATAATTAATATTATTATTACTATTATTGTCGCATTCTGCTTCATAACTTCTTCCTATCATCAGTATCTGACTTGTAACTTTATATATATATATATATATATATATATATTTAAAGACATTTATGATATGTTTAACGTTCTTTTTATAGATACAAGTATTTAAGCAAATGCTCTGTTTATAATAAACAGTATTCAATAATATTTACCGGCCTGAATGTCCGAGAAATCTTTCATAGAAGATTTTCGTTCTCTGTCCAATTCAATATATATATATATATATATATATATATATATATATATATATATATATATATATACAAATTATATATTATTATCATCATAGCCATTGTTATGAATAATCAAGAGTGGTCTCCTCTTGATTCGTTACTCTCCTCTTTGAGAGAGTTATTTCTGTTTACTGGGACTACAAAAGGACACTATACGCGGACCTTGTGTTGTCAGTTGAACAAAACTTTCTTAAAGCCTACACCTGCATACTGTTGTCATTACACAAATCACAATTTCGAATTAAATATTTCGCTTTAGATATTAAAGTAGAACAAAATTTGAATGATGAAAAATCCACATTATAAAAGTCTACAGAAATAAAATAAATTAGTGAAATATGCAAAAATAAAAAACTTCTAGCTATTGTGCAACGATGAAATTTATGTAATAAAAATAATTTGTTCCAATTAATTGTTCAGGAATCTCAGTAAAATGCGACTGAGTAATAAACAAATTCACAGATTTTAAATATTTTGTTGGAAAAATTAAAAACAGTTTAAATGTTGAGTAAAATAAAAGAAATTCAAAAAATTATAATCAAAATTAATTTATGAATTGAAAATAAAACATTTGTTGGTTTTGTAAATTTTAAGTTTTATTTGCAAATTGTTTTGAAAAATTTCAAAATTGAATCGACTGTGTTTTTAATAGAATTTACATTTTTTAATAATTACAAATTTCTACTTTCTCTCTGGCGATATCAAGCCTGAAATGTTCGTATCGAATAATAACCGAGTTTTATGAACGAGAAATAAAGGATTTCATCAATAATTAATATCCGCTGTAATTGTAAAAAGCTTTTATTTTCTTCTGAATGAGAAGATATGGAACTGTGAATGTACGGTGGACTCGACGAGTAATAATCACGTCATTTTGCATGGGAAATTTACAGAAACCGATAAGCTAGTTATCACCAAATGCCAAGCATGTGTTCATTCGTATTCAATAATATACAGTGCAGCTCAGTGTTTACTTCACGGCCATATCACTTTGAAACACCGGTTCTCAGAAGGTCGTCGAAGTTAAGCAACGTCGAAACTAGATGGGTGACCACTTGTATATGATAGGTGCCGTAAGCTTGGATGTGCGAGTGGTGTAACGTATAACGACGCTGATTTGGAAATCAGTTAGCCGTGTTCCGATTCCAGTCGGGATCATTGTATTCCCTTACGCTCAAATATCCGGGGTATTATTATTATTATTATTATTATTACTATTACTATTCTTCTTCTTCCTGCTATGGGTTAATTAGTTGATCTTGTATCAGTAAATACGTTTTAACTCCTAAAAAAAAATATTCTAAAAGTATTTTCTGATTTTGAAGAATCGTTAAGAGGTTGAGAAACCGTAAAATATAAAAAAAAACAAATCGATCAAATGAGTGCATGTCTTGTAATAGCTGTAACTTTTTTCTTCGTTTTTCTGATTATAATTTTCTTTTGACAGATAAAAGATGGAAGACATCAAACTAGTTCAGCAAATGAAAGGGCAAATCGTAATTGTCGCCTTAAATGCAGACCTTAGTGATTTATAGACCGATCGCTTCCTGAAAGTTGAACGGTCGTTTGGTGTTAAAGTTCGCAAAGAGCTGCAAGTCGAGGATGGTGATTTCACAGCAGTAGGCTTCAATAACTGAGCAAGCCTGTAAAGTTCAGACATCGGACAGTTGCATTGTAAGAAATGAAACTTTTGTATTGTCAACGAACACTCGTTGCCACTTTTGTGATGCCAACGAAAATTCGTTGTCACTTTCGTAATGCTCATTGTAGACTTTGTAATCGCAGATACAACTATAGTAACGCCGTCGAACAATACTGGTGTCAAACGCCTTCGAATAACACTGGCACTAATAGTACTTGCTCGATAATACTCCCTCGTATAGCAATCCGTATAGTGATCCGAATAGAGAAATAATATAGGGAATAGAGTAGAGAATAGCGGTCCGTATAGTAATAGAGGCTAGCGTAGAAATAGCGATCCGAATAGTAATAAAGGATAGACTAGAAATAACGATCAATTAGACACATGCTACCTCCCATATATGCGTTTCCTCTATGGTCACGTGGTCTACTTAATTCAATAATGGGATCGCCTGTATTTGCACACTGGCGATCTGTGTTCAAACTCAAGTGTCGGCAGCGATACTTTATTCCTATATAGCAGAAACTGAAAGCCGTCTATGTACACGTGTAGGACAAACATGATATATATTTCTTCTTTTTTTTGCTTATGTTCAACCAAAAGAAGGCCTAAGAGCAACTCAAAATAGAGGGTTACTGAATGATATAATTTTACAGGCATAAGTGGAGGAAGTACGAAGTGAATTTTATGGGGTCAATTCTAGTCTTGAAGAGTTTCAGCTTACATAAATCTGAAAAATAGTCACCAGATTCACAATGGCCACTCTCGGGGAGAAGCGGACCGAGAATAGCTTCCTCCATACTAGTAATACACAGGGAATGAAGTTAATGTACATGACCTGGTTGATCTTACAAGCGAAAGAGTAAACTTGTGTTACTAAGGGTTGTAGTTCGCCTGTACGTTTATCGTGCAAGAAGCGATACGGTAGCA
The DNA here is from genome assembly GCA_964036315.1 of Acanthosepion esculentum. Lineage (NCBI taxonomy): Eukaryota > Metazoa > Mollusca > Cephalopoda > Sepiida > Sepiidae > Acanthosepion > Acanthosepion esculentum. The sequence goes on along the minus strand of OZ038503.1, from coordinate 36,572,255 downwards.
AAAGACATGCGGCGTTTTCGCTGTCGGAAATGCGATGTAGAGTGGAAAATAATCCATCAACCACAATGCTGTGTAGACACGTTTGAACTTTCTCAAGATTGGGCAGCTTCGGTAAAACTGAGAGTTTGGTCTGATCTGGCTCTTGCGAACATAAAGCATATCAGGAAAAATCAGATCATTATTGTAGCGGTACCGGGAAGCGAATGTTTATCAACCATCTTTGTCAATTAATCGTATATATATATATATATATATATATATATATATATATATATATATATATATATATATATATATATATATATATAATGTGTGTGTATGTGTGTTCCACTTGAGATCTGGCGTGTGTTCGAGTCTCAGTAGGAGTTCAAGTCAAAGATACTCAATGAGAGGACAGCCAGGCATTATGATAGATGGAAATTCAGGGTCTACACGGAAGCACACGGATTCTATCAAAATGAATGCACATTTGTTTAGAACCTAGATATATCCTCGGCATAATCTCCGTTTATCCTAATCTTACGTCGAGGATATGTAAAGAATGTTCTTCGTTAATTGCAATAGATTTAACAATACAAGCGTACAGAGCCTATCGAAATGAACACAGGAGTAACAAGAGTATAGAATCAGAATATATACTCCTTTTATTTGAAACATTATTTTATTGCGTCTATCGGCCTGAATATTTTTGAAATCTTATTATAGAAATTTCACACTCCGCCTTAAACAGAACGTCTACTCAAATATTGGTATCCACTAAAAAGAAAAGTTTAAAGTTATGACATGAGAGATTAATAAACAAAATATCCTGTTTCATTAGTCATTTGTTTCTCTGTGTTTCGCATACCGAAGCAGTTATGAATTTTCGGGAATCTAAACAACAAAAAGGTACTTAAAAGCAGTATACAACCTTGTTTAATCACGACGTTCTTCTTACCCACGTTGGTTTATATATATATATATATATATATATATATATATATATATATATATATATATATATATATATATATATAATCAGAAACTCTGCGGAAATCCCAAACCTCTAAATTTAATTTTAATTCCTTGATATTTTGAAGAAATAAAATTGATTTCATCAATTCACAATGTTCTGGAGATATTTAAAACTAAAGTTAAAGCATTTCTTTTTTAAATCACAAAGTTTTTTATGTTACTATATATATACATGTATATATTATTTATATATGTATATTTAGGTGGTGGGTATAATTGTGTATACGGCTTTATTTTGATCTTGGCCTGATGGGTGCACTTTTCTTTCTGGGGTGCATACACGGCAGATTCTTTTTAAGAGCGGCTTATATATATATATATATATATATATATATATAAGGGGTGTTTGGTAATACGTATGGATAATTCCAGGGAAGATCAATTTAAAAACAGAAAGAATATTAATCATATTAAAATAGAGACAACTTTAAGATAACCCTTAAAGTTGTATGCGTCTTAATATATATATATATATATATATATATATATATATATATATATATATATCTGTGTGTGTGTGTGTGTGCGCGCGCGCGCGTGCGTGTGTATTAAAAAATTATTTTAGAATATTACACTGAAGTCATGGCAAAATCGCTACACAATTGCAGCCGTGTTTTGATGAGTATCAATGCATCTCATCAGGCAATTGCAAATTACTGGCAAGTGTGGTTTAAAAGCAAAATATAACCTGGGTGGTTATTAGGTTTGTGGGATTTCCTCTGATCGAGAATCAAATATGGCCTACATTGAATTTAAACTAAACGAAGAAACAAAAATTAAAACTTATTTTTTATATATGGTTCATGCCACGTAGATTGGAATCGAATGGCAACCAGACTTGAGCGGTGGTAAAATTTAACATAAATTATACAAACTAGACAGGGGTAATTTAACAAATTGTAAATTCCGTAAATACTTTTTTATAGTTGATAAATAAATAACCTCTTTCAGAAAACAGTAAATAATTTAAACGTATAGAATTATTTGGTAAATTAATATGCAACTGTTGAATAAACATTCTTAACGTAAGATGTTAATATCACTAACTAACCAATGTAAAATGTCAAATGTAAATACTAATACATCCGTACAAGATGTTGCTAATACTACCAGAAGATTAATACAAAATTATATTTAATCCTAATTAATCTTACGAAGAGAAAGCTAAGCCGCATATGGTGCAACGCAGTACAGGTAAAATATAAGAAAAAGTATAATCCAATTTCAAAGTTTAACTAAACTGTAAGATAAAAGGTAAACAATATTTACTAGTTACTGTTTATTCATTCCTTTGATTTCATAAGGAATTGTTATTGAATCTGATAATTTCCAATTTTTCATATAAGCACATCAGACAGTGTCCATATATTGATCTACATGTCTTTGTCGCTTTTAGAATTTTCTATTTCACCGTAGGATTCTTATAATCTTTTAAACTCCAAAAACATTTATAAAGTGATGTATTACTTCTGTAAGTGCCATTAAGTGAAGAACAAGTTATGTTGATACCACCTAAGCTTGACAGAATTCTAAGTACTTCCAATATAGAATTTTTCAAACGTCGAATTCTTTATTGTACAGATAGTACAAAGATAAATAGAGATTTAGTTAAACATTTGTTTACCAATGGACATTGATCAGATTTTCTACAATTACATTGGCCAGTATCATTAATAATATTTTCCTTGAAATGTGTATTATTATCAAGCATTTGTTTAATACAGCCTAAATATAATATCCATTGTATCTATATATGTATGTGTATCTATGTACATGTACACAAACGCACGAACACACACATACATACACACACAAATACACACACACACACACACACACATATATATATATATATATATATATATATATATATATATATATATATACAAGTGAACATTGAAGTCAACACTCAGAGAGGACATGCTGTTTCAGGCTAGACGCAATCGTCAGGGGCCGGTCAATGTTTTGATGCACGAAAATAAAATAAAAAACGATGCACTACGAAAAGTTTTTGTTGTTTTGAAATAGATATACTTAAATGAATCGTCCCCAATCAGTTCTTGTCTCAGAGACAGACGATCTATCAATATGTCTACAAAGAGACACTGTGGTGTTTGCCTCACTCAGTACAAGAGATTGGACGAGATTTGTGGCTGCTTCATCATGACAATGCACCTGCTCACAACACCCTGAGCATCAGGAAGTTCCTGGCCAAGAAGAACATCGCCGTAAGAAATAACCTCCTTAGACACCTGATCTTGCTCCGTTGATCTTTTTTCTATTTCTCGATATTATGTGGATCATCAAGGGTACTCGTTTTGAAGGCGTGGAGATAATCAAGAGAGCCGTAAGGTGGAGCCTGATGGGCATCAAAGTAGAATTCTTACAGCAGCGCATAGAAGCGTGGCGGAGGATAGAAAAGTCTAATGTTGATTATGAAGGTAAGGCAGCTCGGAAAACTCACACTGATCGTTCTGATAAGAACTCCCGAATTTGTTGGGGGGGCCTTAGGTGAACCGAGTGCTGTTGGAAGACTCAATGTTTGGTAACAAGATTCTGCACCATGCCACAAAATCGAGAGAACTCAGTCATGGCCGACAGATAATTTCTGCGACATCATCACGGCTTAGATCTGGCTACGTAAGTCCACAAAATGCAATCCCCTTGATTATTATGCGTAGGGCGCGAGAGACCCCCAAAACTCATTCTAACACAAAAGAAGAACTGAAGG
>OZ038503.1:36521010-36563510 GCA_964036315.1 Acanthosepion esculentum | reverse complement strand
TCCGACCTGTATCCTATACGGAACCCTCATATAGCCTGACGTGCCTTTTAACCGATTCGGCCACAGAGGATCGTTCGGTTGACAAGGTTGAATTTATATATAAAGAGATAGAGAGAGAGAGAGAGAGAGAGAGAGAGAGAGAGAGAGAGAGAGAGAGAGAGAGAGCGTTAAATACCAAATATGTATCGGGATCAAACAGGATGATGAGAAATGACAAATAGGAAACCTATATCAATTTAACATGTTTCACTTTTAATAAAGTCAGAGATTGAGAAATAACTAAGGAAGTTTTGATGAAAGTGAACCATGCTAAATTGCTATACGTTTCCAATATATATATATATATATATATATATATATATATATATATATATATATATATGAATGAAGAAATGTAACTTAACGTGTGCTATATTTATGGGATTAAGTGCTCAATATCAGAGCGTGTGTAAATATAAAAGTGAACATAGAAGTCAACACTTAGAGGCGACAGTCTGTTTCATGCTAGATGCAATCGTCAGGCAACTAGTACTGTTATTTTTCTCGGCTATTTATATATAAGGGTCAGTGGTGCATTGTGGGTAGTCTATTTTGGCGGTTACTTTTACCGGAAGTCGTTTATTTGTTTATTAATTTATTTGTGTCAAATTATTTTGCTTGTTTTTATTTAATTTTATTTTTATTTTTTATCTTATATATTTATTTATTTTTTATTTTTTTTATTTTGATCGGGATTTCTATTAACGTAGTAATAATTTGTTTATATAGCTTATTGTTGGTAGTGTATTATGGCGGTTATTTTACCGGACGTCGTTTATTTGCTTATTTATTTGCGTCAAATTGTTTTGCTTGTTTTTATTTATTTATATATATATATATATATATATATATATATATATATATATATATATATATATATCTTTATATATATATATATATATATATATATATATATATATATATATATATCTTTATATATATATATATATATATATATATATATATATATATATCTTTATATATATATATATATATATATATATATATATATATATATATATATATATATATATATATATATATATATATATATATATATATATATATATGTGTGTATATATATATTCTTTGAAAGGACTGGCCAACTTTCCAGTTTCCCTGTGTTTGCAATTCATAACGTATTCATGACAGCTAAATTGTTTGAACGAACTGCTATACTTAGATACACTTTGTGTTTAACTAATTTAACACCGACTGATTTCTGCCTATGAATTTGCATTGAAGACAATGTTTATGCCCTGAGATGAAATGCACTTGAAGAATTACACTCAATAATCGAAGTTAATTGAGAAACATTCAGAGGAATTCCGTTTGCCTCACCGCTATTCCCGATATGACCTCTGCCTAGCTGAAAGCGAATTCATTTTCTTTATGAATGATAAATTAGCATCTGTTTTCGTATCTCTGAAAACTACCATAGCATTTATTCGTTATCAAATGAATTACTGATAACTGTGGATGTATTGTAAGGTCTCATCATTTCGATCTTTCTGTGAATATAAGATCAAAAACAATTATATTGTAAGCAGCAAAAAAAGGTCGATCTCGTTTATTTTGGTAGATGTTTTTAAAGATAGCGGTTTTTTCTGGGAAGTGTATTACCAGAGGATAGAAAAAAAGTGTGTATCACGTATGGCACATAGTTATGTACAATAGGTGATACACACTTAGGCGATCATTTATCTTTCGATACATGACTGACGAGGCAGATTTTTTACTGCAGTATGTTGCCAATTTTTCTGCGATACACCAGTTGCCATCCACGGCTATAGAAACCGGTCTGTCCTGCTATTTACCCATAGCTGATGGGGGAGAAGAAGAGGATTCCCAAGAGTATTAGCACGTCAGTCAGAAATGTGCCGTAAATCTTTCTCCCCGGAATCTATCCTCCAAGTCTATAAATCAACCATTCGCCCTTGCATGGAGTATTGCTGCCATATATGGTCTGGTGCCCCCGCTGCTTGCCTCAGGGTTCTTGATAAGATCCAGAGACGGATATGCAATGTAATTGGCCCTGATCTGTCATCTCGTCTGCAGGCTTTCTCTCACAGACGCGACGTTGCCTCGCTCTGTCTTTTTTACAAATACTTTCACGGTAATTGCTCCGAGGAGCTGCTTTCGCTGGTTCCGAGGCCTCATGAATTTAAACGTCCTACGAGGCTGGCATCCAGTTCCCACCCCTTCACCGTTGAAACTGTTAGATGTTGACGTCTCTTCTACTCCAATAGCTTCATGTCTCGCCTGTGGAACTCCCTTCCTGATTCCTGTTTCCCTGACAAATATAATCTCCAACTATTTAAGTGTAACATCAATCGACATCTCCAGTTGCCTTGATCTATCCACTTCCCTTCTCCACATCCTTTCACCTTTCATTCCTATCTGCTCTCGCTCCAAATCTTCTGTAACCCCCTTGCCTTGATCGATCCACTATCTTTCTCCACATCCTCTCCTTTACCACTCCTATCTGCTCTTCCACCAAACCTTCTGTAACCCCTTGCGTGCTAGTGCCTTCCAGCCTTGCTTGGAGTGGTAAGCTTAATATATATATATATATATATATATATATATATATATATATATATATATATATATGTGCGTGTGTGTGTGAGTGTGTGTGAAAAGGCCGGAAAAATTACTGTTCTCCAAAAATCAAACATGCTGCATGCATTGTTTTAACTTTTTTATTATATTTATTATTATTTTACACACACGCACACACACGCACACACATATATATATATATATATATATATATATATATATATATATATATATATATATATATAGATAATCTTTAGTGTTAGAAAAACCAGTGCTCAATGTTTAATACCTGAGCTATTTACTATACTACGAAATATACATAATATCTTACAGTGATTGCACAACTTGGTATTTCTAACCGGACCTGGACACCACATATACTAGTAATGACAGGTTGCTATTTCTTTCTGCGATAGATCAGTTGCCGACTGGTTAGAACGTTAGCTTTCTGAGCATGAGATCCGAGTTCGAATTTCACCACGGTTCATTTGTCAGGAAGGAGACTCCCTGATATTATCGGTCTGGAGGGGGGTGATCCCAGCGTGCGGCAACTTTGGAAAGTGCCTGAAAACCATACAACGGGTTGACCAAAGTCTTGGGAGTGAAATTGGGTAGACGAAACCCTTAGGGGCCGTAGATAGCTCTGCTTGCACAAAGTCACAAGTCATCGTCGTCGAGTGCTTGAGTGTGCTGGCCTTGTTCAGATTGTTGATCACGCTAGATACCTAAGGTCTTCTCTGCATGGTTGCAGTATAAACAACCGTTTCGCTCTGTGGGTGTTGAAAAACACAAATGTGCCTGAGCGAGCGTCTACAATAGGGATAGGATAGCCGCACTAACAGACTGGTATCCACGAATACGAGCGGCTAGCTATTATTATTAGACCAGTTGCCATCCAAGGCTATAGAACCTGCTCTCTCCTGCTGATTTGGACTGGAATTCGAACTCGGCTGTCCGATTTCTCTATACATTACCCGACCCTGCCTCGTCTGATGGAAAATAAACAAGGAAAAGCCGAACAGATATTGGACTAGCGAAAGATGCGTCCCAGAATTTAAGTAAAGTCCTGAGAAACAAAAAATTAGAAAAATATGAATGAGTGTTGGTTTGTTATGTGATATACGTTCTCTTATATGGCAGTGAGTGAAGCGAAAACTGGAAGCAGCAGAAATATGATTCTACAGAAGGATATTGAGAATTCCATCGACGGAGCAAGTAAGCAACGAGGAAGTCTTAAAGGAAACGGTAACAGAAATAACACTTATACTCAAAATCAGGAAGAGACGGATGAGATTCCATGGACACTTAGTGAGAGCTTGGAAAACGTCACCATCACATTAACCCCCTCGCACTGACCATTGTGCTAATAGATAACGAACCCGGGGACGAGAGACTATTCAAAGGTGTCGAAACTATTATGGGTCACAAGGCATAGGCAGTTTCGGAGAGCCCGGATGATCCATGTTCTGAAGGGAGGCGGCATATAGAAAAAGAACTGTTTATAATTATACTTTTTTATATTAAGAGATCGGAGCAATGATAGGAATTAATAAAATAAACTTGTCATTTTTCCCTGTTCTGAATTTCGCGGAAATTACATCCCGTCAGTGGACTCGATTGCAAAATACTCTCTATCGCTCCCGCTACGTCTCCAGCAATTTCTTTCTCTGTTTATCCTCTCTCTATATACATTTACACGCACACACACACACACACACACATATACATATATATATATATATATATATATATATATATATATAGGGTGTATCAAAAATACTTTTACAAATTTTAGGGGTTTGTTCCTCACACCAAAACAACGACAAAAGTCCATAGAAACACATTTCGGAAAATCATTTGTTTTTGAGTTATTAAGTTTAAAGTAAGTATATGGTAGATGGTGATGTTTTATCATGAAGGCTAGGTTACATTTGTCATTCGTGTAGTAGTGAAAAGTGTCCTGTTTTTATATATCTATTTATAAAATTTTAAATCTTTTAAATGTGTGTATTAATTTATACAGGTTAGGTGATACTGTTATTTAGTAAAAACTCGTTTTACTCATCATAAATGGTAAATCTTAGTACAAATCATCACATTCCAAATTTTTAAATGAATTTTAAATTTTTTATATGTCTAAACGTGCCAATTTTCTGTCATACGATCGACTATTATCAGAATTATATATTATCATTTCGATATTTTAAACATTTTTTTTCAGTTTTTGAAATAGATCAATGTATTTTGCTTATTGTAAATATTAATTTTAATCTATTAAAACTAACACGAATGTTTCAAGAAAAGCTTTTTTTTAACTTCATTTTAGACCTTAGGTAACTTCTTTTTTTTTACGTACTTTCATATATATATTTAAAGACATTTTTATGTTTAACATTCTTTTTATAGATACAAGTATTTAAGTAAATGTTCTGTTTATCATAAATAGTATTAAATAACATTTACCGGCCTGAATGTCCAAGAGATTTTTATAGAAAATATTCGTCCTTCGACAGAATTCGCACTTGTATCGTATACGGAACCGTCATATAGCCTGACGTGCCTGTTAGGATTGTTAGGTTGGCAAGGTCGAATTTACTGCTTATAAACTTCAATCTTGCATGAATCTCTCACGTACATTCATAACTGCTCATGGCGTATCAAATGTAAACAAATGACCTCACACATTATGAAATGAACAAAGTCCGACAATTATATAAGACATTTTTATGTTTAACATTCTTTTTATAGATACAATTATTTAAGTAAATGCTCTGTTTATAATAAACAGTATTAAATAACATTTACCGGCCTGGATGTCCGAGAAATTTTCCTACAAAAACATTCGTCCTCCGGTAAATGTTATTTAATACTGTTTATTATAAACAGAGCATTTACTTAAATACTTGTATCAATAAAAAGAATGTTAAACATAAAAATGTCTTTAAATAATTGTCGGACTTTGTCCATTTCATAATATATATATATATATATATATATATATATATATATATATATATATATATATATATATATATGTATGTATTCATTCCTCAGCTCTAGCAAGACTCGGAGTTTCATGCACAGCGCAATCTTCATATGCTTGAGACTCACCATACCACCTGAAGATTAAGTTGTCCATGAAATACCAAGTCGTTCTACCAGAGACGAACAATTAGTATAATAGTTTAATTAACTCAATATACGATACATACATGCATACATACATATATATATATATATATATATATATATATATATATATATATATATATATATATATATATATATATATATATCGGGTATAACAGCAAAATTGGGCAAATATTAGATTAAGCTCTGAACCGGTATTTCTTGGAGATGATTAAAGGAATTAAATATTACTGAAATTCTCCGAGGTTATAAACACTATCGAATTCTCCTTTGAATAATAAGAATGTATTTAGCTCTCAGTTGAAATGATGATCCCTTTTGCTGTTGTAACTTCCTGATACAGTTTTCTTCTCTACTGTTCCGTCTTTTTAAAACTTATTCACCGTTCTCTTGATGGTTCTTGAATGGACTTTGAAAATGAAAGCCAGAATATGAATGTTGGTACCGTTATTGAAAGCATGAATGTTCTTTTTCTTCTCACAATTGTTCAATTGAAAAGACATAGTGTAACTGACACAAACTTGTTCTCGCTCTAGCTGTGTACTCCAAAGAGTCTTTGAGAGATCTTTACGACATCTCGTGTCAAAGATGGCTACATGTCTTATCTAAAAATCTGGTAAAACGAAACACAATCAGTTAAGTGTTTTTTTTTTTAGATATCAAACATTTTGTAGGAAGGAAAATTATCCAATGCTGTTACAAGGTTTGGACAATTTTACTTTTACACCCGTTATATGCATGGGTGCATGTATTTCTTGACGGTAAAAATAAAGTAGTGAATATATAATCAACTAACTACGATGGTACAATGTCTAATACTCAAAGGCTTCAGGCTGGAAACGGTATTTTAAGTGGAAATAAGATATTGCAGTGAACCCCCAAATCCTTATTATTGTCCAGTTCGCCTCTGGAGTCTAAGAATTATGTGCGGTGATCTTTTTCTAGGTGGCAGATACATTTCAATTGCCTCTACAGGACGGATATAATGAAAGGTTTCACTTAAAAGCTGGAAATCTCGAATGAAGAGTTGAGCCGTGAGTTTGAAGGAGATATTACTCACTCCTGCCTTCGTTTTGCTCTTAATTCACGTCTTGTATATCATTCTCTGGAGACAAGTCTCTTGAGAAAGCGGGCTTATTGCTATATAGCGTTGAAACACCGGTTCTGGTACGATGACTGAAGTTAAGCAACGTTGAGCCTGGACAGTACCAAGATCGGTGGCCGATAGGAAATACCAAGTACAGTAAATTTGTATGCGCTTACGGACATATCACGTTGAGAGACCGTTTCTTCTACGATCACCGAAGTTAAGCAACGTTTATCTTCGTCTGTACTTGGTGAGGCCTGGAAATACCAAGTCCAGTAAGGTTGGATGTGCAGGTGTTTTAAACGAACTTACGGCCATATCAAGTTGAAACACAGGTTCTCGTACGATCAGTGAAGTTAAGCATTGATTAGCCTGGTCAGCACCAAGATCGGTGGCCGCTATGATGTGTGTGGTTTAAAAGGAATTATGGCCATATCACGTTGAAACACAAGTTCACGTAGGATCATCAAAGTTAAGCAACGTCCAAACCAGTCATTACTAAGATGGGTGACCGCTTGGGAATACCAACTACAGTAAGCTTGAATGTGCGGTTGGGGTAATGGGCTTACGACCATATCACGTTGAAACACCGATTCTCGTACGATCTCTGAAGTTAAGCAACGTTTAGCCTGGTTAGTAGCTATATCGGGGACATACAGTAAGGTTGAATTTGCGGGTGACGTAATGGGCTTGCGGCTATATGACGTTGTAAAATCTGATCTCATACGATCACCGTTAAGCAACGTCGAACCCAGTCAGTACCAAGATGGGTGACTGCTTGAAGATCTGTAAGCTTGGAAGTGCGGGTGATATAAAGAGCTTACGGATATAGCATGTTGAAATACCGGTCTCTTACGATCACGAAATATATATATATATATATATATATATATATATATATATATATATATATATATATATACAGTGTAACCCGGATATAAGAGAGTTGTCGGGACCGGAGAAGAAGTCTGATATCCGGGTTTCTCGTATATCCGGGTTTGGTCTATTTTGTTTAGGTAAGTATGGCTCTAATTTGGGACCAGAGAAAATCTCTCTTATATCCAGGTCTCTTATATCCGGGTTACACTGTGGATATATATATATATATATATATATATATATATAACCTAAGTTAATCCTAAGGAGCCAGGCAAATGTAACTAGGTTTCACCTAAACGGATCTTCATATATATATATATATATATATATATATAACCTAAGTTAATCCTAAGGAGCCAGGCAAATGTAACTAGGTTTCACCTAAACGGATCTTCATATATATATATATATATATATACATATATATATATATGATGTATTATTTTTTTTATTATTTTCTCTGAGCACTTTCTTGGTTTAGGCTAAAATATTTTATTAATTATCAAGAGATTTTTTACGCTCATTTTGCCCACCTTTCCGTTATTGTGAGGGACTTTATCAATCTTGCGTAGATTTTTCTGCTACCCAGATGAATATTCATGAGCGTTCTTAAATATAAAAATTTTGAAAAACAAAACAATTTTGGGCTTGTATATAAATACATTTTATACAATAAAATTGATGCAGATTCCTTGAAAATTTCCCTCAGAGGAACGCGCCAGGTAAGTTTTCCTTTTGTCTTTCTTCATCGAAGCTATAACATTTATTTTTATATTTTCCTAAATTCAGAATCGTTAATGCAAATAATGAATATACTTTCTAATATCTCACAGGAATTTAGGATCTCAACATGTTACCAGACAGCGTATTTGCAACTTTAACTCGTAAAGGTCATGGCACCGTTAATTAAGGTTGCAGAAAGGTTGAGGTAACATTTTCTTAGCTTGTCAGAAGTGTTTCACGTATATTTACAGAAAAAGGAACATTATATCTAATTTCGACAATGAAAATCTAGAAACATTTGTAGAATGACAAAGTTTCAGGGAATATCGCAGATAATGGGTGTCGGGATTTGAACCATATCGGATCATCAGGAAAATTGGCATGGTAAAGAAACGCGATAAATGGGTTCCACATGAACTCAGTGATTGTTGGAGAATTAGACGTTGCGAAATGTGTTCGATGCTGCAGCGGCGAAATTTGAATGCTCCATTTCTAGGATCGAATAATGACTTGTGATAAACAATGGATCCTTTACGACAATCATAAAAGATCTGCTCAATGGCTTCATCATGACTAAGGACCAAAACGCATTCCAAAAGCGAAATTGCACCAACAGAAGATTATGGTGACTGTCCAGCGGTCCAACATTGATTACAGCTTTCCTAACTATAACCAGCGAGTCATTGCCAAAGTTTACTGTCAGCAACTGGTCGTAAAGCACATTCAGTTAAGGAAAATACGACCACCGCTGATTCCTATTTTGTTTCAAGACAATGCTCAGCCTCGCGTTGCCAGGGTGACATTACAGAAACAAATTGAATCTTATCTCTTGCCCACCGACTGCAACTTTCTCAATTATCTTGACAATATCTTAACTGAGAAGACATTTCGATGGCGTCAAAACTTTTATATTTTTTTTCATAATGGCATAAAGATGCATGTAATACGTAAATAGCAGAACTGAATAAAAGTGTGGGTTTCCTATTTTGACTGATTTAAATATTTATTTTAATTTACTAATTCAAGACTTGTTCTTTATAAAAATCGGACATTATCTTCCGAACAAGCTAATATTAGCCGACACTTTCAGATGTCCTAAGTAAAAATAGAACGAGTAAAGAATGAAGAACGTGGAAAAGAATGAGTATATATAGGTAAACGATTTTAGCTGAACAGATGAATGTATAATTTATGCGAATGAGGGATAAGAAAAAGAATCAGAAGGTTCAGGTAAACGAGTTTTAGCGGAATATAGGCATATATAAATTATACGAATGAGGATTAAAGAAAAGAATCAGAAGGCACAGGTAAATGGATTTTAGCGGAACAGAGGTGTGTATCGTTTCTATGAAAGCTGCTTCAATTTAAATCGATTAGGGAAAAAGATTAGAATGGATAAGGAAGCAAATGAGAAGATACACTTGAATGCATTTAGAGAAGTAGAGCAATGAGAATCTTCTTCGTTGTCAAAAAGCATTAATGTTCCAAGAATCCGGTTCGTTTAAATAAAAATTGCATGAAGAAAAATATTGAAATGGATAAGGTATAGAACGTGAAGATACAGTTAAATTGTATTAGAAAAGAAAATGCATGAGATAATGGCTCATTTTATTTGTCACCGCCCTTGGAACTTTCTGTGCGTTCTCCTCATATATTAGCACATATTCCAGGGCGGTCCTCTTTGTGTTATACCTGATAAAAATATAATTATACCCCGCCATGCACTGAGAAATATCTTTGGTTTGAAGAATTTTTAACGAATAGTTAACAAGTTAAAAACAGACAGAAAAGAAAAAAAAAAGAATGAATATAGATTTAGAAACCTGCATGATATTCCCGATTAATTGGCTAGCAGAGTCAAAATGCTTCCAGTTACAAAATTTCCTCACCTTGACACGCGAAAGAAAAATTGTCGGGGGTAAAAAAATAGGAATATCTATAATATTTATACAAAAAAAAAGTTGATTTGGCTCATTCGAATGTTTTCTTTGATATATGCTATAATTTGCAAATAATAAAAACAGAAAAGAAAGCTTTAGCAATGTAATAAATATATACACGCAATGTACATATTGCATTTTTAAAACAAGGCCATTTTTTAGCGCAAATACAAGTAAAAATTATTCGTTAGCAAATGTCCGATAAGATTAATGGGAATTCGAAAACCTCCCGTAAGACTTGAAATTTTGTAACAAAATACGTATTCAAAGATTCTATGATTTAGATAATTATGTCTCTCCACATTTTCTTTTTGTAGCTTTAAGCTCCGTTTTTTTTTCTTTACTATCCAGTCCTGGGTATGACGATAAACTACATCTAACAAGAAAGTCTTTGTTCGATTGGAGACTTTGAGGAGCGTAGTTCCACCTCTATTGCTGTTGTTTCCAGGTCCACCTCGGATCTGGGCTGGAGGAACATGTTAGGGTCACAGCTAAATAGTGAAACTCCAAACAAAAACAAAACGCCCTGAAAGTATATAAAAATACATTTTTATAGTAAAAATATCTTCAATAATTTTTTTATATAAAATAATTACTAACAATGCATATTTATACTGAAATGACCAACGATGTCTATTCATAGTAAAAGTACCAACAATACAATTTTAAAGTAAAAAGACCAGCAATATATTTTATCTCTATCTACAAAAGGCAGGATGTGTGTGTGTGTGTGTGTGTGTGTGTGTGTAACGAATGTACGGCCGCAATTTTCGACGGATTTGCACCAAAATTTACATGCACACGCTCCAACTTAGAGACCAGGCCAAGACCGACTTTGAATTTCCCAACTCCCATCGATAGTGGAAATAATCGATTTTTTCATGCTTCTACGGCAGCTTTCATGTAGTTTGCGGCCATTTTCTACTGGCCGGGGTTAGAGCCTATAGCTGGCTGCCATGAATAGGCAGGAAGGTTCTATTGGCCAGCGTGAGAGCCAACAGCTGACTGACACGAATGTTAACTAGCATGCTTGCATGCCAAGAAAATCGATAGCTGCATTCGTTACAGGTGGGAAAAATTTAAATCTGCATGGCACTTTACTCCTATTGACTCATTCGCTTGCTTAAACTCAACGTTGATTCTGATTCCGCAGAACTGGGTTGGGTGTGAAAAAATATTTGTTGTTAACGTTCTTATTTCATTCGGTTTTTCCAGTTATGATTCCTTTTTTAAAGCTGATCGTTTTGTGTTCATTTTGTTTAGTTCTTTTTTCGTAACAGATTTAATGTTTAGTATAGAGCTTAGAAAAAAATCGCAGTGTGAGATAGGCAAGAAGTAAGGCATGTAGCAACATCAGCACGGCAAAGGGAACTCCTTTAAAGTCAAGGAAGGGCACAAATATTTTAAGTCAAGTGATAGCGATTGCTGTATGAGTCGTATGATTTTTGACTCAAGCACGGGCAACGCCGGGCCATGCTGCTAGTATTAAGATATACCAATCATACATTTCATATAAGAATTACCAAAAATACATTTTATATCTAAATGACCAACAATAGATTTTATTTGTAGTTGATAGCCAACAATTGAGCTAAATATATAAATCCATAAACTATAGAGGGGTTGATATGTCGCTAAACAAAATCAACCACCCAACAGTCATTACTATACTTCTTAGTTCTAACTCTGCCGTCCATTTACACAAAATCTGCAACACCATACGCCAAGTGAGTGTTTATTTCTCCTATCCCTATAACCTCGTTTTATTTCATAGCAATTGCAGTTATTTCTGATTTTGAAGATATGTGGCATGTTGTACATATTTTTCTTAAAATAATTTCCATTGCTCCCATGTTCATACCCAGGGTATTCACAACATCTGTCTATGGAACCAGAGACTTGTCAGTTCAAACCCGATCTTCAATGATTAGTATTCCTGGATAGTGGGGGATAGATATTTCAGTACATTTTCCTTGTTTCTAAGACGTTTTCCTATCTCTTAATATTATGCTTGTCCACTGGAAAACATCTATTACTAATCAAATGTACTATTGCAGTTTAGTGTCGCATATTTGCAGTATTTTACTACACTTTCCAAATCTTACGGCCGTATTTCGTTAAAACACTGGTTCTCGTACGACCAGAGATAATAAATAACGCCGAGTATGTTCATAGCAAAAATGATGAGCGCTTGGATCTGCGTGTGATATATTAGATAACGTCTTGGAATTAAAAATCGGTCAAACGAGTTCCGATTCCAGTCGTGTCCATTATATTCACTTCGGCGTAAAATGCCCCTGGGGGAAAGTATGAATCCTCTTCGTCTACCCCTAACTAATTAGGACGTGCTTCTGTAAACCATTATTATCTCCAAAAATATTACAATCTAAAAAATTTTCTGGCTTTAAATAATCTGCAAAATGTTGATAAGCACAAATCAATAATAAAAAAAACTCTCCAAATACAGTAGAATCCCTCATATCCGGAAACCCTCATATCCGGAATCTCTCATATCCGGAATCCCTCATATCCAGAGTGCCTCATACCCAGAGTCCCGCATATTTGTACATGTTTTTGAAGAGTATATTTGAACTGATATGTAACTGATTTGAAAATTTCTGTTTTCAGGAAATTTACTTTGGATAATTGCTTATGCTTTTTTCACCGTAATGGTTATATTGGTGCAAAAGATGATGGGAATAAGAGTAAATGATGAAAAGGAAATACATCTGCAACAAGATGGCGACAATATGCATGACTGTAATGAAACATGGACTGAAATTGAATAACTATTGAAAATGTTGTCAGTTTTATGGAAAGAAAGCCAGCATTCAGCTCTGACAATTCCAATAACTAAATAAAAGTTAAAAAGTGTCTTTCGTTTAAAAAAATTCAAGAACAAAAGCAAAACGAAATGCGGAAATCAATGAGAATGACATTAGAAGAGAACGGCTCATCATGCAACAGCGATTAAAACACCCTCATTACATTATTTATGTGACATACTTGATTTAATGAATTTTCATTGACATTACATATTACATGACATTACATGACATTACACATTATATTTCTTTTTCCTTAAAATAAATTCCGTTATGTTTCACTCACCATTAGCTTATTTCTTTACTGTAAAACACTGAAAATAAACTGTCATGCCTGATTTTAGTACTTTTATTTTAATCTAAATATAACAAATCATATCCGGACATTGTAACAAATTTTTCATATCCGGAAGACTTTCTTAGTCCGGTTTACAGGGATTCTACTGTATAAAGAAACATCAGCGATCAGTTTTAGTGTCTCTCATATCCGAAATCCCTCATATCCGGAATCCCTCATATCCGGAATCTCTCATATCCGGACATTGTAACCAATTCTTCATATCCGGAAGGCTTTCTTAGTCCGGTTTACAGGGATTCTACTGTATAAAGAAACATCAGCGATCAGTTTTAGTGTCTCTCATATCCGAAATCCATCATATCCGGAATCCCTCATATCCGGAATCTCTCATATCCGGACATTGTAACCAATTCTTCATATCCGGAAGGCTTTCTTAGTCCGGTTTACAGGGATTCTACTGTATAAAGAAACATCAGCGATCAGTTTTAGTGTCTCTCATATCCGAAATCCCTCATATCCGGAATCCCTCATATCCGGAATCTCTCATATCCGGACATTGTAACCAATTCTTCATATTCGGAAGGCTTTCTTAGTCCGGTTTACAGGGATTCTACACTATAAAGTAACATCAGCGATCAGTTTTAGTGTCTCTCATATCCGAAATCACTCATAACCGGAATCCCTCATATCCGTATTGTAATCAATTCTTCAAATCCGGAAGGCTTTCTTAGTCCGGTGGTCAAGGATTCTACTTTAATTAGATTCCTCACCTATTTAGTTCTAACGTCTTCAATTCATAAGTCACACTTTGGCCTCTCCCTGTCGCTGATAAATATATATTCAGTTTTCTTACAACTGCTGATTAACCGTTTCTTACCGATTTCCTTGACTTAATTCCCCAAGTTTTCTGAGTCCGATATCAACACATTCGTGTGTCTAATATTTTAAGGTTGATAGTAAGTCCTGGTAAGTTTTATAGATCTTTTAGGTTTCAGCGAGGGCAGTCTTTATTGTCGACTCTACTTTTCCATTCTTCTTTTCAGACAAGCTATGACAAAAAGAACGATGTGATCCTTGCTTTAACACATAGGAGACGACAGTGCCTATCTATCGACCGGAAAGTCGAATAACGAAGAAAACGACTGGGCCTATCCGTTGGCCTGATACTACATAACTCAAGATTAGCTGGTTGGTCTTCGTCACAGCCAATCAGATTGCTTCTCACACTTCTTGCAGATCTGGGCCTTTAAATTTCTGTTTCTGTGGTAGTTTGCTGTGTTCTGTGATTTTACATAGATTTTTTGTGTTCTCCGAGAAAACATGTGAAAAGGGCACCGTCATGTCACTGAAACTCCAAATGAGACGCCGTCTCCAAAGGGTTAAAGGCAAAGTACAGTGATTCATCGCTTCCGAGAAGTTGTGCGGTTATCAAAGTTTAGAAAGACCTGCAAGCCACTGACAGTGATTCTACAGCAGTAGCCATATATAAGACGCCTGCTAAGTGTTCTAATAACATTAGTACGCCCGCATTTGTACGAAAGCTGCAGGATTACTTATCGATAAATTACCCGATAATCAATTAAGAAAGTCAATGTTTCGGGGTATCCGAGAAAATATGCATTAAGATATTCGATACAAGCCCTATGTGATGCGGGGGGGGATTCATGAATCAAATGCAAAAGCTGATTGCCTCATCCACGCAAATTGCTTGATGAGCATGTAGAATCATCAGGAGAAAGGAATGCTTTGGTTTTATTATCTGACGAGAAAATAATTTGATCAGGACTAAACATCAACAGAAAGAATGACTAAATGATATGCCTGAACACTAGAGACTTTTCAATAGTCATGCATACTAATTTTCCGGTGCCTGTAATAGGTTTAGGATTCGTGAGAAGTGAACAAAAGGTCGTATGTCCTCACTACTTTCAGGGTTTAAGGATCCATTCTACTGATTATAAGGAGGTATTGTATATGATAGTGAAGCCCTAGATGGAGAGCGGGAGCAACAGCCGACAACACGCATACCACCGAGACTCTACATTGTCTCATGCATACGTTACAATCCCCACGATCACATCCACCTTAAACACATGGCCTCTTATCACTCGAAACTTGAATTCGTGGGACTACTATGTATGGGGCGGTGGCGAGAAGGCAGTCAGTCATAACATTAAATCTTCTGAAATCCGCCATAACTGACACAATATCAACAAGTAGATATAGATCATCTGATTCGGACATGGCAACGTTTTAGAAGCTCTATGTAAGCAGTAATTGATGCTAAGTTCGGATTCGTTAAGATCATTCATGTTAGTTTTTCTCGGATAAAAATATTTATTTTCTTTTTTTAACGACTTGTGCTTCTTTTATAAAATTCATGTCAACGTCCTAAAAGTACTGAGCAATTCTCCATGCAAGTCATTAGGTAAACATTTATCGACCTTATATCTGAGTCTCGAAGTGAACATCGGCCGTATTTATACTCGAGTCGATGAATAAACGTTTATCATATCTAAAACTGAGCCTACAGGTATACATTGTCGTATTTGTATTTCAGGTTATAGGTAAATATTGGAAGGGTTTATACTTTAATTTATATTTAAATCTGTGAATAAACCTTGGTCATATTTATAATAGAGACATTAGGTAAATATTACTGGTTATAGGTAAATATTGGAAGGGTTTATACTTTAAGTTATATTTAAATCTGTGAATAAACCTTGGTCATATTTATAATAGAGACATTAGGTAAATATTACTGGTTATAGGTAAATATTGGAAGGGTTTATACTTTAAGTTATATTTAAATCTGTGAATAAACCTTGGTCATATTTATAATAGAGACATTAGGTAAATATTACTGGTTATAGGTAAATATTGGAAGGGTTTATACTTTAATTTATATTTAAATCTGTGAATAAACCTTGGTCATATTTATAATAGAGACATTAGGTAAATATTACTGGTTATAGGTAAATATTGGAAGGGTTTATACTTTAAGTTATATTTAAATCTGTGAATAAACCTTGGTCATATTTATAATAGAGACATTAGGTAAATATTACTGGTTATAGGTAAATATTGGAAGGGTTTATACTTTAATTTATATTTAAATCTGTGAATAAACCTTGGTCATATTTATAATAGAGACATTAGGTAAATATTACTGGTTATAGGTAAATATTGGAAGGGTTTATATTTTAAGTTATATTTAAATCTGTGAATAAACCTTGGTCATATTTATAATAGAGACATTAGGTAAATATTACTGGTTATAGGTAAATATTGGAAGGGTTTATACTTTAAGTTATATTTAAATCTGTGAATAAACCTTGGTCATATTTATAATAGAGACATTAGGTAAATATTACTGGTTATAGGTAAATATTGGAGGGGTTTATACTTTAATTTATATTTAAATCTGTGAATAAACCTTGGTCATATTTATAATAGAGACATTAGGTAAATATTACTGGTTATAGGTAAATATTGGAAGGGTTTATACTTTAAGTTATATTTAAATCTGTGAATAAACCTTGGTCATATTTATTATAGAGACATTAGGTAAATATTACTGGTTATAGGTAAATATTGGAAGGGTTTATACTTTAATTTATATTTAAATCTGTGAATAAACCTTGGTCATATTTATAATAGAGACATTAGGTAAATATTACTGGTTATAGGTAAATATTCGAAGGGTTTATACTTTAAGTTATATTTAAATCTGTGAATAAACCTTGGTCATATTTATAATAGAGACATTAGGTAAATATTACTGGTTATAGGTAAATATTGGAAGGGTTTATACTTTAAGTTATATTTAAATCTGTGAATAAACCTTGGTCATATTTATAATAGAGACATTAGGTAAATATTACTGGTTATAGGTAAATATTGGAAGGGTTTATACTTTAAGTTATATTTAAATCTGTGAATAAACCTTGGTCATATTTATAATAGAGACATTAGGTAAATATTACTGGTTATAGGTAAATATTGGAAGGGTTTATACTTTAATTTATATTTAAATCTGTGAATAAACCTTGGTCATATTTATAATAGAGACATTAGGTAAATATTACTGGTTATAGGTAAATATTGGAAGGGTTTATACTTTAAGTTATATTTAAATCTGTGAATAAACCTTGGTCATATTTATAATAGAGACATTAGGTAAATATTACTGGTTATAGGTAAATATTGGAAGGGTTTATACTTTAATTTATATTTAAATCTGTGAATAAACCTTGGTCATATTTATAATAGAGACATTAGGTAAATATTACTGGTTATAGGTAAATATTGGAAGGGTTTATACTTTAAGTTATATTTAAATCTGTGAATAAACCTTGGTCATATTTATAATAGAGACATTAGGTAAATATTACTGGTTATAGGTAAATATTGGAAGGGTTTATACTTTAAGTTATATTTAAATCTGTGAATAAACCTTGGTCATATTTATAATAGAGACATTAGGTAAATATTACTGGTTATAGGTAAATATTGGAAGGGTTTATACTTTAAGTTATATTCAATTTTGTACAGTATTTACATTATTCGGACTATTGTCCTCATCTTTGTCGCCATATTTGTCACAACGTTTCGGCCGTTGTACGCTTCGGCCTTCTTCAGGTGGTTGAAATTTCGAACCGAACCCTTTATTTCGATCACTGGGGTAGACTGTTCTAGTTCCACGAGCCATGTTTGATGGATGTCAGTTATCAGTTATCTCCTGGTAATTTTTCCCTCTGAAAGTTCTCCACTGCCTGAACCGGGTATTGAACTCACACTCAAGGACACATGGTACGGTGGATAAAGGCGTTGGTTAGATCCAGTAACAGACCCAAAAAGAGTGTGAGTTCAATACCCGGTTCAGGCAGTGGAGAACTTTCAGAGGGAAAAATTACCAGGAGATAACTGATAACTGACATCCATCAAACATGGCTCGTGGAACTAGAACAGTCTACCCCAGTGATCGAAATAAAGGGTTCGGTTCGAAATTCCAACCACCTGAAGAAGGCCGGAGCGTACAACGGCCGAAACGTTGTGACAAATATGGCGACAAAGATGAGGACAATAGTCCGAATAATGTAAATACTGTACATAATACCTCATCTCAGAAATATAGACAGATTTAATTTTGTGTTATGAATAACCAAGAGTGGTATCCCCTTGTTTTGTTACTTCCATCTTTGAGAGAGCTATTTCTGTTTACTGGGACTATAAAAAGGGACTATACACGAATCTTATATTCTCAGTTAAATGAATCTTTTTTTAAAGCTTACACCTACGTACTTTTGTCATTACAGTTTATATATCTAAATCTATACCTGAATATCGGACGTCTTTATTCTTGAATCTATTAATAAACCTTCGTCATATTTATAATAGATCCATTAGGTAAATATTATCGTGATTATATTTCGGGTTAAAAATAAATATTGACCGGGTTTATACTTTAATTTTGTAGTATTTTTTTTAAATATTTGTCTCTATACCTGAATATCTGTCTTATTTATTCCTGAGTCGATAAATAAATCTTACTTTTATCTATATTTGAGCATATAGGTAAATATTGTTGTTTTTGTATTTCAGATAATAGGAAAATATTGATTCTATACCTAAACATCTGTTGTGTTTATACTCGAGACCGCAGTCATTTACTCGGAAGCTGATCACTTTTATGGGAGGATATTTTTGCAGAGGATAAGTCGGCATCACTTGGATAATTTTGTTAAGTCTAAATAATTCTTGAAATCTCCTGACTTAGGCATTTGTCTTTATTTTTTTTATAACTTCTGGTTGGATTCGATTACAGTGCACCTGTGTATATACTTTTTTTTAGAAATTCGGTTCCTTATTTGGCTAATCGTTGAGAGAAATCTTATAAATGCATTTCAATAAACTCAATAATTGACTGTTTGCACAGGGAGCCCCGCAGTACGTTTAAAAGCCGCGTGAAGGAATCAGCAGGCATTAAAGATTTGATCGCCATGAAATTTGATTTTCTTTGCCTGCTCGATTCGGAAGAAGGTATTTTTGTGCATAAGTGACGCGGAAAATGGGTTCAACACGTGGGTCAAAAGTGAAGAAAGTCGTGACGTCACCAACGATAGCCGACAACATTTCAATTTAAGAGAAAGCTTTTCAAAACAATAACAGAAAAGAAAAAGAAAAAAAACAACTTTCTTCTTGTATTTGGTAACATTAAAAGAGAATTCCGTATTCGTGATTGCTGGGAGTTGATTTGTCTGAATCCATCTCATTTCAAGATGCATGACATTTTTATATATTTTATTATGAACTTTCATGAGATTTTTATAACTTAAGTTGTTTTGTTCGTCCCCTGTGATTGTGTGGAATTGTGGTATATGCGAGATTTAGCGGTGAAGGATGCGTTCTTTTGGAAAATGGATAAATTGTACTGAATAAATGGGTCGTGATTGTGATTAACTGGGACTAGGATAGTTAACAGAGATCAGCCTTTCGCCGATTCCCCTTTAGCCTTGTACCACAATAACTCAATTTTCAGTAAAAAAAATATGAAGTTGATTTGTCTGTTGAAAGGCATATCAATTCCTCATGGGTCATTTAATGCTGATATTTAATTTTCTTGGGAGTAATAAAAATACGATATGTTATTCCGCTTTCACAGCAGATCACATGGCATATAATATTCAACTTTTTTACAACTACATGTTTATGGGGACAATATTACTAAGATGCGTGTTTGACGTTGCAGTTTTGTTGAGGTTATATTTTGGATTAAAATTTGGTTTCTTTACTGTTATGGTCCAGGTTAGGACCAAGGAAGAACAACACGAACACAAGTGTAGAAATAACGAAGATATATTACATGGAATAATAATACAAGATGTGGAAGGTGTTAGTATGACTGTCAGTCTGGTTTGGCGTGAACTACTATCGTCTCGACTCGATTCTTCTCTCCCTCTCTCTCTCTCTCTCTCTCTCTCTCTCTCTCTCTCTTGAGAGGCGTAGTATACATAGTGTTAGCAAGAGTTCTTTCTGTAGTTTTAGGTAAGGACCAATACATTTACGAAATTATTTGATATTATATGGATTAATGCTATTTTTACAGTAAGTTTCTCTCTGTACAAAGGCTTGCGACCATTGGAGGTAGTGGGATATGTTAAGGCAGTGGTTCCCAACCACTGTGCCGCGGCACAGTGATGTGCCGCGTAATGATTACTGGTGTGCCGCGAAGAGATAATACCTAGAAGCCATTTAATTTCATTTTGTTTCATAAAGACATTCGATTTCTTAATCATGATGACACCGCTCAATTCAAAATCGCCGAATTTCTGGAATCTAAACGTTTCGCGCATACTAATTGGTAAGCGTTATTATGGTTTATATTAGTCATGGGACGATTAATCGGAATATCAAGAGTTTTTCAAAGTATCGGGAATCGGCATCGGAGCTGAATAATTCAGACCCGAGTTCGATACCAAAACGATTCCTAAATACACAGGTTGTCAGACAAAAAGTTCTAACACAGAACTGTACTATGTGAGGTTTTACGTAATGCTCCTAACTCCCAAGCATTTTTTTACCTTTTCCTAACCATTTTGAATCTTTTCAATTTCAGGCTAATCTAACTTTATGCACAACTGTCCCAGTGACATTCACCATTATTCTTTTATACCCGATATTGAATACAGGATATGTTGATTTATGTGAATAAAAATTCTTCTTATATAATATTCTTTGTTTTTTATTATTTTATTGCAAAAAGGCTTTATGAGTGGAAAATATTTATTTTTGTGATAGGTGTGCCGCGGAAATTTAAAGAACTCAATAGTGTGCCGCCATGTAAAAAAGGTTGGGAAACACTGCGTTAAGGGGTAATGTTTATACAGATAGGAGTGGAAAATAACGGTTAACACTAGACTTGAACAGGTAATGAATGTCGTGATCGGGGCAACATAATCTTAGAACTCTGTTCCACAGAGCAGCGGTTCGAGGGAAGAAACTGTTGGATCGGAACTCACTTTTCACCGATGGAATACGGAGGCCTTTGTCATCTCTTGTTGAGTTTGAGGCCAAATGCTTCGCCTTATCCGTGTCGATGAAGCTGGGACCATTTATAATAGTGGATACAGCCACTTTCCCACTGTTCATAATTTAGATTTTTATCTTGCAGAATTCGAGAAATCCAATTTGTTTCTTATTGACCTTGGACTGGACAGCTTGCGTGTGGCCGCAGTTTGCATTTTCCAAAATCCTCCTACAATGATTACCGGCTGTTCTGACTAAAACAAAGGCCAGACTAGACGGCTCCTTGCATTACATATTGAACTAGCGGTTCCGGTGATCTATGACTTCAGCGCATTCATGGGTAAACCAGGGCTGACAGCTTGGTTTTTGCTGATTTGTTTTAGGAGTAAAAGAAAAGAGACATTCGGTGATAAGGACCGAAGTTTGGGGGTGGTTGCATGCCTGAAAAGTGTTGAGAGATTATCCTCTTTGAAAGAATTGAAAATATGAAAAAGGTTTTTTTTTCATTTTTGCTGTTTGGTAGTATTTTAATCGGGTTTGGGTGAAGACGTTAAAATCGGTTAATATGTGCGTATTGTTGGCGATCTATAGAAAATGTTTTGCTTGTATTTTTACAAAAAAAAATGTAATTTTATAACTTGAAAATGTTTTGTTTTTATTTGTGTGGGTTCACTATTTGTCCATACATGTGACCCTAACAGGTACTTCAGCCCTGGTAAGGGTCGACGTGGGAACAACAGCAATTAAGAATTGTTTCTACGCTCCTCAATACCTGCAGTCTTCCGATTTGAAACCTTGCTGCCGGATGTTATTTATCATCATACCCAGGACTGTAGGTATTTAGCAATTAAACATTAAAATATTGACTCATTTGAATGAATCACTGGAGCTGGAAAGGTAATTTTATAGCGTAAATATTTAATCATTTAATGTTGATGGATTTACTGAACTTTGAAGAGAAAGAAAATTGCCGCCCACAATTCCGATGGAGATACAGTATCAGGAAATTTAGAAAAAGTGGAATTTATATCTGAAAAATATAGCAGAAATTTTAGAAAACGTTGGAAGAAATGCTATCACAGTATTTCTCCTAAATGATTCTAATATCGTATATATGTATATATATATATATATATATATATATATATATATATATATATATATATATATATATATATATATATACGAGGGTCATTCAATAAATAAGGTGAATTTTTCGGTGTAAGGACTTCTAACACAGATAAAAGCTTACTCTTTTTTATTTTTTTTTTGTTTTACTTCTTTTTCACATGGATTTAATTTCTTTTGTAAATTAAAATCAAACTTTGACAGATTTGGCGATTAATAAAGATGTCCGACCAAGAAGCATCCTCCCGGATTGAACACCGGTAAGTTATCAAGTTTTTGGTTGCTGAAGGGTGCAAACCAGTTGACATTCATAGGAGAATGTCAACTGTGTATGGTGCCACATGTTTCAGCCAAAAAATGTCTACAAGTGGGCTACATTGTTTAAAGAAGGACGGAGCAGTGTTAAGGATGAAGACAGGCCTACAGAAGTGAGGTCTCCTGAGGTGATAGAATCAGTCAATGACCTCATTCAGTCTGACAGAAAAGTGACAGTGGATGACATTGCAAGGACTTTGAGTTTATCTGTTGGGACAAACGCAGGGGTCATCACTCAGAAGGAGTCATCTTGCATCATGACAACGCAAGGCCTCACACAGCAGCCCAAACGGTGCAGACAATCAACGAGCTGGGCTGGGAACTACTCCCTCATCCTCCTTACAGCCCAGACCTTGCCCCTTCAGACTTTTACCTGTTTGGTCCCTTGAAAGCGTTCACGAGAAGCACGAATTTTAAAAGTGACGATTAAGTCAAAAGTGTTGTGTGCGACTGGCTGAGACATCAGTCCAAAGATTTTTACGCTGAAGGAATACGGAAACTTGTGCACAGATGGGAAAAGTGTGAAATCTCGTATATATATAACCACACTGCTGTATGGTTGAAAATCGTGGACCTCATATAAGTCCAATATCAATCAGCTGATTGTCTTCCCCAAAAGTTGTCTCTGCACGATCTGTGTCTGTACTTTTAACGATAGAGTGACCAATGCTGATCGTCTCACAAAATGCAACATTGGTAGAACTGAGACTTCCCTGACACAGACACAACTTCGCTGGGCTGGTCATGTTGTAAAGTGAATGACAACAGAATACCTAAGGTTTTCATGTATAGCCAGCTTGAGAGAGGATAAAGGACTGTGGCTCAGTTATAAAGACAAGCTAGAAAGTCACTTCTCGATACCTCATAATAATTCGAGTGAGTTGCTTTGGATAAAAATAAAAGAAGTTGTTTGTCCCAGAGCAGTATCAGAAATGCCTTTCCATCAAATTTGCAAGTAGGTATTCCATTAGATATTAGAAGCACATCCAGGAATGGTGAAATGTTGTAAGAGCCAAGGCGCAATTTACTGTACATGACTTTGCGCTTAAAGCTCTTTGTAGACAATGTTGTTGTGAATTAGTAGTGTAGCGTTTTTTTTATATTTCTTTACGGCACAACTCTCCTTCTCGATTTGGGATATTTTATTTCAGCTGGTAATAGTGTTCCAGACGCATGAGCCAATGCTTTCATTGTTCCATCTTCGTATTTGAGCAAAATTACGGCCCCAATATCATAGTCGTTGCTAGCAATGCCAGCAACTATCGCTTGACTGTGGTCAGAAAGCACTAGAAATAAATCTGTTAATACCAGTTTCTCCAAGGAAACTGGCATAACAATTTTCTCTGCATATAACAGTACCCCATCAACTATGCAAAATAATTTCCTACTATTAAGGAAACCTTTCTTATTTTGTTTATTTAATTTCCACCTAACTTGTTTTGTTTTTTCATTAATAAATATATCCTTTCCCGCTCTTATTTTTATATGAGCAAAAGTTACAGGTTACTGAATTATATAACACTTTTTTTTTTATTTCGTTATCAGCCCTTAATGCCGCTATCAACGTATCTTCTAACGGTTCGCAAGATCTAAGAATTAAGAGTGATAACCCGTCAGTAAGACCAAGCATATCAGATGGTAAAATTCTATTTTTATTTCAGAATTCAAAAGTATATTGTCCTATCTCTGCAGTCTATTGTCAATTTGGGTTGGCAAACCTTTCCTTGATTCTAAAATTGTGATTATCGGGCGGTGATCTGTCTGTAATAAAGAGCCTCTTCCATGTATATATTTTGGAGTTTCTTTTCGGCATAACTCTCCTTCTCGATTTGGGAATATTTTGTTTCAGCTGATAGTAGTGTTCTAGATACATGAGCCACTGCTTTCATTGTTCCATCCTCATATTTGTGCAAAATCACGTCGCCCAATATTATAGTTGCTGGCATTGATAGCAATGACTATCTCTTGACTGTGGGGAAAAGCCCTAGAAATAAATCGTTTGTCAAAAGTTCTTTAATTTTCTCCAAGGATATTTGTCACTCGTTGGCCCAGTGCTATTTTACGATTTTTTTAGTAAGTTGTTTAGTGGCGCTCATAAATTATGCATTTTTTTTTTTATATAAATACGTTTTAATAGATGTAAGGCATAAAAATGTTTGTAATGTTTTAATATCTTTCAACGCCAGCATATCCTTAATTGCTTTCGATCGAGCAGGCTCAGCAACTCTACGATTTTCGTCAATTATATGACCTAGGCGTTTTTATTTTTTATATAAACATATCACATTTCTCTTCACTTAATTTGACTCCAAAATCACTAATATTTTTAAGAACTTCGTGAGCATATTCAATAGGTGCTGTGCGTGTTTCGCTTTTTATTAGAATATCATCTAAATATGCGATAGCAAAATTCTATCTCCAAGCATCACATACATGGCTTGTTGAAAAATACCTGGGCCACTTTCACTCCAAAAGGTAACCTAACGAATTTGTAGATCCCTCGATGGGTATTAATAGCGAGAATTTTAGAACACTCATTATCCACGGTTATCTACAAATATGTGTCCGAAAAACCCAGTCTGGAAAAAATATTTTCCACCGCTTAATTGAGAGAAATTTTGGGATCGGTTACAAATAGGTTTATAAATGCAATTGTTCAATCCGGAGCTAAAATCTGCGAATCCTTTTTAAAAAAATAATAATCGCATGACTCCCCGGCCGCATTCGAAATAATTTATTTTAAAAATTTCTCATATTTTTTCCAACATAGCAAGTTCACTGTATCGAGTGACGCTAAAGGAACATTATTTTTATTCTTCACATGGGTGTAGGCTTTTCTTATAGATAAATTTTGCAATTATTTTTGGCACCTCCCCAGACCTTCAGAACAAAATTCCGGGTATCGTTTTTTAATTCATTTTTTTTTTTTAGTTTTTCAGAATTTTTTTTTTTTTAGTTTTTCTGAATTTTTTTTTTTTTAGTTTTTCAGAATTTTTTTCAGTGACGGTGTGGACAATCTGTTTTGATAGCGCTAAACTTGGTTTACCCAAATCCATCCGTGTGCATTCATTTAATATCGTTAAATCCGACGCTGTATCGAGTTGAAACTTTACAAGTTTTCCATTAATTTTAGTATTAACATATTTCTTTTTATCCTCACTTGTGCCGTGAATCGAACCCGAATAGACTGCTTCCAATTCTCCAGTTAAATTTATGTTCACTGTATTTCTAAATTTCCTTATTTTCCTTTGATTTGATTTACAGCGTGACCATATGTACTTCCCACCCCCAACACTTAAAACAATGTTTGTCGTTATATGGACAGTCTTTTTGAAAATGTAATTTTCCACAGCTATAACAGGGATTTGGCTTAACAAGAATTTTCTTCCTTCTTCGACTACAACAAGGATTAGATTTTTTTTCCAAAATTCTCTCCTTTCTCATTAGTTTCTTGACGTACTGCGTTTTCTCTACCTTCAATGTTTTTGAGTATCGTACCTGTGATTTTCTATTCTGTTACATTCCTCAGCTACTTTCAAGTCTTGTTAAAATTCTGGTGCGAATTCCAGCGTCCTTATTCGCCGTAAGGCCCTGGACAAAAATTAAGCATTTAAACATGTCAGTACTTGATTCAGTGAGTTTCAATTTCTCACATTGACGATTAACTACCAGAGCATACCTAAAGTAATCGTCATGCTCCATTTTTACTAAATTCAAACAATTCCACCGGCTGTCAAAAAGTGAGCTTTTATCAGTAAATATTTTTTTCTAATAACAGAGTTGTCTCTTCAAATGTGATATCAGCAGGAATTATGTAATATTTTTCATGCTCTTTTCGTAGCAGTAATCGAAATTTTGTTCCATATGTCCATCCGAGACAATGTCGCCGAAATACATCTTCATGACGCCTATAATACAGTGTAACCGGGATATAAGAGACCCGGATATAAGAGAAACCCGGATATAAGAGCATGTTTTTATCTGGTCCCAAATTAGAGCCTGTGTTAATGTATATATAATAGACCAAACCCGGATAAAAGATAAACCCGGATATAAGAGACTTCTTCTCCGGTTCCGACAACTCTCTTATATCCGGGTTACACTGTACGAGGAAAAAGTTATTCCACTATTTACATTGTTCGGATTATTGTCCTCCTCTTTATTGGAATATTTATCACAGCGTTTCGGCCGTTGTACGCTCCGGCCTTCTTCAGGTGATTGGAATGTCGAACTGAACCCTTTATCCTCAAGGACACATGGATCAAGGATCCTTTGTCCTCAAGGACACATGGCTCAGTGGATAAAGGCGTTATTTACATCCAGTGACAAGACCCCAGAATGTGAGTTCAATACCTGGTCGAGGCAATGGAGAAATTGGAGAGGAGAATTAACAGGAGGTAACTTATAACTGACATCCATTAGACATAGCACGTGGAACTAGAACAGTCTACCCCAGCAAGCTAAATAAAAGTGTTCAGTTCGACATACCAACCACCTGAAGAAGATCGGAGAGTACAAAGGCCGAAACGTTGTGATAAATATGGCAACAAAGATGAGGGCAATGTAAAAAGTGTATATAATAGCTCATCTCAGAAATATAGACAGATACCAAAAGTTATTCCTTCGTCAGGATTATAGTTGAATTCAAAAATAGAATTTGCAATAGAATCTTGAGTAATTACAGTTCCTACGTTATCTGGCATATTTTTTTTTTAAATATTCCAAGATTTCCTTATATTGTTGTTTCTGGTATTCCTGCTGCTGTTGTTGGTTTAAACACATTTCCTGTGTTTGTTTCCTGCTTTCTTGTTGCTGTTTTAATAATTCCAGCATAACAGTTTTAAATTCTTCCATACTAACAGAATTGTTTTCAGGTCGAAAGAAAGAAAATAAATTCACTCTACCTGTTTTTCCGGTGTGCTTTTCGAGTTCTTTTCGTTAATTTATTTTAAGTTCTTTCTAAAAATAAAAAAAAATATAAAAAAATCGATCCTTGTTTCACCAAACTGTTGTAACTGAGCAAAAACTACAATAGAAAGCCGGAATTCGTTTAACAAGTTTATTACCTTTTGGTGCAGGGAAACATAATATAGAATAAAATCTAGGGAAGAGAATGTCCAGCCGTAAATGACTAAGTGTTTTTCAGCAAACGCTGCTACAGGTATTAACCAAAGCCTCCCCACAAGCAGGATGTGATACAAGGCTTATTTTTCTGTGGGGCAAACCGAGCCCGTAGGCTCGGGAAAAATTCCCCGTAGACCCCGCATACACGGGGTCGGATTTGTCTACCTCCATAGACGAGATTCTGCCCTTTGTCATAGCTGCTAGTGCTACTGCTACTCCTCTTGATGTAGGATCATTTTTTTGTCTTCCGTCCGACGGCTGCGTCCAAACTTGTAGGGAAATATTCTATCCTCAAAATAATATTGATATCATATATATATACATATACATACATATATATATATATATATATATATATATATATATATATATATATATATATATATATATATATTGACTTATTTTCTGATGAATGTGGGATTCATAACTGAATAAGATCCTTCCGAGTTCTACTAGTTTTAATTAACCATAGAATTACCCCCCCTATTACCTTTTTAAATATTTGAGTTTTACAACATCAATACATATTAGAATATTAGAGGCTAATATGAATTATTTAAAAAAAACTCAGAAAGTACAAATGAAAATTTGAAAATTGCAAAGTTTTTTTTAGTTCTTTTATTTAACTGACGCTGGCGTTAAACACATGAGAGGCTTATTGCTTCCTCTATCTTTTCTCTCTATCCCTCTCTCTCTCGCTCTGTCTACACACACACACACACACACACACACACACACATACATATATATATATATATATATATATATATATATATGTAAGCAAATGTGTGGATGTAGATCCGACGGTATGATGAAAATGTGGAAAAGACAAAGCAAACTCCGAATATGTGAGTTTACTGTTTTTATTTTGTTTTTGTTTTTGTTATTCTGTCGACGTCAGACGTTTCGGTCAAATAGACCTTCTTCGGGACACGGTTAATGGAGACATATTTATATTAGATTTAAGTTTGATGAAGAGACGATATATACAGGACTGGTCAGAAACAGAAAAACTGAAATTCTAAAGTCAAAGTATTCTTTCTTGGAGTCGGATAAGCTGGCGTCGCGTGGGCGGCAACTACGAAGACCTGCGCACAGGGAAAAGATTGTGTCCTAAGTGGAAGGTGAGGGGGACTATTTAAAACTATAGCTTATCGGTACGTTTGTCACGCATTAATCTTGCCACACAGCTCGCGATCTGAAAGAACCCTGGTCGGTTATTTACTGTGTGTGAGGTGGCTATCATGCCAGCCTCATAAATCTGCCTAAGGTTTTTATTGTGGATATATTTTAAGATCTTCACAGAGTCGAAATCAAAATTGTGATCAGATTTGGCTATGTGTATAACTAAAGCACTGCTTAGATTACCGAGGCGAATGTCACGTTTATGTTCGGAGATGCGAGATTTCAATGATCTACCTGTCTCGCCTACATAACTCAGGTTGCAGTCTCTGCAGGGCACCTGATAGACACCAGCATCGGACTACTACTACTACATCAAAGGTGGAGAGAGGCACACTCTCAGCTGCCCCTGATAATCCCATTGGCCGCATCTTTCTACCGAATAACCCTCTGACCGAACACATCTCCAACAATCTAAACGCGCTAAAAATTAAAACTACTACATTACCCACTAAATCTATACGTAACATATTGAATAATACCAGCAGACAGCATATTACATCCGATGCTTGTCTTTTCCACATATATATATATATATATATATATATATATATATATATATATATATCTTTTTCTCACTAAAACCAAACAACATCTCTAATATGTCTTTTTCGTATTTCCTCTCGATCGAAACGGGATAGTTTATTATATATGAGCTATTGGCGAGGTCAGAATAAATTAATGTACGATGGAGTAAGGGATAATTATTCTTATATAATTTTTTTATTTTGTACTTCCCCTACGATGGGACTGAATTCCTTTCTAACTGGGTGATTCGTCGTAGTAAGCTTCTGCCATACTAAGTCGAGAAGTGAATGAAATGGATTCGACTACAGAAATGAGTAAGCCAGCTTGATATCACATTTATGTTTCATATTTATGAGAGTATTATCTGTTCAATTTCCCTGAATGTTGTTCAGGCCCTTTGCTTAAAATCAAACCGTTCTAGCTACCAGACATCAAAACAAATGCGTTCAACTCTGTACATTGTGACGTCAATAAATTTACACCTCATGACCTGAAGGAGATCGGACGTCATTGATCAAATATCGGATAAGTGTAATCGCTTCTCGGGTCGAAGGGCTAAATGTTGAATATCTATAGTATGAAAATAATGCCTTCTTTTAGTTCTTATATGGTTTTCAATTTTATTTTCTACTTTTCTCTTCATTTGCTGAACACAATTTTATGCATCAAAGAGTCATTATTCATTTTTCGTTATTTGTAAAAGATCTTTCTCTCTTTTCTCTCGTCTTTCGTTCGCTTTCTTTCTTTATTTTTCCTTTTTTTCTATTTCTTTTTTCTTCACTATCTTTCATTTTACTCTTTCTTTCTTTCTACCTCTTTAGTTTTCCTTCCTGCTTCTTTCTTTTGTTTTTTCATTCTTCTTTCCTCCATTCATGCTCTCTGTCTTCTTTCTTTCTTTCTTTCTTTATTTATTTATTTTCTCGCTTCTTTTGATATTTATTTTTCTTGCGTTCATTTTCTTTCATTTTTCATTCAAGCATCTCGTTCTCTTTCTTTCTTTTTTCTTTGTCTCTTTTTTTTCTAGTTCTTTATTTTTAGCCTCTTCTGTTTACATATTTCGTTCCTTGACTTCCATTTCTTTAATTCTGCTTTCCTTCTCCACTTTCTCTCTTTCTTCCTTTCGCTCTTTCTTTCTTTCTTTCTACTTCTTTATTCTTCTTTTCTTCTTTTTTTCTGTTTATCTGCGTTTCGTTCCTTTTTCTTTAATTTCCTTTCATTCTTCCTCTTTCCTTCTCTTTCTTTGTTTCTTTATTTCTACTTCTTTATTTTCTTTTCTTCTTTTAGCATTCCTTTTTTCTTTCGTTCCTTTTTCTCTAATTCTCTTTCTTCCTTTACTTTTACTCACCCTTTGTTTCTTTCGTTCTTCTGGGAGAATTTTTTTATTTACTCAAAATTTTTATTCTTTGTCAATTATCTCATGAGATTTTCTTTATTTTCAAAGTTTGTCTGGGATTTGAATTATTTTTCCTTGTTTCTTTGTATCTTCATTCATTTATTTTTTTTCCTTTCGTAATTTTTTCATTCAGATACACTTCCTCTCTTTCCCGCTCTGCCTCTATTTCTCTATATATTTTGCCATGTTTTGACTCCCTTTCTTTATTACGTTCATCTTTCCATTTCATACAGCTATGCATTTTTACTAGCGTTGTTATGCGTAGTTTGTGTCTGTTAGTTTTTCTTCTTTTTCTTTCTTTCTTTCTTTCTTTTTTCTTTCTTTCTTTCTTTCTATCATTTTATTCTTCACTTTCTTCCTTTCATTTTATTTCTTCTTCCATTCTTTCTTTATGCGTGTCTGACATTTTTTTTTACCTAAGCTTTTGCATTTTGTTTTTACGTTGTAGGCCCTCTCTCTCTCTCTCTCTCTCTCTCTCTCTCTCTCTCTCTCTCTCTCTCTCTCTCTCTCTGTTGGCCTATATCGTTGTTTTCTCTCCGTAATTTCTGGGTTCTTTCTTTCTCTTCCTTACTGTCATTATTTTTTTCCCTTTATTCTCTGTCTGATTGCCTGCCTTTTTTCTTTTTTTTTTTTTTAGACCTATATATTTTCTATGTCTTTACCCCGGGGGATATTTTTTTCACTTCCTTTCTTATTTTCTGTTATTATTATTATTATTATTATTATTATTATTATTATTATTATTATTATTATTTCATTCTATCTTTACCTTCGCCTGTTTGTCTTTTTTCTCTCTAGACTCTAGAAAGAAAAAAAAGACTCTATCCCTATTTCTTTGTGTCGTTACTTTGTGAGCACTTTCTTTCTTTCTTTCACTTCCTCTCCATCTTTCTGTCATTTTATTTTGTTTTCATTCTTTGTTTCTCTCACTCTTTTTTTTTCTTTTCGTATATATCTTGGTTTTCTGCCCTTGCTTTGTCAGCTATTTCTTTCTTTCTTTCTTTACATATGCGAACCCATTTTTATATTGCAGCCCAGTCTTTTCTATTGTCTCTCGTCTTTAAAACTTCGATATTCCTCATATATTAAATCCATAGTATTCTCAGTATCCTTCTGTAGAACCATACTCTCTTAATTTTCTGTGACGAGATTATCAAGCATTCACTACCATATAGGAGAATTAATACTAGGTAAAAGTTCAGCAATCTTTTCTTTCAAACGAACGAAATTTTCCTGTTTATTAATAGTTTGCTTGACTTTTGTAAGGAATTTTTTTTTCTGATGGGGATTTCCTCAGTGAAATGCAGATCTTAGAAAGTGGGTATAGTTGATATTTTTCAACATACATTCTTGAAGAACGCCATAATTAGGATATAGTATAGTCGCTATAATCTGCGGTTTCGCGACTACATTCGCTTTGCTTGTTGTTTGACTTCTATTTTTGTTTTGCTATTAAGAATGAGAAATCCAGGATTGTGAAATCCTGTACAGTGATCCACAGGCTAAAACCAGTTTCCGACAGGAATCGCAAATCAAGTTTCGCCTCTTAAAAATGGTGTTCAACTTCTAGAAGATTGGATTCTAGATCCCCTTGTATTGGTGTAGGAGATGCTGATCCTTTGAAACCCTTTTTGTCTTTTTTGTTTTTTTTCTTCCATTATATAATTGTATCTTCTATTTGATATTGTTCACATGTTTAGTTATAATGATACTTTGGAACAGCTGAAGAGGAGGTAGTGAAGCAGCCCCACCCACAAGTGGTACGTGAATCAGTTAGCTAGGTTAACTTGTCTGGAAATACATTCATAAGTATACTCTTTATTATGCAGTCATACACAAAATGTCAGTACAATAGCCATACTGTTATATACACCTGCTGATGAGATAGCCTCCCGAGGAGTTACACTGAGATCCGGAACCCTTACTATCAATCGGTTAACCTCAACCCAGAAGCAGTTTACCTGCGGCACTCTAAATTAAGAGACGACTAATGAAGGAGATGTGATGTAGACATGCTACCCGGTGTGAACGGGAATTCAAAGCAACCGAACTTATTCTTGTGTCAAAATCATCATAACTAATCAGGGGGCAAAAGTAGCGAGATATAATCGACTAAGCATTGCTGGGATTCACGTTTTTTAACGTTTTAGATGGAGCATATATCAGACGATAATGCAACAAGCGAGTATTCGTTAAAGAATTATGTAACACTAACTCGACATTCGTTTCTGTTCATTTCGATTTAGATATGAATAATGTCGATCACGTATTTTGAGGATACAATTGCACCCAATATTTCCATGAAGCGGTGATTTTGTGTTTTTTTTCTTCATATACATAATATTAAATGTCTTTCTTTATATCTGAAGGTCCTGGGTCTGTCGATAAACTACATCGGGCAGCAAGGCTTCTGATAAGGGAATTGGAGGTTTTGAGAAGCGTGGAACAAACTTAGTAGTTGTCGTTCCCAGGTCTAACCTTAGCCGGTGTGGTACACCTGTTAGGGTCCTAGCTATGGGCAAATAGTGAAGTCACACACAAATCATGATGAAAGTATAAAAATATATTTTTGTAGTAAAATTACTGCGAAATATGTAATAAAGCAACAATTCCTTTTTAAAGCAACATGGCCAGCAATATATTTTATCTGTAGTGGAAGGCATACAATTGCGTTCAAAAGGTCTTTAGTTGAAGCCATAAAATTATTATATCCCGGCATTGAATGGCCATGGAGTTTGATAGGTCGCTAAATAAAATCAACCAATCAAACAACAAACACGAAGAACTCTTTCAAGACATTAAGTCATATAATATCCTAAAATTTCTGGAAAAAAAAATGTATTCCAAAACATAACTTCAACAAAACTACATAAAACACACATATAACCACCTCCTTGTCATTATGCTCATGTAAACATGGATATGCGCAAAAGCTGAGTATCATTTACCATGTATTCAAATGTGAAAGCAGAATAACATATCATATTATTACTTTAAAAACACCTAGAAAATTAAATGACCCATAAAATTTGCTATGAAACTAAACAACAATAACAATCTTTATATCTGAAGTTGACTTTTCAAGAAGGATTTCACTGATGACAATTTTTCAGGCTATAAATAATTTCAGTTTTAACATTGCCGTTCATAATGGCTTCCTGTTTTCGCAAAGAGAGATTCATAAAAAGATTTCCCAATACCCCTTAGATTCCCCAAGTTTAAGCCAGATTTCAGTGGAAAATACATAAAATAAATAAGATAAATGAAGTTTAAATATTCGTTTATTGTATATAACTTATCATTATATAAGGTGCTACTGATACCATATGACGTAATATTACATTCTTCAAAGTCGGTCCATCAGAGAGTAAATCCTTTCCATCACCAGCCTTTTTCTGATGACGAGTCGAGCTAGACACTGGGCAACATTAAAAACAAGCGGTATGAATCTTCTTGTAGGCTCAACATTTAGCAAAGTGAGTTATTCTGGGTTGCATAGCTATATATGCATCTAATGTGTTAATGACACGATATCGCTGGGTTGAGGTTTCCCACAGAAGTAATAGCCATTTGTCCGTGACCAAGCTGAGGTTACAAGTTTGAGGGCATTGGCTGTGGATTGTCATAGAGAAGATTGGACAACGCCAGATTTAATTGCCCGAAACAGGCTTTTTACTCGGATATGTGCAAGCAATTGATCAGCAGTCCAGTCACCCTACGATCACGCTCATGGGGTTGATTATTATCATCATTTGATTTGACTGTCTCTTACATATTTCGGCCGTGTGACGATGATCATATCTCAGCTCCTACATGCAGTTTTCCTCGTAACACTTTCCTCCTCACGAGCAATTCTGTGCTGCCACCTGCGCACTCCCAGTGATGCCAAGTATCCCCCGGACGTACTGGGTAGCCGAAACATTTCTGGAAATAATCTCGAATACGCCAAGCACGAGAGCAAAAAATTTAGCTAGGTTTGATATATTTATCTGATTTTACCTGCCGTGTCTTGGTCGCTCTCTCTTCTGCCTACATCATAATCATATTTCAAGGTACCGTCACGTCTGTCAGGATCCATTTTTGATTGTTCAAATGTGGTTTCAGGGCGATTGTTCTCCAAGTGCTTGTCACTCAAGCTATTCGTATCCCACCTGATCTTCACTTGCCCATTATCGATTACTGACGGTGATTAATACTCATACCACTTCACTACGCACTCCAGGTCATAATTGTAAAAGTTCGCAATCTATTCTGAAGGTTATTTTGGTCATAACGTCGGTTATACTCTTTTTGCGCCTGTTGGGTGCAGACACTGATATAGTGTTGTAAACTTTCAGCAGCTTTCCTACACAGCTTGAACAAGAGTAGATAAGCTGTTTCATCAATAGTGTACTTGATAAAATCTGTTCTTAACGCCTGCCGATGCGCATCACATATTATCAGCATCTTTCTTTAAGAATCTGTTCCCGAACAGCCTCCATAATTTCAGATCTGTTATCTCTAGAATTATTATTTCTTCTTCTTCTTCTTCTTCTTCTTCTTCTTCTTCTTCTTCTTCTTCTTCTTCTTCTTCTTCTTCTTCTTCTTCTTCTTCTATTTCTATTTCTATTTCTTCTTCTTCTTCTATTTCTATTTCATCTTCTTCTTCTTCTTCTATTTCTATTTCTTCTTCTTCTTCTTCTTCTTCTTCTTCTTCTTCTTCTTCTTCTATTTCTATTTCTTCTTCTATTTCTATTTCTATTTCTTCTTCTATTTCTATTTCTATTTCTATTTCTTCTTCTTCTTCTATTTCTATTTCTTCTTCTTCTTCTTCTATTTCTATTTCTTCTTCTTCTTCTTCTTCTTCTTCTTCTTCTTCTTTTCTTCTTCTATTTCTATTTCTATTTCTTCTTCTTCTTCTTCTATTTCTATTTCTATTTCTATTTCTATTTCTTCTTCTTCTTCTATTTCTATTTCTATTTCTATTTCTTCTTCTTCTTCTTCTTCTTCTTCTTCTATTTCTATTTCTTCTTCTTCTTCTTCTTCTTCTTCTTCTTCTTATTATTATTATTATTATCATCATCATCATCATCATCATCATCATCATCATCTTTGATATCTGCCGTTTACACATTTATTTCCGGGGCCCGCCCAGGGACATAAGGTTAGAAATGGTATCATGACACCTTCTACTGCAAAAAAAAAAAATTATTACATAGATAAAGGCCTTTGTAAAGTGTGGGCTGTACTTGTCAGAATATTTTTTGTATTTCTTTGAGGCAAGGCCTTGCAGGGATCCCTTCAATTAGTCTACTGGAATCTTTTCCAACCAATCCTAGGGCTCCAACTACAACAGGGTTTGTTGATGTTCCCATGTGTCACATTTTTGACATTTCTATTTCAAGGTCCTTATATTTTGACAGTTTTTCGAATATCTTCAAAGATACGTTGCAGTCTGCAGGGACTGCCATATCAATAAGGAGGTATTTTTTTGTTTGTGGTCTTTAATAAAAATTTCTGGGCGGTTGGCTTTGATTGTTCTGTCAGTGTGTAGTCCCATAGAATTGTAACAGGTCCTATCTCCGTAACCGGGTCAGAGTAGTGTTCGTACCAGTTTCTTTCAGTTTCCTTCCCGTAGAAGTTGCAAATTTTCCAGTGCAGATATTGGCCCACTCTGTCATGCCGATTTTTATATTCAGTGGGTGCCAATATTGTGCAACCTAATACAAGAGGATCAATGGTTTCTGGATATTTATCAGAGTATCTGCATTTTGGACTAACACAGTATTTTAGTATATTTGCTTGATAATTCTTAGTTAACAAGCATTGGTCCTGTGCAGCAAAGATAAAACCTTCAGTTTCAGCTTTCAACCCTGCACTACGTAGCCACTGATGGGTGCGGTTTTTGTCTACGTCAGCTTGTTTGTTACGGGCAGAGTATTAGCCATGAGGCGGTTTATCTTGCCATTGTTTCTGTCTTTGCTTTCTTTTTTAAGTATTTTGCAGCTTCAGCCGGTTTACCGTGCTGTACTTGTATTTCGGCGACCATTTGAAACTCCATTTTAATTTGTTGGCTTCCTTTATTACGGAGTAAAGACGCTTACTACTTTCATGTTCCTTGACACTTATCATCCAGTCTTCTGTAGTTTCCAAGTATCTTTGGAGGCCAATTGTTGTAGTTTTGTAGGACAGTTCTAGTTGAACTAATCTTCTGCTTCCTTCGGATCTGGGCAAATACAGCCTTGGGATGATTCCTGTGGTAGCAAGTGAGGAGCTTTCTCGTTTTTGCGTCCATTCGCTTAATTTCAGCTATGGTCCAGTTAAGGACGTTAAAGCTGTATTGCACCACAGGGATAGCCAAAGTTTTTATGACTGATATTCTGTTTTTTGTGTTTAGCTCGGTATTTAGTACCAGACGTAAACGCGTGTAATACTCCTTTCTTGCCTTCTCCTTCATTTGGGGGTGTTGTATGCAATCTCCTCCGCTAATTCTTAGGTACTTATAAGCTTCATCATGCTCCAGTTCCCTAATCTTTGTGACAAAATCTAAATCTAATGGGTGCTTCTGTAATTCTACCTTTCTTGAATGTTACTTTTGCACATTTATCTAATTCGAACTTCATACCTATGTCGTCACTGAAGTATTTTACAATATTGCGGAGGCCCTTCAACTCATTGAGGTCCTTGGGAAAGAGTTTGAGATCATCCATGTAAAGTAGGTGATTGAATATTTTCTTATTTATTTTGTAACCATAGCTACTGTTGTTCACTTGCTGCGTAAGGGGGATTAAGGACAAACAAAACAGAAGGGGTATTATTATTATTATTATTATTATTATTGTTGTTGTTGTTATCATTATTATTATTGTTGTTGTTGTTGTTATTATTATTATTATTATTATTTGTAAGTGACATGGGATAATATTCGATAAAGTTTTAAAATACAATTTTATGAATACCAGGATTAGTTTCAATATCTGTCTATATTTCTGAGATGAGATATTATGTACATTATTTACATTATTCGGACTAATTTCCTCATCTTTGTCGCCAAGAGTGTGAGTTCAATATCCGGTTAAAGACAGTGGGGAAATTTCAGAGTGAAAATTAACAGGAGATAACTGATAACTGACATCCATTAAAACATGGCAGGTGAAACTAGAACAGTCTACCCCAGTGAGTGAAATAAAGGGTTCAGTTCGACATTCCAACCACCTGAAGAAGGCCGGAGCGTACAACGGCCGAAACGTTGTAATAAATATGGCCACAAAGATGAGGACAATAGTCCGAATACTATAAATAATGTACAGGATTAATTTATCATCCTCATCATCATCATCATCATCATCATCATCATCATCATACCCATGACTTTTGTAATCGTAGGGCGGATTCGAATGCAGAAGCCACACTGAATCTCTTCCACAAGGGACTATCAAAGCCAGACATCAGTAATTCTATTTTAGTCATACTTGTCCATTGTTTGACATTGTCCAACCTGTTTTTGCGTTGGCGCGCTCTTCTACGTCCACCTTCGACGGTGCCTTCCATGATGGTCTTGCACGGGCCGTCGTGCATTGTAACGTGTCCAAACCACACCATTCTTCTCCGTTTGACAATGGCAAGAAGAGGTCCCTAGTGGCCACAAAACGTCCAACCCTTTTCCGCACAAACCCATTGGATTTATGTTCCCAATTGAAGATGCCAAGGATTTTGTCTCGTGCATTTGTTCTGCTTTACTTACTTCCCTATACATATATATATATATATATATATATATATATATATATATATATATATATATATATATATATATATATATATAACGTAAATCATTCATACAAAAAACAAATACTGAAGCTAATTATATGGAAAGAATCACTCTTGCAAACGATATTTAATAATTTACTCTAAAAAAAAAAAAAAAATCAA
This sequence comes from Acanthosepion esculentum, assembly GCA_964036315.1. Taxonomy (NCBI): domain Eukaryota; kingdom Metazoa; phylum Mollusca; class Cephalopoda; order Sepiida; family Sepiidae; genus Acanthosepion; species Acanthosepion esculentum. The sequence goes on along the minus strand of OZ038503.1, from coordinate 36,524,398 downwards.
CCTCAGCGTCGCGACTGCACGCTCCAAAATTATTCTTACATTTAACAATATCTCATTGCTAAAAAAACACTTCTTTCGGTCTGCACTATATTTAGATGTCTCATTACTACAGGGAATTTAACAAAAACACACGGAAATGTCTACCTGATGATGGTCGTTCGAAACGATTGAAATCCCGGCTAGTAGAAAAAATAAGACCTGATAAAAGCGGATTTTATAAACAAGGATCATACCATTCATTAACAGATTCGAAGTTGATTGTATTTTATTATTAAATATTGTTTGCAAGAGTGATTCTTGCCATATAATTAGCTTCAGTATTTGTTTTTCGTATGAATGATTTATGTTACATAAATTGAATACGCACTACATAATTGATATATATATATATATATATATATATATATATATATATATGTAATATATATATATATATATATATATATATATATATATATATATATATATATATATATATATGTATATATATATGTTGCCACTTCGACGTATTGTTGGGCCCCTCGACGTGGTGTAACGAGTAGCAAGCTTGTCTCGCTAGATCAATTACGACTGAGTAGTGACTTCGATCCTCACTGGGTGTCCCCTAATTTCGGCCTTGCGCCACATCTAAGCTACATTTGGAAAATCACTATATATATATATAACTTCCTTTTAAACTATTATGTAAATGCGTCTTTTTTGTGTAATTAGACAATTTAAATATACAAACTCTCAATAAAACAATCAACAAAACAATCTCTAATTGGACATTTCTCAAAAGTTGCATAGTGGGAAAGAATGTCAGATGAAAAAACAGCAAATCCCTTCAGATGTTCATCAATCACCAATTTTTCTCATGCCGTTGAATAGAGTTTTAGAAGTATATCTCAGAGGATTTAATCTATCTATCTATCGAACTAAATCAATCAATTCAATTTCTTTTTATTTAGTTAAAATGTAATTACTTTGTTCATTTCACTAGACATTGTTACTTTCTTTCTTCGGAAAACAATTTTTTTTTACAGTTTTCATCAAATTACATTTGCTAAAATTTAAAAAAAAAATCCTTTCTCAGTATTTTTCACATAAGGATTTGATATTCCAGTGTTTAATTCCGCAATCAGTCGAACGAATTCGTTTTTGCCTACAAAATACTTCGAATTGCATGACAAATTGAAAAATAATAAATAAAAAAGTATAAAGAGTGAGAGGATAAACGTTACAGTGAGTAACGGTAAGATGAAATAGGGGTGTTTGGGGAAAGGATAAAGAGAAGGACAGGTTTGCTTTGGCTTGCTTTGTTTTACGGCATATCAACATCAATGGGTTATTTGATACCGACAAGATTTTTATTCCTGCTAATCGTTTTCCTCAAAAAAGTATTGCTGGTAATATTTTTTCTTCAATAATGGAATGTCGCATCGGAAACAGATAATTTTTTTCCTGTTTGATACTTTCAGATTTATTAAGTGCGTGCAAATGTTTCCAGTTGTCTTTAGTTCCTTGAAGGATTGGAAACAAATTACAAAGCTGAAAACCTAAATTAATTTCTAAAACTTTGGCGCACAACTAACAGTTAATGTTAGACCTAAACTCCTTATCGTAAGGGTCATGATTCCTATGCATTTACATCGTCATCATCATCCTTCAACCTCCCTATTTGTTGTGGGGCTGACCCCTTTTACACAATATGGACTCTTCCAAAGTATACTTAAAGGTTGAGATATGGAGTCATTACACAGGGTGTTCAGAGAGAGTTATACGAGAGTCCAGCGAGAGAGATAATTACGGCTTCACTTACAGAGACTTGTACATATACTTTCTACTAACCCGCATTCATGGACTGCTAATCTTCACTTCAAGTCTGTATTCTTACGCTTAATACACTTATTTTTCTATCTCAATTACTGGCGTTGTTTATTTATTTGTGCAGGATTCCATTCCCGGAATTCACAACAGAAAGAAAGAAAGTGTTGTGAGGCAGACCCTTGTATACAAGATGGACTCGTCCAAAGTATACTTATACTGACAGAGAGAAAACCTGCAGGTTGAGATACGTTGAGTCAGGGTGAGAGATACGGTGACAGTACACAGGGTGTTCACAGAGAGTTATACGAGAGTCCAGCGAGAGAGATAATTACGGCTTCACTTACAGAGACTTGTACATATACTTTCTACTAACCCGCATTCATGGACTACTAATCTTCACTTCAAGTCTGTATTCTTACATTTAATACGCTTATTTTTCTATCTCAATTACTGGCGTTGTTCAATTATTTGTGCAGGATTCCATTCCCGGAATCCACAACACTATTGTTGGTCAGAACTCCATTGCCACTCCCTTTTCACACCGTTCCTCCCTGCATTGCTGTCCCCAGATTCGCAATGCCCAACCCTTTGTCCCGAGCTATGATATCTGAGAAAGTGAACTTTCATTTTTCAAAACACGCTCAAGATATTGTGTCCATCATGTTCGTAGGTGATATTATTAAGTGTTGTTTTTTTATTATTATTAATAAGTCTTCCATTATTTTTAGCCTTTCTATGCATGTAGATGATGCTATTGTACTAGAGTTGTCAATATGTATGTTACGAATAGTAACCTTTTACATTATATAATTACATACATGCAAGAAGGTATTTCTTATTTAACAGTTAAAACACTTGTCAATGGCTAAATGTATAGCCGAAGGCGTTTGGATTAAAAGATTAATTAGTTTTTATATAAGTTATCATCTGAAAAGAAAAAAAATTAGATCGCATGAGAAATGTTATAAAAAACTAAATCAAATCAACTTGTCTGTCGTATTCAATGAAATGTGCATGAAAGGAGGATTGCTGCCTAAATACACAAACAATATATATATATATATATATATATATATATATATATATATATATATATATATATATATATCAAAAGACCATTCGGACAGTTTTTGTATAATTTATCATGTGAAAAGAAAAACTTATTAGATCGCATGAGAAATTTTATAAAAAAACTAAATCAAATCACCATGTCTGTCGTATCAATGTAAAATACATGTGTATGTGTGTGTGTATGTGTGTGTGTGTGTGTATTGATGCAATAGGAAAAAACAGTAAAATTGATGATCCAATGTCCTCTAGTATTTTCTTCATATATATATATGTGTGTGTGTGTGTGTGTGTTTTGTTCGTGTGTGTTTTTGTGTGTGTGTTTTGTGTGTGTGTGTGTTTTTGTGTGTGTCTTTTCTGCGTGTGTGTGTGTTTTTGTGTGTGTTTTGTGTGTGTGTGTTTTTGTGTGTGTTTTGTGTGTGTGTGTTTGTGTGTGTGTCTTTTGTGTGTGTGTGTGTGTTTTTTTGTGTGTGTGTGTGTTTTTGTGTGTGTGTGTGTCTGTTCACCCTTT
>OZ038503.1:36496010-36516010 GCA_964036315.1 Acanthosepion esculentum | reverse complement strand
CCATTCTACTGCATGACAATTTTCATAAGGTAGCATTCATATAAAATACAAATTTTATTGTAACTTAATGAGAGTTGAAAAATTCAACTATACAAATTGGTAATAAATGCAACGCATCTAAATACAAATTACGGACACGTCATAATATATCATTCCATCTTATATATAAAGTACAGTGTATAGGTTTGTGCGTGTGTCTGTCCAAGCAACTCTTCAGTTACTACTGGTCCGATTTCAATGATTCATAGTTCATTCAAAAGCCCTAGAAAAGATAGGGGCAGATTCAGGGTTGCCCAAGAAATGTTAAGCTCAGATTCAGTGTTGCCAGTTTATGCGAGGTAAAATATTAATATATTATGCAAGACATTATTGTTGCTTTCCTGTTTCAAGGGGAGTAACTCTTATTTTCCTTTTGTATCTAAAATTGCAGCTAGCTTAAAATTTTAAACTAGCTAAAATTTTAAGGTAGCTTAAAAGCCACCGTATCAGGTGTTATTTAACCTAACTTCTATGGTGGACTCTTGGTTTGGACATCATCACAGTAGCTAGGGAGGAGTAAATGCGATGGTCATCAATAAACTACAGAACTCAAAATTGATCGCCGTATTTAAGTATTGAATTAATGTTTTAGCTTACCTTTAAAAGTTCAACGATAATTCGTCTGCTACCAATTAAAGACGATTTACTGTACGTAGATCTTTATTTTCCGTACAAACAATTATTTATTATTTCATAGGTGACAGAACAAGGAGCAATGTACAAGATAAACTTAACATAGTGCAAGGATGGGAAAACAGAAATTAGAATTAGTTATACATTCAACATTTGAAGAGTTAGAAAAAAATATTAGCTAATTAAATAAAACCTATAGTATGGAATCTTTATGACTAAATGCGAAATTGGAGATCAATTCTCCTACGTAATTTATACGGTCTTTACACATTCCCCCACGAGAATGAGATGTGACACAAGGTCTTTTTAAAATGGGGACCCGAGCGCGTGCAAGCGGGCAGGGACAAAAATTGCCCACGCAACCGTCGGATGCGCTGGCCTCAGTGCGAGATCCGATCCCTCCCTCTTGTACAATGGGAGGGCGCGGCCTCGGGCAGCTGTTCCCCAGGGCTGGGCACCTCTCAGTATAATTTTCTCAGTTGCCCCTCTGCCCTTCGACAGAGAAGCCCCAGAGCGCACTCTATCCAAGGACAGAGATGCAACTAAGAGATGATAAATAATGCGCACATTACTTATAGTAATTTACACTCCAAAGGCTCAAAGATATTATATATTTTATAATCTTGGCCATATCACTCTTCAGGTTTAACTAACTTGCGTATTGATTTAAAAAAAAATTATTTCCTTAATTAATTGTCCATCATCACTGTTCCTTTATTCGAGGGTTATTTTGATTTTCACATAAAAATAGTTCTGTTTAGGAATATCGTCTTATATTGTACAGAAAAGTGTTTGAAATTTGCATTTTACTTGGCCTTCAACAAGTTGGCATCTATTTGTAAAACTTTCCTTAACTATACCAAGCCAATTTATGAATGAAATGTTCATTTAGAATTTTTGGTTCCATGATTTCAAGTAGTTAATATACCTTAGTTTGTGAAGCGATAGCGAGCGGGCGAAGTCTTCAATAAATCAACAATGTTTTGCAGTAATTTTTAACATCAACTTTGAGTGTTTTCTTGTTAAAAAGTTGAATAGTTTAAACACATTCAGCATTATGGATGCACAAAAGTGAATTTTATATTGCATTTTCTCAATACTTAGCATGAGCAAAATAAATTCACGGATCTGGGAAACAAAAAACTTCTTATCCATTAAGGTCCGTCGTGGTTAGTGTAATTTGTAACGCATATACATATAGGTATAAAAAGCAAATACGGATGAGATAGCGACGGTTACAAAGGACTGCCCCAATCAGGTTTGCCTTCCTGGTTGGAAGGTCGTATGCGCCGGTCCCAGCAAAGGGACGCCTGTTAACCTGCTAAGAAATATCCAATCTCTTCTCCGTCACTAAATGCCAGACAGTACATTCACATATGAAGGAAAATTTTTATTCGATGGAAATGCGATTGTGATTCCACAAATGGGGACAATATCATGGGTCGAACATGTGAATAAGAAGAAAGAAAGAATTTCCAAGGAAAACGTTGTTAACGATGACAATTGAAATTTTCAAAAGACAAACTGAGGATCACCGAATAAGTACAAAGCAACTTCGATCCGTACCTAGATGGGTGACTGCTTAAAAATACCAGATCCAGATATGTGGGTAATGTAAGGGATAATGGCTGCTCGGAATTGCTAATCGGAGTTCAAATTTCAGTTGGGTTCCTTATATTCGCTTAGCCGCAAATAGCCTTAGGAAAACTAAGAATCCACCTCTTCTCCCCTAGCTTTGGGTTAATTAGTAAACTTTTGAGTATATTTCTGAGATGAGGTATCATGTACACTATTTACATTATTCGGACTATTATCCTCATCATTGTCGCCATATTTATTACGAAGTTTCGGCCGTTGTACGCTGCGGCCTTCTTCAGGTGGTTGGAATGTCGAACTGAACCCTTTATTTCGCTCATTGGGGTCGACTGTTCTAGTTCCACGTCAAGGACACATGGCACAGTGGATAAAGGCGTTAGTTAGATCCAGTGACAGAACCCAAAGAGTGGGAGTTCAATACCCAGTTAAGGCGGTTTAGAACTTGGACAGTGGAATTAACAGGAGATAACTGATCTCTGACATCCATTAAACATGGCACGTGAATCTAGAACAGTATATCCCAGTTAGCGAAATAAAGGGTTCAGTTCGACATTCCAACCACCTGAAGAAGGCGGTAGCGTACAATGGCCAAAACACACACACACACACACACACACACACACACACACACACACACACACACATGCATATATTGAGAACAACAAAAAATCATAACATTCTTGGACTGTGACTCTTTCTTTTTCATTTCTATTCCCGATCACCGACAAAGCTTTAATAAACTTAATACATACATACATATACACATATATATATATATATATATATATATATATATATATATATATATATATATATATATATATATATATATATATATTCACATAAACGTTATTTTTATTGAATAATTAAACAATAATAATATTAAACAGTATTTATACATTTTTGTCTACCGGCTTGAATATTCGAAAAATCTTATCGCATATTTTTCTTTAATAACATTTCTTGTATATACAGTATGTGTTTATTAGTGTGTGCGTTTCTAGAAAGAAACAATGTCTGGCCAAATAATGTCTGTCTTGATCAACCTAGTAAGGTTGTTTTTTTTTAAAGAAAGCTTTCCTCAAATAACTTTCTTCCATATAACAGTTTTACTTCATCGTGTGTTCGCCTATTCTGTACAAGGAAATCAATGATAGAACTGTTGTTTCAGTAGAAACAAAAAATACTATTAAATCAACATTAATGTCTTTATACATAACCTTTTATCATGTAAAGAGAACATTACACGAGCAATTAGAGGCGATTAAACCCGATTAACATACCAACAATATATCGAGGGAAGACACATTTAAATCGGCGTTGCTTCGTCTCTTATAATTAAAATGAAAATTCATTCTAAATAAAAAGAAAAGAACAGCAATATATTTAAATTTAAAAAAAAAACTTTGTAAAGTCAGTGGATTTAATAAATGAAATAAAGTTTTAATTAACACTTTCACTAACATTTTTCTAAAATTCAAATTTGTAAACCCCTAAAATGACATCTTTTCCATGTGGTATGGTCGGTTCGTGTGTTGGACAGGCGTCAGTACAGATGCAAAAAGAGGCATCGGACATGTTTACCATCACCATGAAGCCATTTCTGACCTTAGGTATCTGGTTGGAACTAGGAAGGAAATCTGTATACAACAGAAATTCAAGCAAATAATAATTATTATTCCCTATTTGTAGGAACGTCAGGGATAATCAACAAGGAAATTGATGCACATATAAAGAAAATCAAATGAAATCTATATTTACAAATAATAAATACAAAATATAGTGGTAATTGGTATTTCTCACATATTTAGAAAAATAGTTTAATAACTTTTGAAGAAGAGGCCTCGTTTAACTTATGTAAAAGATTTGGCAAATGATTGTGTCAAACACTTTTCAATCAGAAAAAAATCTGGGAGTGGAAATGATAATAAAATTTAAAGTGATAAACTACAGTGCAAACCAATATCCCATTTAATGATCAGGATAGATAAACCATGGTAGGATTCCATAGACTATAAGAAAATCAAGATAAGACATTGGACCAAAGCGAATGTAGTAGATTACCTAGAACAGAATACAAGAACAGACATGACAGAGTGGAAAAGATTAACCACTGAGATATTCAGTATTCAAAAAACCTATCACCAGTTGTTACATCCCGGGCTTTCCCGTTAACAGCGGACAGTTTAACATGTCTAGATACAGGCCTATGTGAAACTGGTCAAGATCCGGGTCACTGTAAGAAGCCTCATGGAAATACAGTTGCGGTCAAAATGTTCAGAACGGCATTGTTTTCGTCAGAAAAGTAGGTATAAGTTTTTATCAAAGTTGCGTTATATTCTGTAATTTTCACAGACAATAAATACGATATTATTCGTTATTGTCTGAGATTTTGGTGTAATTTGAAAGGATAATACAAAAGTTATGGATGATTTAGTGATTTACTGCAAACCCCATGGTGGCCAAAATGATCAGAACGGTTAATTTTACTCCGTGTTTTAGTATATTTAACCAGAAAACTCTATTTTTTAAAAATTTGTTTACGTGACGGTCGTTTACTAAACATTAGTAAGAATATCTGCAGTGTACTTTGTTAATATAATACCACTTACTCCGTTACCAATTCATCAGCAGATTATTAAGCTTCGAAAGAAGGATAATTTAAGTATTGGGTCTATTGCAAAGATTGCTAACAAGTCAAAACGTGTTGTTCACGGTATTCTTAAGGTCTACGATGATTGTGGTTCGTGTGAAGCAAGAAAGTCTACAGGTAGGCCAAGGAAAACGACCAAGAGAGAAGATCGTGCTATGGTAAAGTTGGTCAAAAAGGACAGATTTAAAAATGCTGCTGCTGTTTCTCGGAAAATGAGCATTGTACCGAAGAAAATTTTATCTCGAAAAACTGTGTCGAGTCGTTTAGTTGAACATGAGCTACAAGCAAGAGAACCTGCAGGGAAGCCACTGATCTGCTCCAAGAATAAAAAGTGTCATTTTACCTTTTCAACCGAACATGTATTGTGGTCTCAAGAAAAATGGCAAACGGTGCATTTCAGTGATGAATCTAAGTTTATATTATTTGGCTTACATGCCTTAAGACTAGTGTTAAATTCGGGGGAGGAAGTGTCATGGTTTGGGAGAGGATATCTGCTTATGATGTGGGACCTTTGGTGCGATTACATGAAAAGATAAATGCAGGAGTTTATAAACAATTTGTAAAAGATCATGTCTTACCTGTGTTGAAAAATTCAACTAAGCGACCACCCATATTTATGCAGGACAATGCCCTATGTCACAAGGCTAAGGTGGTCATGAACTTCCTCAAGGCTGAAAAGGTTATTGTTATGGATTCGCCTCCTCAAAGCCCAGATCTCAATCCTATTGAAAATGTGTGGAATATTCTAGGAGAACGTTCGAAAGCCAGAAATCCTAAAACAACCGAGCAATTATGGAATGCCCTTTAAGAAGAATGGAATAAGATCACCCAGCAAGAAATTGAAAATTTAATTTCCTCATGCAGTCAAAGTGTGATTGAAGCTAAAGGGCTTCACACTAAATATTAAATAATTCCAGTATTCTCTGTCATTTTTTATTATTTTGTTATTTTTCAACCGTTCTGATCATTTTGGCCGCCATGGGTTTTGCCTTTGGAAGTCGGTCGTGTTGGCGTTTTTGTTCCTCAAGTGGATGCGGTTTTTGAGGTATTGTTATTTTTATTACCTACCGTCTCTTTTTCCCCTCTCAGCCTATGACTTCTGTAAATGCTTGGAGAACAATATTCGATATTTTCCCCAAACTCAACATTTCTTTTGATTCAAAGTCTCTTCGTTATCTGCCATATAGGAAGACTAACATTACGTAACATTTCAATAGTCTCGTCTGTGTTTCTAATGTAATTTTTCTGTTACTTAATACTTTGCTTAGCTTTTTGAATGCTTCTTTCTATAACCCAAATCGCCTTTGGATTTCGGTGCCGCAGTTTTTCTGTCCTCTGTTAACTGAACTTAACAGATGTATCAATTTTTCTCCTTTTGGCATCTCTAATTTGTAATTTCCATGTTGGGTTTCCGTTTTTCTGACAACCATGCTTTCTGTCTTCTCAAGATTAATGTTTACTCCTTTCTTCTTTCTTTCCGTCACTATAAAAACATATGGAACATATCTGATGAGGAGAAAAGAAAAGATAAGACCAAATTTGATCCGATTCTATAGCGAAATCACACCAATCACTGCTTATATATGACTGGCTTCCAGTTATAATTCTACGAGTTCAAATTACGTCTTCGAATTCATGATTAAATGCCTTTCATTCCTGTTATTTAATTGTAATGTTAAATCGAAAGTGAAAGTAGAACAACGGGTGAAATGCAAACCAAATTATGTAAGAATCTATTTTATTGTCCTTAAAATCTTGAAAAAAATGTTTAGGCCTTTAATAACAGAGTCAATGCGAGACTTTTATATGGACGACAAATATGGCGACAACTCCAGTTAAAAATATCTAAACTGTTAATTGAATACAACCGGTTATCTAGAACTATCCACAACGGGGAACAAAATAAAGGGTTCCGTTCGAAATTTCAATCCCCTGTACAACTGCCGAAACGTCAGTAATACGAAAAAAAAAAGATGGGGACAATAGTCCAAATAATGTAAATAGTGTAAATCGAAAATCTAACATAGGACTCAAGAAAGTGGCAAAAAGTGTTTTTTTTTTCTTCATTGATTAATGCAAAATAGTTCCCTTCTAATGAAGGAAAATATACAGCAAGACCCGTGGGAGAAAGAAATAGTGCTAGATAAATTACAAGGACGGTATGATACAGTGGTGGACCGGTAATGGGGGCGAGTGGCCTAGAGGTGAATTTAAGGTCAATAAAGTAGATTCTTACATAATTTGGTTTGACTTTCACCCGTATTTCTACTTTCCCTTTCGATTTAAGATTACAATTAAATAACAGGAATGAAAGACATTTAATCATGGATTCGAAGACGTAATTTGAACCCGTAGAATTATAACTGGCAGCCAGTCATATATAGTCAGTGATTGGTGTGATTTCGCTATAGAATCGGATCAAATTTGATCTTATCTCTTCTTTTCTCCTTATCAGATATGTTCCATATGTTTTTATAGTGACGTAAATTATATTACGTTACTGTATTCTAATCTGCTGCCAATTTACGACGATAGAACAAATGTTTAGCAAGATGCGTGCAACAAAAATGATTTTTGTTGGGTGGAGAGAATCTGTTCAAATCTATGAAGACTGACCGGAACAAAGTCCTGATCTCAATATAATTGATCCGTTGTTATGGCAACTGAAGTAACCGCGCGTTATCCAAGAGCTTTGGGATTATTGCTAAGAAGAACATGAAAACTATTTCCTAAGGGAAAATCTACACCGTTTTCAATTGGTTGCCACATCGAATCGAGGCAATTATTCGAGAAGCAACACTGATTACAAAATCCATACTATGACGTTTCGTACATTCCCTAATAATAAAGATGACTTTGCGCCAAAAAATACAATAAAATAAAACAATATTTTAAAGAAAAGAGTTAAAAGCTGACATTTTAGCTGCTGGCCCAATTTGTTTTCATAGACTCTTTGTCAGTATTACTACGATTAAGATGCTCTATCATTTACCATAGAGCAGTAAATACTTTTCTGGCCCTTAAACATCATAAAATGTTCTTAAAATTTATATTACCTAAAGTAATTAATTTAATAAGGTAACCGTAAAATTTTGCATGTCAGTTTAGGTGCATCATAAAATCTAAATAAAATTACACACCCATGCTTGCAAACACTGAGGTACTATATATGAAATATTTTGGGCCACCCAGTGTGTGCATGTGTGTGTGTGTTTAGTGTTTTTCCTGCACCTTGTGCTGTTAGGCGTTGCGGGGAGACACAGTCGTCTGTCAGCGGCAAGGCGAGTCGCCTAGAGGAGAGATATCTCGTGGGCTCTGTGAGTCTGCCACTGAGTCGCTCCAGCGTCTTCTTGGTCTGCCACTCTTTCTCCAGCCAGAGTACCTGAGGGTGTATGCTCGTAGGACTGGTTGGTTGATAAGCATACGAGTGAGGTGCCCGAACCATTTGATCCTCTGTCGTTCGACGTGTTGTATGATTGGTATTGCTCCTACCATATCTATTATGGCCCCATTCCTGATCTTGTCTCGCCTGGTCTTCACTGCTTTCCTTAGGCAATGGATTTCAAAAAATCGCCTTATAATTAAAAGTTGCCAGCCTTTTTTCAAAATGTACCTGCTCATTTCATTCATACTTGGATGCACTCTTCGTAAAAGTTGTTTTTTCATATATTCAATAATAATAACTGTCCTCGCTATGACGATAAATTACATCCACGCTCTGGGTAAGACAATAACCTACAACTCCATAATTGATAGTGTTCTTAGGTTAACCCTAACCCCGGGTGGTAGCACCTGTTAGGGTCCCAGCTATAGGTAAATAGTTAACCCCCAAAATGAGGTCAAAACACTATGAAAGTGTAAAAATAGATTTTATTACCAAAAATATTTTGTAAAAATTATTACCAGGAATAAATTTTTAAGAAAAATTACGAGCAATAGATTTTCGAAAAAAATTATTAGCTGCAATACACTTTTGAGAAAAGAAATTTACCAGCAATAAATTTAAAAAGAATATTAGCAGCAATAGATTTTTGAAAGAAAATATTACCAGCTATACATTAAAAAAAATATTACCAGTAATACATTTTTGAAATAAAATATTACCAGCCATACATTTAAAATAAATATTAAGATCAATAGATTTTCGAAAACAAATATCACCAGCTATACATTTAAAAAAATATTACCAGCAATAGATTTTTGAAAAAAAATTTAACGGGTATAATTTTTTTTTTAAATATTACAAGTTATACATTTTTGAAAAAAAAATATTACCAGAAATAAAAATTCTGTCGGCAGTAAATAACCCGTTGAGGTTGATATGCCGTAAACCAAAAAAAAAAAACAATAATAATAATAATAATAATAATAATAATAATAATAATTGTTATTATTAATGTCATTATTGTTTTTATTTCCTTTGATATCTGGCGTTTACACATTTCTTTCCGGGTCCCGCCTAGGGACCTAAGGTTAGAAATGGCAACAAGTCACTTTCCACTACAAAAAATAAATAAATAAATAAATAAATATTACATAGATAAAGCCCTTGGTAAAGTGTGGGCTGTACTTGTCAGAATAATTTTTTGTATCTCTTTGAGGCATGGACTTCCAGGGATCCCTTCAATTAGTCTACTGGAATCTTTTCCAACCAATCCTAAGGCTCCAACTACAACAGGGATTGTTGATGTTCCCATGTACCACATTTTTGAGATTTCTATTTCAAGGTCCTTGTATTTTGACAGTTTTTCGAATATCTTCAAAGATACATTGCAGCCTGCAGGGACTGCCATATCAATAAGGAAGCATTTTTTGTTTGTTTGTGATCTTTAATAACAATGTCTGGGCAGTTGGCTTTGATTGTTCTGTCAGTGTGTATTTTGTAGTCCCATAGAATTGTAACCGGGTCAGGGTGGTGTTCGTACCAGTTTTTTTCAGTTTCGTTCCCGTAGAAGTTGCAAATTTTCCAGTGCAGATATTGGCCCACTCTGTCATGCCGGTTTTTATATTCAGTGGGTGCCAATAACGTGCAACCTGGTACAAGATGATCAATTATTTTTATTATTATTATTATTATTATTATTATTATTATTATTATTATTATTATTATTATTATTATTATAATAGCTAGAAATATCCATGATAACGTCACGGTTTTTCTTTTTTCATTTTCTCATACATGTTTTTTTTTTTGAGTTAACGATTTAATAATCTCATGGTAAGTTCTACGACAATAAATTATCAGTGGGAATTGTCGATATTGAAAATGCGAAAGTATACAGATTGATATATTTAATATTGTTGCCACATCTGATCAGCTACTTATATGCAGTGATTCAAGCCGAAATCAAAAGTAAGTTTGCAATGTTGACATGTCTCATCTGGCATCATGGCTCCAATCAATTTCCCACCGCCGTCGCGTAACGTCACTGTGTTTTTTATAAACAAGTGTTAACCCGTGAAAATTTCACGGTTTTTCTATTTTAAATTTTATGGTGACTCTTAATTCACCAGTTAGTGATTGAATATGCTCATGGCGAGTTCTACGGCAATAAAATATCTGTAGAAATTCACCTAACGTTAAATATTTCGGCCTTACAACTTTAAAAAAATATTGTAATAACAATAATATTGAATATGAATACCGTTCGTTATTTTAAGAAGTGGGTACAAATGAAAAGATTTGAAATTGACAACTTTTTTCCATTTCAGTGCAACGAACGTTAAACACCTGTGACTGTAATTGCTATATTTCCCGTTATCTTCCTTTGTTTGTTTCATTCATTTTCGCACTGAATACTGAAGTAGCGAGTCAATGTCGCAATTAATATATCGTCATATAACACGAAGCTAAGTTTGGTCATTTCTTCTCCGAGGAGAATAGTTGCGAAAAATACTTGCACAAAATCGTCCATTATATCTTGCGATGATCTGAAACTAAATGATGGTTTTGGATAAGTTTAGACTGCATATTTTTTATATATCTTGAACAGTGCATTCGGTGGAAGGGATAGCGGCTCGCATTGAGGAATCGGAGAGCCGAGTTCGAATTTCAGTCGTATCCAGTATTACGCGCTAATAAACTTAGTAAAGGTATGAATCTTCTTCTTCTACCCCCCAGCTATGGGTAAATAGCAGACCATGCTCTATAGCCTCGGGTGGCAACTGGCCTACCGCGGGAAAAAAAACTGCCTCGTCAGTCATGCATCGAAAGATACATGATCGCCCTATCGTGTAACACGCATGGCCCATAACTGACTGTTTGATATAGTTTACATTAGATCGCTTACATAATTATTTTAAGTAAATTATTAGATTATATCGCTTTCATAATTATTTTAGCAAATGTTACAACGGAAATTGAAATGTCAGTTGTGTAATTAAATCACCATTTCATCCTCAAAGATATTCCTGTAAAATATATGTTACTTTAGATTTCAAAAAAGATTATGTACATATTGAGAAATAAGCATGGATTCTAATTAAGTCAGATTAAATAACTTTATAACCACATACTCGATTTACAGATTTTGATTGATTTATTAATTCGTTTTTCTTACGGCTTATCCAACCGTAGTAGGTTTTTGTCTATATTTCTGAGATGAGGTATTGTAATTATTTACAATGTTCGAACTATTGTCTCCATCTATATTGCCCTATTCACAGGTTATTTAAAGTCAGAATATACTTTTAGATTATAAGAATGATTTTTTGTTTTGTGAGATAATAATGATTTAAGAATACAAGACTTACGAGTTAACTCATAGCTGGTCGGGGGGAAGTGATGGACGCATGCCTTTCCCAAGGGTATGTGCGAGCAAGTGAATATAACGCCTCTTCGAACTTGGCTCTCCGATTAACAATTCCGAGCCATTATACATTACACCACCAGCACATCTGTGCTTAAAGCATTTGGTACATACAATAGGCCACCCGTCATCTACGGACAATATATATATATATATATATATATATATATATATATATATATATATATATATATATATATATATATATATATGTTTCATTAAATAATATAGATAAGTGTTGATATATATATATATACATATATATATATATATATATATATATATATATATATATATATATATATATATATATCAAGAACAGTATTGGTGAAATTTTAAGAGAAAGTAAAAAATGTTGCCTTGTAATGCATTTCGCCCATCGGACTAATTTTGTTATGTTGGTAGGATTACTCATGCGAATGGCTGAGGGGTGCTTGGAATTTTAGATTTTTTTTTTATCTACCCGATGGCATTTAGAGTTTTTTTTTTCCCATCCCTTTTGTAAGTAGATATTCAACACTGCGATATTAGAAGATCTGTCATGAATGGTGAAATGTTCTAAAAGCCAGGACGAAAATTTACTGTAGATGACATTGCGATCAAGGCACTCTCTAGACTTTTTCGTGGTAGTGAATTTTTTTTCCTTTGATCATAATAGTATTTTGTGTCCAATGTTTGGTCAGTCTCGTTACTGTGGGCAACCAATGCATTCGATGCATTATTTTGCAAAATGTCACTTTTGTGTTCATGCAAATTTTATTTCGATTCCTTGAAGTCTCTGCTATCTATTTTTCTGACAAATATTACAGGCGATGGAGTAAAGAAGGTACAGTAAAAACGTAACAAACGTAGGAAAGATATTCATGAAACTCTTACACAAACACCACCCTGAATCAAGCATTCTACACAATATATTAAATATAATCACAGTAAAAAGCATCTACAATTGCGCCGAGAACATGGCACAAATAATAAAAAAGCACAACAAAAAACTATCAAGAAACCACCGAACAAATTAAACCCCCGTCTAACTACAGAATAAGGAATGAATATCCGTTAGACGGTAATTGCTTACAAAACAACGTAATATATCAAGTCACAGTAAAATCACCAGATAATGGAGAAAAAATATATATAAGAATAACTGACGGACCCTGTAAACAAAGAAACTATGCACAAAACATCTTTCACTAAATAGTAAATACGCGAACGGCACAATGATTTCTAAGTATATCTGGGAAATTAAAAACAAAACGCAAATCACACCAAAAATATCATGGAAAACGAGGAAAAGATCATCAGCCCTCAACAATCAATCCAAAACGTGCAAACTTTGCTTCGAGGAAAAAGAGATGGCGACACGCAGAGGCTGGACTGAAAGCGATACCTTCCAACATTCACTCTTCGCCGCCATCGTCTTCACAAAACATCAGCCGACAGCTATGAACAACATTCTTTCTCTTTCTTTCTTCCTTCCCACTCTGTCGCCTTTTACTACAGCAACGAGTAGTATGCTAGCTTTGTATATATGTAAATAAATTATACATTTATTAACCCAAAATACGACGTATTCCTTTTTCCTTGAATTTACGTTTGCCGCGATAAGAAGAATTTAACCTCTTCAGCAGAAACAACAACAGCGACAAGTTCTGCCTTCCAGGTTACTCATTCTTCGTTTCTGCAACAATATATAACGGTCAATATATATATATATATATATATATATATATATATATATATATATATATATAAAGTATAGTAATAAATAAGAAAAAATAAATAAGAAAAAACAATTAAAATAAATTAACCCAAATAGATTAACAAACTGATATCGCTAAAATAACTGTTAGAACAAATACAAATAAATAAACAAGAACAAGTAAAAATAATCAATCCAAATAAATACATCAAATAAAAACACATTAAAAACTGCCATCGTCAAAATAACAGTTAGAATACACTACAGTAATCAATTCAAAAATTGGATTAAAAATAGCTTTATTTTCCCAGACCAAACAAACTAATAAATAAATAACATAAACAAATCTCAAAAAAAATTTTACTACGTTAATAAAACATCGAAAACCGAAAAGAACAAATAATTATATAAAAATAAAATAAATAAAAACAAGTAAGATAAATTAACTCAAATAAATAAACAAACTACTCCTGCCAAAATAACCGCCAGAATGGACTATGCACAATGCTCCACTGTCCCGTATATAAATAGTTGAGTAAAAAAAAAACAACACAAAAACAAAACAATTGGGTTTAGAATGAAACCGCCTGTTGCCTCTGAATGTTGACTTTCAATGCTCACTTTTATATTTACATACGCTCTAGCTCTGATATTGAGCACTTTATCCCATAGATAAAGAACACCTTTAAAATATATTTATTCACATATATATATATGTGTGTGTGTGTGTGTGTGTGTGTGTGTGTGTGTGTGTGTGTGTGTGTGTGTGTAGTATATTGGGGCAGCAGATCATTATTAAAACATATATTGTTAAATATAACAGACAGCGAATATCTTATGTTTGATCATGAGCCGTTCTAAACTTCGTATAATTGCTTCAATTTCAGGAGAAAATAGAAAAAAATTATCCAGCATTTGGATATTTATTTTCATTATGCTCTTCCTTAATGTAATCCTTCAGCGTGGTTATATGGACATTTAAAAGATATTCACCATCAAAGATGTTATTCTGTTTTGTGGACAGAGAAGATTGATCTCCCGTAGCATTACCTGTCACCTTTCGGATCTTAGTTCTATTAAACAACATTTCTTAGAAAAACATAGCCACGTGCATAAAATTAGACAGATATTAGTTGATAACACAACAATACTCACACATACACTCTTCAGATATTGGAGGCTATCTATATTAAAACAAATCAACCCACACTCAACAAAATTACATTTCAAACTAGTCACAACACATTAAATTTCATCTAGACATATGGTTTTGTTGCTAATATTTCGGCCTCTCGCGTGTTACTACATCAGAGATCCGCATCATGAATTTACGACCTGCGTCTGTTATTACGCGACCGTTATAATCATATAGCTATCTCATATATATATATATATATATATATATATATATATATATATATATATATATATATATATATATATATATATATAAATGATACACACTGAGAAGGTTTGTGTTACCCAGACTAACATTGGATCTGCGATTAATTATATTTGTACATTTTACAAAGACTTTTGGTTTTATTTCAAATAGAATAATATTTTTACTTGTAAGAAAAGTTTACTTTTGCGTGTGCAATTCGTAAGGAATAACAATGATTTTTTACAGATTTAAGTCAATCTCCTTTACGTATAACAGGGAAAAATGCAAATAATCTATTCTAAAATATAAATATATTTTAATACAAATAATATTATAATTATATTACCGAAATGCCATTTCAATTCTTGTAGTAACTTTCATAGTTAAAGTAATGATGAAAGGAATGTAATAAAAATACAATACAAGTCTTTTCTGATATTTACCCATCACTCTGAGAAGAGTTGGTTTCATTTCATAACTTTGCCACAGGTATTTGCGCATAAAGTGAACGCAACGAACTCAATTGGAATTCGAACTCAGCTTTTCGATTTCCCATCCCGAGCCGCGACGCATTTCACTAACTACACATCTACGTATATCAGCCTGAAATCGAAAATATAGTTTTTTTAACATTTTGAAATATTGAACGATTTGTTTACAATTCCCCAGGAGCAAATTCTTTTACGAGATATTCCATGCGCACCAACTGAATACTCGGTCAACTGCTGATATATTAACGATTATTGCTGAAAGTGTCTATCAAGCTTTAGATAAGAATGGTGAAGCTCAGCCTGTTGTTTTGGATATCTCGAAGGCACTTGTCGAAGTTAACTCCTTAATCTTCTAATTGTCACTAGGGTACGCTCTCCCTACACTATAAATACTGAATCGTTCACGCTGATAGGAGATAAAAAGTGTTCTCCCAGATGATTAAAGTGAGTAGTTTTGTTTAGATGTGGGAAAATTAACAAGGGACTCTTTGCCACATTCAACAACAGATTGTATGTCATTTTTCAGATCAGTTGCTAATTTGACTTTATCGAACCTATCAGACTAATAATAGCCGTAAGAACAAATCAGTTAACCAATACAACCACATCTTCTTTTATTAATATAATACACATAATTTATCAAAATTATCTTAACACTAACTAGCTACTTTGAAGAATTTTCTAGCCTTGTATTGCTTGGAAATTTCTATATAAAATTATGATTGATGGAACTCATCATTATTTTTTTTAAACACGGTATTCTAAGGAATCTGAATGAAGTAAAATACATCCTCGAATGTTGGAACATAATCGATCCACTTGAATATTAGCTGAAGATTATGACTTCAAACAACGGTCTCCCTTGCGAACAATGTCTCCTGTTTATTTTTACATTAATGACATCGTCCTGTTAAAGAGAAAGGAAAAAAATGAGAAATTAAGACAACTGATTTGTGCCAGTGTTTCAAGTATAAAAGTTTTGTCTACATCGAAATTGTGCAATTGAAATCATGATCTGATGTTTGCGTAATCCCTGAATAAGCGGATTCGGGGAAAATATGCCATGAGTCAGCCGACGTTTCCCAGAAAAGGAACTTACGTTTATAAATCGATACATGATCTAATTAAGCTGAGGATCTCATAGCATGTACACTGCGATCGCGTGGGCTTCGACTTTTGTCTGCTTTCTGAACAGGACTTAAGATTTAAGGACTAAATATCAAGCATTTCGCTACGCAGAAAATCGATTTAGACAATTGAGAAATAAAATCATGTGAGTAACCCTTGAAAAGAATTGCCATATCAGCTGCATATGTACGATTATGTAATATTCAAGAAATATATTTTTGTCTGTTTTTCTGCCAGACGGTAATTCGATGACACATTTTGTATATAATTAGAGGTGAAAATAGCATTTCTGAATACACACACACACACACGCACACACACACACACACACACACACACACACATATATATATATATATATATATATACATATATATATATATACATGAAGAAATATAGTTTTAAGGTGTGCTATATTTATGGGATAAAGTGCTCAATATCGGAGATATAGCGTATGTAAATATAAATATAAAAGTGAACACTGAAGTCAACACTCAGAGGCGACAAGCTGTTTCATGCTGGACGCAATCGTCAGGCCTGAGGATTGCGTCTAGCATGAAACAGCCTGTCACCTCTGATTGTTGACTTCAATGTGCACTTTTATATATATATATATATATATATATATATATATATATATATATATATATATATAATTCTTCTGTCTTATCAATCCCCGGCACACACACACACACACACACACACACACACACACACACACACACACACACACACACACATATATATATATATATATATATATATATATATATATATATGCCAGGGCTTGATAAGTATGACGAATTATATTTGCATTGGCCTAGTTAAGCTTATTCCCTATTAAAAGGGGTTTTATTTTGTATTGCTCTGTAATATTAAATGCATTGAGCTCTTTTTGTGGATCAGTTTTAATATTATATATTACTAGGATCCACTTAGATTATATACCAAGTGAATTACTACAATTTGATATATATATATATATATATATATATATATATATATATATATATATATATATATATATATACAAGTATGTGTGAATTTATCTATCTATCTATATATATATATATATATATATATATATATATATATATATCGTTGCTCTGTTTGCCTGAAGATCGCAGGATCTTGAAACATAAATAGCGATCTCTTTTGAAGTAATACCCACTGAAGCATTTCTGTCCTAACCACGTAGAAAATGACACCTGTTGGCTAATGTTTTGATAGATGTCAGTCTTGTACGCTTTTTCTTCTGTTAATTTGTTTATTTTCTCGTTCTTTCATAGATTTCCTTGATTTTTGTTCCTAGTAATTTCTTCTTGATTTGTTTTCTACTTTACTTTTCCTATTTTGTCAAGCTGCTTTCTAATTGTTTATGTATACATATAGTATAAACATACATACATATATATATATATATATATATATATATATATATATATATATATATATATACATATATATATATGTATATAAGTAATTATATATATATATATATATATATATATATATATATATATATATATATATATATATGCAAATATATATGCAAATATATGTATATGTGTACATATATATGTGTGTGGGTGTATTTATGCATATTGTGTGTTTAGGCAGAAACCCCTCATTTATACATGTTTCATTAACGCGACAGACAAGTTACTGCAATTAAGCATTTTATTCAATTTTTTCTTGTGTTCGTAAAAGTGATCCATTTTCTGGACACGAGAAACTGTCCAAATGATCCGTAATTCCGAAGGCTTTACTGCTAGCCATTATCAAAGATGATATTATGTTTTCTTTTTAAATAGACGTATGGGTTGTGCATATGTATCTAGACCTGTAGGGATGTTTTATCTCCCGAAATTTTTTTACGATTTCAAATGCCCCCTAAGAAACCAACCGAACAAACCGAAATAATTACATCGCTAATACTACTAGATACCTATCAAGACGGCCTATGTTACACCTATCCGGCGTCAGCACCATCAGAACCCATTTAAACACACACACAATATATCCGATGCATACTAGTAGATAATACAAAATTAATAACCTCATCCACATGCAAAAAAATTAACAATAATGCCAGCCTTAATAAAAAAAAACAAAAAAACAACCCTCATTAATATTAACTACCAACACCGCCATATCGTGCTGACTGTGTTCGGATAATAAAACATTCCCATCAGTTTAGGTATATGTAAACAATAAAAATATTAAAAATTAGAATTTTTCAGGCACATTGGGTGTTGTATATTAGTATTTTTTTCTTTTAATATTTCAATTAGCTTCCTCGACTAGTTTCGGCCGGCATGGCAATCACCAGAAAAAAAAATCCTGCTTCTTAGTAGCAGTGAACTACAGGAGTGAATGACTTTTTCTGAAGAAAGTGAAATTTATCTGTAATTTTCCTTTCTTTTTTATCGTTTATTTTGGTCATTCCTTGTGTTGATCAAACAGCGTCTCTCAAACTGTTTTTAATATCGAGGATGGGAGATTCCTGACTTTAAGAATAACCTCAATGGTCATTTTAACAGTTTTATAGGTTGCTTTGAATGAGAGGTGTGTGTTAATTGTATATTATCTTTTAGTTCTTTGGGAATGTCTGCGATATCAGTATGTGTATATATTTATTTGTGTGAGTCTGTGTATAAGTGTGAGACCTCATCACCTCTTCCAAATAGCCTGTCTTGTGTGGTAGAGAAATGTGTGTAGAGCCTGATTTATGGGGTTATATATTAATTCTATTTATGTTGTTAAATTTGTTAAACACATATATATATATATGTGTGTGCGCGCCCGTGTGTGTATATATATCTCTATCAATAAAAGGCAGGATGTGTGTGTATGTGTGTGAGTGTTTCTGTGTGTGTGTGTGTGTGTGTGTGTGTGTGTGTGTGTGTGTGTGTGTGTGTGTGTGTGTGTAAAGAATGCATGGCCGCAATCTTCGACGGATTTGCACCGTAATTTACATGCACATGCTCCAAGTTAGCGAAAGGCCAATACCGCCTTTGCATTTCCCAACTCCCATCGATAGTGGGAATAATCGATTTTTCATGCTTCTACGACAGTTTTCATGTAGTCTGCGGCCATTTTCAGAGTGAGAGCCTATAGCTGGCTGCCACGAATAGACAGGAAGATTCTATTGGCCAGCATGAGAGCCAACAGCTGACTAACACGAATGTTAACTAGCATGCTAGCATGCAAAAAAAATCGATAGCTGCATTCGTCACAAGTGGGAAAAATTTAAATCTGCATGGCACTTTACTCCAATTGGCACATTCGCTTGCTTCAACTCAACGTTGATTCTGATTCCGCATAACTGGGTTGGGTGTTAAAAAGTATCTGTTGTTAACATTCTTCTTTCATTCGGTTTTTCCAGTTACGAGTCCTTTTTTAAAGCTGATCGTTTTGTGTTCATTTTGTTTAGTTCTTTTTTCGTAACAGATTTAATGTTTAGTATAGAGCTTAGAAAAAATACGCAGTTTGAGATAGGCAAGAAGTAAGGCATTTAGCAACATCAGCACGGCAAAGGGCACTCATTTAAAGGCAAAGAAGGGCA
>OZ038503.1:36483510-36491010 GCA_964036315.1 Acanthosepion esculentum | reverse complement strand
GGAACTTGTTGAGAGCTGCAAGGGATCCATGATCGCATACGTCCTGAAAGGACACGGCTCATAGGGGAAAAAAAGAAGGGTTTTGTCTGTTAGATACGATAGTTTTCTTTTTTTTCTTAGAAAGTACAACGAAGGCATAACGATGACAAACCTCATATTTTTTTAATAATTTAAAAAAAATGCTGATTTAAATCAAAGCAAGGTTTACCCCTATTTAGGTTGTCAACGCGCAAAGGAATAGCCGATTATTGAATATGAAGATTACTTTTTGTTTTGTTTTTGCAGGAATGTTCACCCTGTACAAGTACGTCGGGCTACTCGAGTTGAATTAAGAATCAGTTTACGCAGAAAGGAGAGGAAAATAATGGTTAATCCTAGACTTGAACAGGTTAAGACTGTAGTGATCTGCCTGTTCCTCCTGTAAGTTCTTAGACAACAATAGGTTAAGTGTTTCCCCCAACCTCAACACACCCTTGTCTTATTTTACAACAATCACTGTTTCCCGCTCTCCATCCTGTCATCATTTGCCCTGTGAGTTTCAAATTTTCCAAACTATGTCACTTCATGATGTACACGAAAGAATTTAGTTGTCTCATACTGATTGTAAGTATAAAATTATACAACCACTGCTTAAAGGAAGAATCCTTCCCAAGCCTGTGGAAAGTGTCAAGTGTATGCCCGGTTTCCAATAACGCGGCCGTGTGATCTTCCGCCTCCTTGTACAGACCCATCAGTCTCCTCTGTATCATCATCAAGCTTTTTGGGGCCATAATTAAGACTGTCATCGAGTGCCTAGAAAGAACAAACTTTTCAGCGACGGGCAGTATGGGTTTCGGTCGGCCGATCCCCTGCCTACGTCCTAACTACCATCACTCACAGAATTAGTAAAGCTCTTAACGGAAAACACACTCGAGTAAAGATAGCACTGGATATCACAAAGGCCTTCGATAAGGTGTGGCACAAAGGCTTACTAAACAAGATCTCCAGTTATGGAATCACCAGAAGGGTTTTCTCGATCATGAAATCCGTCCTAACTGGTAGGTCCTTGAAGGTAGTTATCAATGGCCAATCCTCTGGATCCCTATACTAGGGTTATTAGTAAATATCTATGCCGATGATATGACTATATACAGGCGCAACTCCTAAATTCTCGCTGGTTAGTGATTGGCGACTGATCTCTCTTCCGATCTTGAACAAACTGACCAGTCGGGTAAAAACTAGTTGTTTACATTCAATGCCTCCTAGACAAAGCTAGTTGCCTTCAATCATCACCGATGTGACCCCAAACTCCCAACAATCAGGATGAACTCATAAATTCTCGCTGGTTAGTGATTGGCGACTGATCTCTCTTCCGAACTTGTACAAATTAACCAATCGGGTAAAAACTGGTTGTTTACATTCAATGCCTCCTAGACAAAGCTAGTTGCCTTCAATCATCACCGATGTGACCGCAAACAATCAGGATGAACGGATGTCCTCTCGGGAAACACCGTTCCTTGAAAGACTGTTGGGGCTCAAACTCACACCCGACTTCAAGTGGAACTCGTACATACATTTCATTGCTATCTGTCTATATTCCAAGACCAGGTATTATGTACACTATTTACATTATTCGGACAATTATCCTCATCTTTGTTGCCATATTTTTCACAGCGTGCAATGATAACAGCAAATATTGCAATATGAGCACTGGTTAAAAAAGGTTGCTGAAGAGATTAGGTCTATAATACCCAGAAATTCTCAGTGGATAAAAGCGTGCGTTAGATCCAGTGACAGGACCCAAAGAGTGTGCGTTCAATACCTGGTTAAGGCGGTGAAGAACTTGGTAACAAAGATTAGAATAAGTCCGAAATGAAATAAAATTAAAATAGTCCGAATAGTGTAAATATAATCCATAATGTATATTTACTTGGCTTTCTGTACTGTTCCATTAAGTACCTGGCAGTTGCTATCCTCTACATTTAAAAGAGCCGGATCAGGCAAAAAATGGAGTACTGCGGTAGCCGCGCAGTTCTCATTCTCCAGCTTTGTTAGAGTTCAAAAGCGTCTCCGAGCCCTTGTGGGTGATGAATTCTTCTCCAACTTTCAACCTCACTACCACAGGCTGCTTTCTGCCGCTACATCCACGGAAGGTGCATTCCTTTGTTCCCGCCGAGGCAAACTTTCCGAAGTTATTACATAGAAGCAAACCACCCACATTCCCCCTCCGCATTACATCGATGAGAAGTTCTACTCGAACAGCTTCCCCCCCGTACCACTGCCCTATGCAACCGACTCCCAACAGAATGTTTCGCCGATCACTACATTCTTAAGGTTAGGGTTAAACGTTATCTCTCTCATATATATACGCAAATGGGTTCCCAACGTAACCCTCTACGTCGAGTGGACCTCGGATATTGTAATGTGTGAACGTCGCTCTAAAAATAAAAAAAATATAGTTTCGTATATCAACGGAAGGCGAAAACGAGTGGAAAACGGGGCCAATACCAAAAAAAAAAAGGATGCAATCTATGGCTGTTACATTGTGTCTGCTGGAATATGAAAGATCTCGCCTGTTAAAATCTAAAGGAAAATAGAAAAAAATAATATCACTGCAGATGTTTATTGTCGGCAACTTGATTTGTCATGCTTTGCTTAAGAGAAATATCTTTTTCCGGCATGACGATACAGGTAAAAAAAAAAAATAAATAAATAAAAAAGACGATAAGATCGTTAGGACAGGAAAGCCTTCCAAATTCTCCATACACAACAGATTTCGATTTTCATTTATTCCGACAATCTTTGGCGTTATATCCCGGTTTTCATTAAGCGCGAAATAGCAAATTGACCTTGAGATGCTGTCGTTGACAAATGATGTTTATTGTAATTTCAATGAATAATCTTTAAATAAAGTTAATTGATATGAGTTTTAAATCCATTTTTCCAAGACCTAATTGATTTGCAAACATTCTATTACAGAGACACACAGGAACAGATACAGATTATGCTATTAATATGTCAGATTACTATCCATATTTGATTCTAACTCTATATGTAAAGCTACTGCCCAAATTTACATATATATATATATATATATATATATATATATATATATATATATATATGTGTGTGTGTGTGTGTGTGTGTCTTTCTAGAACTTTCTTTGATATATATATATATATATATATATATATATATATATATATGATACATATATATATATGATACATATATATATATATATCGTTTAATATAACAAGTAATGAAAAGACGCTACGCTGTTTTTATCCGTCGGTCGTTGTACGAGGGGTTGAATTTGTTGAGAGTTTTGATCACGTGCGTGTGTGTGTGTTTGTGCGTGTGTGTGCGTGTATCTATATGTATATCGGTGCATAACTCTCTCTCTCTCTCTCTATGTGTGTGTGTGTGTATATATATGTATGTATCTGCATATATATATGAGTGTGTGAGTATATATATATATATATATATATATATATATATATATATATATATATATATATATATATATATGCGTGTATATCGTCATCCACAGACTGACTGTTTCGCTTTATCATATCTCATCAGTGTGCCTAGACATCCGATCGCTTCAGGCCAGAACCGAAACCCGACCGAATTCGTAAAAGTTGGAGATACTAACCCCTAGGCCATCGAAAGGGGAACTTTTACGTATTTATTTTTTTTATAAACACACCACTCACTCTTAAAACTCAATCAGTTAGGAGAATCTTTCATATTAGCAGCAATAATGACTGTTTATAAATTCGTTCATTTCTCCCCCACAGTGCTCGACCGATTAAATTATTTTACCGAGACCTAATATCGTAATCCACAGACTGTTTCGCTCATCAGTATATATATATATATATATATATATATATATATATATATATAAAGGAACATGTTATAGTAGTTCCAACGAGAGAAAAATGTGTATATTAAAAAGAAGAGAGAAACCACAAACGTTTTTGGGTGTAATGTGGATTTTTCTTTTAATATTGTGCATTATTTTCCATAATTTTACTATACGTGTTTCCGGTTTTGCGACTGTCATCAGGCAAAATGTGGAGATTTCTACATATTATTAAAAATAATTAATTCTTTTCTTATGTTTTTCGATGTTAAATATTTTCGATATGAGACATTCTCTTTTTCCTTTTTTGTGTGTTATTGCCCCAAATGTCTTTCTTTGATATATATATATATATATATATATATATATATATATATATATATATATAGAGAGAGAGAGAGAGAGAGAGAGAGAGAGAAATAGAGAGAGATGCATGCATGTATATGTATAGAGAGAGAAAGAAAGGACGTTTCAGGTAGTTTGGAAATTATAGTAAAATAAGCATGATCAGTCATCCTAGTGAAGTCCTGCTCCGTATCATTTTTAGCCGTTTGAAAGCCAAGGCTAAAGAAGTGCTATCGGTTGAACAAGCAGGCTTTAGTGCCGGACGAAGTAGAATGGAAGAGGTCTTCAATTCTTGGATCCTTTGGTTGGAAACCTGTAACGTCAAAGGAACGTCTTCCACAACTTTGTCGATTTCAAGAAAGCATTCGATCGTGTATGGCATGACGGTTTTTGAGAAATTCTTAGCGAATTAAACATAGATAACGGAATTATGCAAGTCATCCAGGTCCTATATAAAGATGTTACCAGCGCAGTTATTTTGAGAAAACACATGGGAGGATTCTTCCCAACATCTGTCTGCGTGAGACAGTGATACATGGTTTCACCTCCATTGTCAACCTATTTCTATAGAGAATCATGCAAGAAACCCCTAACGACCGTGACCCTTCAATCTCTTTCTGTGGCAGACTATGTTTTGCAGACGAAATTGACCTCATAGCAGGTACTAACAGTCAGCTCTATGACATGATAAACAAACTTGCAGAAAAAGCAGGAGTATATGCAATGATGGTCAGCTCTGAGACATCCAAAATAATAGTGAATAGTACAAACAGTAACACTTGTGCCAACATTACCATGAACAGGCATTCGCTAGAGAAATTGTCCAGTTTTAAAAGTATGGGAGTAATCTTGTCTAAATATTGATCATTTTGGCCGCCATGGGTTTTGCAGTAAATCACTAAATCATCCATAACTTTTGTATTATCCTCTCAAATTACACCAAAATCTCAGACAATAACAAATAATATAGTATTTATTGTCTGTGAAAATTATAGATTAAAAAACAACGTTAATAAACACTTATACCTACTTTTCTGACGAAAACAATGCCGTTCTGAACATTTTGGCCGCAACTGTATATACACACACACATATATATTATGAAATGGACTAAGTCCAACAATTATTTTACTATATTTTCTGTTTATATGTTATTTTTATAGATAAAATATTTGAGTAAATGCTTTGTTTATAATAAACGGTATTAACAATATTTACTGGCATTCGTCCGAGAAATTTCATAGGAAATATGTCCTTTGACAGGAATCGAACCTGTATCTTATAGGGAACCGTCATATAACCTGACATGCTATACCAGTTACCTACAGAGGAAACGTCTAGTAAACAAAGACAAATTACTGTTTTAAGCAACAAATTCACATGACTTTTCTGGAACAATCATATCTGCTCAAAGCGTATGTTAACGTAAAAAATGTCATCATATATTATAAAATAGAAAAACGTCCGTTAATTCTTTTAATATATTTTCTATTTATACGTTATTTTTATAGATACAAATATTTGAATAAATTCTCTATTTATAGCAAAAACTATTAGCTACATTTACCGGCTTGCATACAGCGTCCTCTGTAGCTAAATGGTATAGCACGTCAGGCTATATGACAGATGTAGGATACAGGTTCAGTTCCTGTCGGAGGGCATATATTTTCTATGAAATCTCTCGAAGTTTCACGTCGGTAAATGTAGTTAATACTGTTTATTATGAACAGAGCGTTTATTTAAATATTTGTATCTATAAAAATAATGTATAAACAGAATATGTATATGTGAGAATATATACCGGGTGGAAGGACAAAATTATCCAAATCGTATAACAGCAAAATTTTCCAATTGTTAGATTAAAATTTGAACCATTTTATCTTAGAAATAAAAAAAAAGATATATTCTACTGGGATTATTCGAGGTATTTACAAAGCTATTGGGCTCTAGATTGAAATGCCCAAATATATTTTTTTCAGGATCATTTTCCAACGCATTTAAGATGATCTTCGTCCTCTCTAACCTTCTAACTTTCTGTTCTGGAGTAACAAGGAGTTCACAGTTTTCACGTACGATTTCCATTTTCTTGTCTTTTTTCACTGCTCTTTGGACTATCATAGCAGAAACTTCTCTCGTACGTGTCAAACGTCTTATGGATTGAGTTGGATCTTTTCTAATTGATCACTCGAGTTGAAATGATGACCCATCTTTCTTTTCTGACCTCCTGATCCAGTTTTCCTCTCTACTGTTCCTTCTTTTTTAAATTTATTCATTGTTCTGTTGATGGTTCTTGAATGAACTTTGACGATGGAAGCCAGAGTATGAATGTTGATACCATTACTGAAGGCCTAAAAATCTTTTTCCTCTTATCATTAATCATCTGGGAAGAAAGTGGGGCTGACACAAAACGATTTTAAACTGTTTTCTTTCTAGCTGTATAAATCGATTGGATTTCTAAGTGATTTTTACGGCAATTTGTGTCAAGATAGTTAAAGGTCTTATCTGAAAAGCTGGAAAAATGAAACTCAATTAGTTTAGTGGTTTTTAGATATTAAATATTTTATGTAATGGACAAATATGTTGTTAAAATATTTGGACATTTTTGCAGTTACACTTGGTATATATCTATGCGTTTCGTCCAATGTGGACTTTTTCAAGGCAGAAAACGAAATGAATTTATTGAATCAAGTTATCTATAAACGACAAATAAAACGCCGTTAGCAACTAGAGGATTTAAAAACGTCATTGTATATTCATATGGTCAACTGAAAAATTACGCTAATTATTTATGTTTGAAGATAAAATGTTTTGTTTTTTGAAGAGAATCTTTTCACGTGTAAGAATAATGTTTGTATTGTTGTGCTGACTGATTCAACCGTTTTCTTTTGATTTCTTGATATATATTGTGTGTACGTTGGCTTAGGAGAGTAGTGATTCCGTTAGGAAAGGTGATATTGGGAAAAAACCTGGGCGTAGATGAATATCAGGATAATATTCAATGGCGACACTCTCGAGGATTTTGGTTCTGAGTGAATTATTCTCTTGTTTATGAGTGTAGCATTTATAAAATCAAAATTGTGGTTGAATTTATTTTGTATATACGACTAGTACATTCGTTAACTTGTTATTTATAAGGTCTCATTTATGCTCATAGATGCGTTTTTTAAAATGTCTGCATGTTTCTCCAATGTATTGTTAGGAACAGATTTGGCAACATATTTTTTATATGCCTGCTTCAGAAATATTATTCCTATGGGTGTTTGAGGATCTGATTATATCCATATTGTTTTGGATGTGTGATG
>OZ038503.1:36446010-36478510 GCA_964036315.1 Acanthosepion esculentum | reverse complement strand
CACTCGTTTAAAGGCAAGGAAGGGCAAAAATATTTTAAGTCAAGTGATAGCGATTGCTGTATGAGTCGTACGATTTTTTTAATCAAGCACGGGCAACGCCGGGCCATGCTGCTAGTACATATATATATATATATATATATATATATATATATATATATATATATATATATATATATATATAAAGAGAGAAAGAGAAAGAGAGAGAGAGAGAAATACATACTGAGAGTGTGGGACAAAAGGTCAGGATTAGATGGAGACTAATAAGCGAAGTGAAATGAGAGTGGGGCGAATAATGTCCGCGGAAATGAAATAAGAAAAAGAAATCGGAAAATCGATTTCCAAACCAACCTGAAGGAATTTTCGCTGCCATCGTTTTATTTCCCTAACGATAGGCTGGAAATCGACCCTTTCCAAAATCCCATCTGTTGTCAAACTATGTCGTCAACATCCTGCTTCAGTAGTTGATGGAATAGGGATTGGCCAAGCACTTAGACCTTAGACAATGACAGCTTCCCCGCTGCACTGTCAGAAAGATCGCCTATACCGATAATGTATCGGCGGCAATTAATGGTCAGGTTTTGATACCAATTTATTTGGCGTAACTAATCCTGGAACAAGTTTAGTATATTTTGGCACCCAAGGTAATTTGACACGGGCAATTTAGTCCTGGGAATGCCGATCAACTACATTCTTCATCAAGGCCTCTAATCATGATACTGGACGTTTTGAGGAGTTTTTTGTTGTTCTGATGTCCACCATGACCCAGAATAATAGCATGTGTTAGGGTCCCAACTATGGGCAAATAGTGAACCCAAGCAATACCGAAAATATAAAAATACTTTTTATAGCAAAATTATAAGTTTTTTTTTCTTTGTTTCTTTTTGTCGGTTTTTTATGGAGTACGCCATTTTGTGATAATAGATCCGCGAAGAAAGGTGCAGTGTAGAATAAGCACAGAAAAGTGATAAGCTGACAATGTTCTGACGATGAATAGAAAGCAATTTACTCTGACGAAAGTGTATAAAAATGCTCTAATCAATAGACCTTGAAGAGGAAATCTACGTCCATTTTCCAGCAATATTGAACCTTTTTTAGCCGATCTATTTACCCAATATGGCATATTTAATACCAAAACTGATAAAAACATAAATAAAAGCAAACGAAACTAAATGAAATTAGCTAGATTGTATATACAAAAGCATATAAAAAAAATAAGTTTATGACGTTAAATTTTAGCGTCAACTCCCCTTAGTCTGCATATGTAGTTACATTACCTATTTATAATAAAATTACCAAACATACATATTTATAAATATATTTGCAACAATACCTGCTTATATTTAAATTACCAATAAAAATAATTATAGTAGAATTACCAATGGTACCTATTTATAGCAAAATTACCAAAATTATAGTAAAATTATAGTAAAATATATTTTTAAAGCAAAATGATCAGCAGTATATTTCATAGTAGAATTTCAAACAATACATTTTATAGCAAAATGACCAATAATACATTTTATAG
The DNA here is from genome assembly GCA_964036315.1 of Acanthosepion esculentum. Classification (NCBI taxonomy): domain Eukaryota; kingdom Metazoa; phylum Mollusca; class Cephalopoda; order Sepiida; family Sepiidae; genus Acanthosepion; species Acanthosepion esculentum. The sequence goes on along the minus strand of OZ038503.1, from coordinate 36,476,985 downwards.
CAAAATGACCAATGATACATTTTATAGCAAAATGACCAATGATACATTTTATAGCAAAATGACCAATAATACATTTTATAGCAAAATGACCAATAATACATTTTATAGCAAAATGACCAATAATACATTTTATAGCAAAATGACCGATAATACATTTTATAGCAGAATGACCAATAATACATTTTATAGCAAAATGACCAATAATACATTTTATAGCAAAATGACCAATAATACATTTTATAGGAAAAAGGACCAATAATACATTTTATAGCAAAATGACCAGCAATACATTTTATAGCAAAATGACCAATAATACATTTTATAGCAAAATGACCAATAATACATTTTATAGCAAAATGACCAATAATACATTTTATCTGTACTTGAAGGCATACAATTGCGCTCAAAATATATTCATTTGAAACCATAAAATAGTGTTCTATATATTTGGATTTTGGCATTAAATAATGCCTAATGGTTGATATGACGATAAACAAAATAAAAACCAAACAATACTGCCAATTTGATTCAAAAGATGAGCTCCATAATTGGCGTGCTTTGATTACTAAACCTTGATTAATTACCCTCGCCACGACACAGGCGAAACGTATTGGCCAACAAGGTCTACTACATATATCATTATTTGCGCTAATACAAAGCAGGGAAGCCATGTTTGTTAGAGTTTCATGTAACATGAAATCTTTCGACACTTTTATACCAAAGCTTAATCAAATACACAGATCTCAATTTAAATTCAGTACAAATATATATATATATATATATATATATATATATATATATATATATATATATATATATATATATGTATATTTAAAGATATTTTTGAAGGTACAAAATTTTATCACAGCAATAAACGTATGAAGCTTGATATTACTCCCGCTCATCAGGCTTACAACGGGAGATTTAATTTAAATTAAAAACACAGAAAATGTACAATAAAAGGAAATGTGAAAGAGGAGGGAAAAAATTATGAGCAAAAGGAGCTAGGGGCAAATGACAGCGAGCCCCAACAAATACTCACGTTGTTTACACAAGGAAGGCTTGCGGGACCCAATGTAAAGTGCCTCCAGCACATTAAGGTGAAATAACGAGTGTGACCGGGACAACACGGTGAACTGGTCAACACTAAAATTAGCTGCACACGATCTGCTCTTTAATAAGTGCTCACATATGGCGGACCCGTAGGTGTTTGGGACGAGTCCATTCAACGGGAAATTGTGGTTCCTAATTTTGGTAGGAACGTGCTGTTTAATTCTCATGTCCAAGCGTTGTGTCGTCCTTCCTATGTAGTCAGCCCCGCAACTACAACCATATTTATAAATTATAGAATTAATTTGATGAGGAGGAAGGACGTCTTTACACACTGGACGAACCATGGGCCGGGTTTGAAAAACTATCCGGACCTCAGCAGAGAAAAAAAAATATATATATAGATAGATAGATATATAGATAGATAGATAGATAGATGTATATATATATATATATATATATATATAGATATAAAATGTTTGAACTGATATATATATATATGTTTGTGTATATATATATATATATATATATATATATATATATATATATATATATATATATACATATATATACATATATATATATATATACATGTATATAAAGAGAGAGAGCACGAGATATTATAAAAACAATTTAAATAACATGTGTTGATATTTATTTCATTGAGATCGATAGAAATGGCTATTTTTATCGACTTCAATGAAATAAATATCACCTCATGTTGCTTTCAGTGTTTGTTTTTCATTATTTAATAATGATTGCTCCGTCTCTGACATAAAGCTCTTACTGTATCTATATCCTCTTGGAAATTCCATACGGATTACTAATATATATATATATATATATATATATATGTATGTTTCATTGAATAATATTGACATATTATGTCTATTTATTTTTATGGTGATCCTCTCCAATTCGCTGTTAATTTTCTTGATAGGATGATATCCATCAAGGGAGGCGCTGTACTTTACCCCTGAGGATGATCTCGGTGGAGATCGAATAGACTTGGATAGGAAAAATCTTTAGTGCAATGCCTGCACATATAGTTGACCATATAACAAAGATTAAATATTATTAACGTTAGACATATGTTGACAACATCAAAAATTTATACAGGACACAGTGCAAAGAAAGATTCAAAATTCAAGGTTCTGGTGCAATAAGAGAACCAACCAACATTAAATGAGGTGTATTTCTCCATATTACATATAGGGATTTAGGTGCACTCAACGAATACACTTTCGACAAAAACCCTCTACAGCCCTAATCTTAGAAAAGAAGTAGTCCAAAACTACTAAATTATATCAGTAATAAACCTCGTGCGTAAACACCCCCACCCAACCCCACCAAGTTCACATTCTATTTCTCGATGAGAAAGCGCACTTTCTTTCATTGGCTCAATATATTCACGCACACACTCAAATATATATATATATATATATATATATATATATATATATATATATATATATATATATATATATATATATATATATATATATATATATACAGGGTGACCCCAAAAAACGGGTATTTTTGAAGTGCATATTGCCAGACATGAGCATGTGGCAACACTGCGAGACAGTGACCTTGAGCTAGTAAACATTTCGCAATTTTAGTAACGAGAATGAAATTCACAGTATCTCAGCTGAGATGTTGCAGCACTCAACGAGGAATCTCAACAGCAGATTTCAAGATTGCATTCGTACAGGAGGACGCCATCTACAGGACATCATTTTAAAGAAATGAAAATTCCATCATTGTTTCTTAAATGGCATGTTTTAAGGTTTCAATTTCTATGAATTAAATATTTGTCTTCCATCACTCTTGGTTTTATTGGATTGTTAAAAAGTTACCGTTTTTTTGGGTCACCCTATATTAGGTATGTCCAATTTTGACCTTTTTAGCGGTTTTTTTTAGTTGTTTTTTTGTCAGTTGAAAGACACATTAATTTCGAAATTCTTGTAAAAATTAACTACTTGTTGGATTTTAATGAAAACTTCAGAACTTATTCAGAAATGAATGAACTTATTTTAGAAATGTTTGTCTCTTTGAAAGTCATGGTATAAATATTTTTTTTTTATATCTGTTACCCCCCTCGAACTTAATTTTATGAAAACACAAAAAAAAATTTATTTGCAACCTCAATTTTTTTTTTAATTAAATGCACAAAACTCTGAAAAATCTAAATCATCGATTTTTTTGTTAAAAAAATGTCCGAAATTGTCCAAACTTTTACCTCAATTGTAAAAATACAAAACCCAATAAAACTAAGACAATATTTAATTAAGAAAGTTGTTAATGGCTTTTCTGAATAATATATACGAAGGTAATTATTATCTGAAAGAAAAAAATTTTTTTGATGAACAATAAATGTTTACATTAATTTTCTTTTTTTTTTCAATTTTAAATACACAATATGACAAAAGGTTGTTATATATTTATACATTAAGTTCTTTCTGCAACCTTATGGAAATGATATATTATGTTCTCTACTTTTTAAAGATCATAAATTTGAAAGCTTATTAAAATCTGACAAACATAATTATTTTAAAAATAATTTTTAATATTCCAAAATTGTATTTAAAATCGTCTACAACGAAAGTACGGATGCACATTGTTGAAATAATGTCACATGAGTAGTTTCCTTTGATAGAAGCAAGTTTTTTTTTTACTTCAGAAATGGCTTTGTAACAAGAAAACAACGCTTGTCAAGTTTTCTGAATATCGTCGTATTATTTTCAATTTTTTTCTTTTTCTATTCAAATATAATCGAATAGTGGGATAAAAGAAAATATCGACTATTTACAATTACAAAAAAAAAAACGCCCTTGGAAGTCCACCCAAATTTTCAAGTTTGAAATCGAATGCATAAATTCATTGTACATTACTTTGGAATTATTATCCACACGACAAATTATCAATTAAAACGATTTTTGGAGTTTAAATTTTCTGGAGTTAGCTCGCTACTACTCAAACTAAAAAATACTTGTCGAGTCAAAACAAAACCAACATAGCTGCTATTAGCATGTTAATTTTATTAATAAATAAAATAAAACTCATATTACTGCCATATAATTATTAATAAATAGAAAAAAATCTGCCTTAATAAAAAAGAAATAAAATCTCATTTCATTAAGTTAACCCGTTTCAATTAATGGTGTTTCATGTAATTTTTATATTCTCAGAAAAATATTTCATGACTGAAATAATAAACCGCAATTTAAAAAAATGTATTTTTTTTACTGTTTTATTTTTACTTGTAAAATTTGATTTTCTTTCATAATTTAAATGTTATTTTCAGTGCAGAATTCTTCCTCAAACGTAAGGTAAAAAAAAAAAAAAAAATTGAAGTGAATTTAAAAAAAAAAAATCTACTAACCAGATTCACTTAAAATTAGAACGAATTATATCACTTTGGCGGTACCGTACAATAAATTTCAGTACCGTAAGTTGTGAATATATTGACGTACATCAATCAACGCCTGTCAAAATAGACTACCCTGGTGGGAAATATCTCTCTTAAAAAATTTTCTGCTAAAAATGTAAGTAATGTTTCTTTCAAATTACATTAAGTATACTTTAATAATTCTAAATTTCCTAAGATAACAAAAGAAAAAGGTGTAATTGATTTTTCATGATTTTTTAACTAACAAACTATGATCTTTCCGACAGAAATGTCGATAAGTTCGATTTTACGAAATTTTTTGACTCGAAAAAAAAACAAGATTTTTAATAAAATTTTTAACATTTATAGGAAGGATTAAAAAATCTGAAAAAATATTCAGAAAATACTTTGGTCTTTCCTCTTTAATAACAACACAAATATTGAAACGTTAAAAATTGTTTTATCAATTTGGGGAGCTTTTGTCGTCAAGGTATACCACTTTTTAGCGAAATATTGGACATACCTACCCTATATATATATATATATATATATATATATATATATATATATATATATATATATATGTGTGTGTGTGTGTGTGTGTGTGTGTGTGTGTGTGTGTGTGTGTTTAGGAAGCTATTGTAGATTCCGGGATGAAATCCGATATCAATAAACAACAAACGCCAGGAATAGATAAGGGAAATAAATGTATTAACGTAATAATACAAACCGGTAATACGGGTTAGTAGATCCAGAAATGCGGGTTAGTAGCAATAATATATATACAGTCTTGGTATTGAAGTATAGCGGTATGACTCCTTCGTTAGTCTAGGTGCTCGTGAGGGTGACTCTTGTGCTAACCTCCTCTAATACTACTCTCATACAGACTCGATTACAGACTTCTCGACTGTCTTAACGTACTCTGGGTATTCACTGGTGGTAGTATATGTATACCTCGGTTGTGTCCATTTGTGTGAAAAAGGGGAAAACCCTTAACAGAAGCAATCCTTATTTCATGCGCATGTTGTTGTATACCAAAATAAGGTGCTTTGATTTATTTTTTTATACAATTTCTCGTGTGATCTAATATTCTTTTTATTTTCGGATGATAAATTATATAAAAGACTCTCCGAATGTTCTTTTTATCCGAGCTCTTTCGGCTATATAATTAGCCATTTTCAAAGTTGAAATATATTAATTGTTAACAAGAAATAGTTTGTTTATTTATGTATTTATGTATTTATTATACTATTATATTTGTGTCAACAAGTATGTTACGAATAGGGTCCAGTAGTTCTCTATGAGTATTTAAATAAAACCTAACTGAGCTATGGTCAGAAAGGTGTAGTGTATAATAGTATCATCTACATGCAAAAGAGGCTAAATATAATGGAAACCTTATTAATAAAAACAAAAAAACAATTGTCAGTATTTGATGCGCACTGCTGATGAGTTCCAAATATAGGACGAAACGGCCGTCCAGTGCTTTCTGCATTCTGCTGAGGTTTTAGACTCGATGAATTACTTAAATATAATTATCAAATCCTTCTAATAATTTCATATATATATATATATATATATATATATATATATATATATATATATCAGACGGATATCAGACGGATAATTATCCAAGCAAACATAAGCTCATGGTATATATGGACCTTTCCTTAAATATTGTTATGTGCCACCGGGTTTGCTATTATCTGTTTATAATATATATATATATATATATATATATATATATATATATATATATATATATATATATATATGCAGAAATATAGTCTTAAAGTGTGCTATATTTATGGGGTAAAGTGCTCAATATCAGAGATAGAGCGTGTGTAAATATAAAAGTGGACATGGAAGTCAGCACTTAGAGGCGACAGTCTGTTTCATGCTAGTGCAATCGTCAGGCGACTAGTGCTGTTATTTTTCTCGGCTGTTTATATAAGGGTCAGTGGTGCATTATGGGTAGTATATTTTGGCGGGTACTTTTACCGGAAGTCGCTTATTTGTTTATTTATTTATGTCAAATTATTTTGCTTGTTTTTTTGTTTGTTTTTTATTTTTTATCTTATCTATTTATATATTTATTCTTTTGTTTTGATCGGTGTTTTTGGTTAACGTAGTAAAAAAAATTTGTTTATATAGCTTATTGTTGGTAGTCTATAATGGCCGCCATTTACCGGAAATCGCTTGTTCGCTTATTTATTTGGGTCAAATTGTTTTGCTTATTATTTTTATTTGTATAACAGTTATAACTTTCGTCCGTTCTTTTGTTTTGATTTTATTTCGCATATTCTAACAGGTGTGGTTTTGTGGTTTGTTTGGAGTAGTTTATTTTGCTTATTTTATTGTTGTTTGTTTATATATTTATTTATTTTTCTATTTTAAGTTACGTAGTAAAAATTTGTTTTCATGTCTACATTTTGTGATTAGCTCGGATCTTTTATTTAATAATTTATTTTGATCTGGGAAGGTAATGATAGCTATTTTTTCCTCCAAGCAAAGTTTGCAAGTTTTTGATAGGTTGTTGTAGGCTGATGATTTTTTCCTTATTTTCCAAGATATTTTTGGTGTGGTGTGTGTTTTGTTTTTTATTTCCCAGATATACTTAGAAAGCATTGTGCTGTTCGCATATTTACTATTTGTGAAAGACATTTTGTGTACATAATTTCTTTGTTTCCATGGTCCTTCGGTTACTCCTATGTATACTTTTTCTTCATTATCTGCTGATTTTGTCGTGGCTTGGTAGATTACATTGTTTTGTAAACAATTACCGTTTAAGGGACATTCGTTTTTTATTCTGCAGTTGCACGTGGGTTTAATTTGTTCCTGTGGTTTGTTAATAATTTTTCTGTTGTGCTTTTTTATTATTTGTGCCATGTTCTCGGTGCAACTGTAGCTGATTTTTACAGTTGCACCGAGAACATGGCACAAATAATAAAAAAGCACAACAGAAAAATTATTAACAAACCACACGAACAAATTAAACCCACGTGCAACTGCAGAATAAAAAACGAATGTCCCTTAAACGGTAATTGTTTACAAAACAACGTAATCTACCAAGCCACGACAAAATCAGCAGATAATGAAGAAAAAGTATACATAGGAGTAACCGAAGGACCATGGAAACAAAGAAATTATGTACACAAAATGTCTTTCACAAATAGTAAATATGCGAACAGCACAATGCTTTCTAAGTATATCTGGGAAATAAAAAACAAAACACACACCACACCAAAAATATCTTGGAAAATAAGGAAAAAATCATCAGCCTACAACAACCTATCAAAAACTTGCAAACTTTGCTTGGAGGAAAAAATAGCTATCATTACCTTCCCAGATCAAAATAAATTATTAAATAAAAGATCCGAGCTAATCTCAAAATGTAGACATGAAAACAAATTTTTACTACGTAACTTAAAATAGAAAAATAAATAAATATATAAACAAACAACAATAAAATAAGCAAAATAAACTACTCCAAACAAATCACAAAACCACACCTGTTAGAATATGCAAAATAAAATCAAAACAAAAGAACGGACGAAAGTTATAACTGTTATACAAATAAAAATAATAAGCAAAACAATTTGACCCAAATAAATAAGCGAACAAGCGATTTCCGGTAAATGGCGGCCATTATAGACTACCAACAATAAGCTATATAAACAAATTTTTTTTACTACATTAACCAAAAACACCGATCAAAACAAAAGAATAAATATATAAATAGATAAGATAAAAAATAAAAAAACAAACAAAAAAACAAGGAAAATAATTTGACATAAATAAATAAACAAATAAGCGACTTCCGGTAAAAGTACCCGCCAAAATATACTACCCATAATGCACCACTGACCCTTATATAAACAGCCGAGAAAAATAACAGCACTAGTCGCCTGACGATTGCACTAGCATGAAACAGACTGTCGCCTCTAAGTGCTGACTTCCATGTCCACTTTTATATTTACACACGCTCTATCTCTGATATTGAGCACTTTACCCCATAAATATAGCACACTTTAAGACTATATTTCTGCATATATATATATATATATATATATATATATATATATATATATATATATATATATATATATTATAAACAGATAATAGCAAACCCGGTGGCACATAACAATATTTAAGGAAAGGTCCATATATACCATCAGCTTATGTTTGCTTGGATAATTATCCGTCTGAGGGTTTTGTGGTAAAAGTATTATGAGCCTTTCCCTTATAAGGAAAAACATTCGACATTAATTGACCGGAGAGCCAATGCTGCTGTCAGATGAAATGTATAAAATCTTTCTCTTCAAACAATTTCTCAGTAAAATAAGATTCCCAAATCCAATAACTGTTATCGCTCTTTCCAATACTGATGGGGCTTTTTTCCTTTCTTTCTTTTTGTTTAAATTATTGCGTACCGTTGGCGACTTGATTATGGGATTACTCTTTCTTTAAGTCATGTGTGCTACCATTTATAATTGTTTCTGCAAATTAAACATCGACCGAGAATTTTTGACTAGGGATAAGCTGAACGTAAGCCGATATAAATCTTCTATGAATTCTGATATGAAATTTGAATTCTTATATAATTTCGTCTAAATTATCGCCATATCTGTTGTCAAGCTATATCAACAACATCCTGCTCCAGTAGTTGAGAAATTAAAGAGTGGCGCCTTAATTAGACAAGAGACAGTGACTGCTTCCCTATTGCATTGACAGAAAGGTTAATGAAACCAAAAGTCAATTCGTTGCGATTAATGACCATGTATTGATAGCGATTTATTTGGCGTAACTAATTCTGGCACCATATTAAAATAGTTGGGCACCCGAGTGAATCAGGCACTGGCAACCATGACTTGAGAGATTTGCTCGATAATCGATGTGCTTTACCTTCTGTACTGAGCCGAGTTTAAACGGGATCAACGCTAGGTTTACGAAATCATTTCGTCCTGAGTATAACTATAAACTACAGCGTCAAAATAAAATCTTGTCTAAATTACTCAATGAAAATATTCTAGCAAAATATACGCAATGTATATATATGATAGAAATTGTTAGGAGGATTTGATAATTACAATTAAGTAATTCATTGAGTCTGAAAGAAACCTCAACAGAATTGAAACACTGAGTTAAGAAGCAAACGTCATACCAACTGTTCCAACGGGCCTCGAGGACGAAGAGGTAGCAACAGTTGGTATGACGAAATATAGGACGAAACGGCCGTCCAGTGCTTTCTGCATTCTGTTGAGCTTTCTTTCAGACTCAATAAATTACTTAAATATAATTATCAAATCCTCCTAACAATTTCTATCATATGTATAGCATTGCTTGATCCGGCTTCTAATGCTTCATTTTGAGCGGCTTGATGATAGTAGTCGTGGCTCCAGGGAGCACATTCCTATGGTTACAGAGAATTTCAGTTGCGTTCCACCACGGAATATGTGAGCGAGCGGCGCTATATTGAGTCTGATTTGATACCTCTTCGCCACCGAGGCCCGTTGGAACAGTTGGTGTGACGTTTGCAAGATAACTCAACTGTCAGGGTTTCAATTCTCAGTAGTGGATGCGCACTGCTGATGTGTCCCAAATGTAGGACAAAGCGGCCGTCCAGTGCTTCCTGCATTATGTTGAGGTTTCTTTCAGACTAAATGAATTACTTAATTTTTTTTTTTTTTTTTTTGGCGGGGGGTAATGTAAGTGGTAGAGTTAAGTTATTGAATTAGTATTTAATGAAATGTAAAACATTGGATTGAACCTTGCAAGAACGAGTCCAGCTTACCTCGTTACGAATTCCAGGAAATAGAACAAAACCGGATGTAGCAAAATACAAGACTATATAGGAGGGAAGGGGGGAAAGTCCTTATTTCATTGGCTGATGTTGACTGACGTATGTCAATAAGAACGGTCGGAATCCTAGCCATATTTTATTTGTCTTTTTTGCAATGTCGAAGTGCGTAGCAAAACGCTATCAAGGAGGCGGCCTGAATCTTGTGGAATTAGGTCGGGGTTGCTGTTGGAGCCGATATGACGCAAAACCCGAAATCGGCTATGAAGACAGTGCATCACTGAAGACCTTCCTTGTTGCATCTGAAATGTATTACTCTTCTTTATATATATATATATATATATATATATATATATATATATATATATATATATATATATATATATATATATATATATATATATATAATTTAATGGAAACAGACAACTTTAATTGTCCATGGTTATAATTTATTTTCCCATGGAAAATTGGGAGATTGGAAGTTTTGAGGAACTGCTGTTTTTTTTTTTAAATTAATTAATTTTTTTAATTAATTTTACGGGTTTCTTGTCAGTGATGCCACTGATTTTCTAGATGGGCTCGACATTTTTGACAGTATCTTGCCGTCGAGAGTGTTTTAGCATTTGGCCACTGATGATTTATTCCGGACAAATGCCTGGAGATCATTTTTGTAACTTGAACACGAATGTCATAGTGTCAGTTAAGATGACACCAATCCCCAAATCTTTGAAGTCCTGGCTATGACGATAAACTATATTCGACCTCTGATTGGAGCGCGGAACCATCCCTTAATTGATGTTGACCCCAACTCCACGCTGATCCGGGGCTGTAGCTCCCATAATGTTCAGCTATGGAGAAATAGCGAATTCCCAAACAAAAATCTGAACATTTTTATAATAAAATGCGCAACAATACATTTTTATAGCAAAATCAGTGCAACATTGTAAAAATACATTTTTATAGAACTATTACCAACAATATATTTTAAGATCTACAAATGATATATATAAAAAAAGAACATACATTTACTCGAAAAGTATAAAATTATGTACGGAATATATACAGTGTAAGCTATAAAACTGCATTCAAAATATTTAGTTTTCGGCATTGCATAACCTATAGAGGTTGATATGCAGCGAAACAAAATCGGTAAATAAAGCTGAATACAATGTCTTTTAGAGGTGGTTAAAACGAAATATTTACTTTTTGTTGCTGAAAGTACAAAGCAGTCATTTGAACAAGCATTTATAACTAGCCATAAGCCCAAAATAAGTTATATGTAATTAGAATTTGGAAATAATTTATATTCAAACAAGAAAAGAGCTATAAATATTTTCAAGCATAATATATTAGCATGGCTATTGAAGTCGGCTAACCTTTCGACCATTAATATTTACTCTTTGTCAACTGAGCATGCTCAACAATTTTGACCTCGTCATATGTCTTAAGATCTGAAGAATGCCATAATTGACCTTCGAAATCTATTCCATATATTGAAAGGTCGCAGAATTCCAGTATATGATTCCCCCCGAGGCTTGGTGCTTGACATTAGAATTTTCACCATTTTTATTTCATTTATTACATATTCATTCAATTCCATTAAGGTCACCTTTTGTTAAGGTTCTCTTTTTCCGTACGTAATTGATATTATGCACTGTCACACTCTCCTTAAAACTGAACCCGCATCAGTGGTTATCTGTTAAGCTTACATTTTTATGCTAAAAGTGAGACGGGTAGTTCATATCGAACGCCTGATATTGATTTGTTTGGTTTGGGTTCGTTTGGTTTGGTTTGTTTTACGGTATATCAACCTCAATGGGTTATTTAATGCCGACAAGATTTTTATTGCTGGTAATATTTTTTTTAATATTCGAAAAGGTATTGCTCTTAATATATTTTCACAAGAGAAGAAAAATTGAATATAAGTATCTTGATAACAAAATTTATTAGGATCTGGCAACTGAATGGTGAAAAGCCTGTCTGTTATCATTCAGGTTTTGTTTAGTTTGGTTTGGTTTATTTTATGACATATCAACACCTCAATGGGTTATTTAATGCCGATAAGATTTTTTCTTGCTGTTAATATTTTTTTTCAAATATGTATTGCTGTTAATATTTTTTTCCAAAAATGTATTGATGTTAATAATATTTTTCTTCAAAGATTCATTGGAGGTAATATTTTACGAAAATGAATTGCTGTTATTAAGACCTATTTTTGCACTTTCAGAGTATTTTGACACCATTTAGGGTGTTAACTATTTGCCCATAGTTGTGTCCTTAACAGCTGCTACCACCCCGGGTAAGGGTGAACCTGAGAACACCATCAATGAAGAGGTGGTTCCAAGCTCCTCAGAACCTCCTGATCAAAGGCATTGCTGTTGGATGTAATTTATTGTTTTTACCCAGGATGCACGATCATTCGTATTGTGTCTCTAGTTGCTAATGTTTCGAGTCAGCAGTCGCATTTTCTGGTGTTTCGAAATTTCTCTGACGATCTAACATGAAATGTTGACCTAGTAGAACTCTTAAATTCATGAACTCTGGGAATCAGCGAAAGCAGCTCATCGGAGCAGTTACCCTAAAAGTATTTGTAAAAAAGACAGAGGGAGGCGACGGCACGTCTGCGAGAGAGCGACTGCAGACGAGATGCCAGATCAGGGCCAATTATATTGCATATCCGTCTCTGGATGTTATCAAGAACCTTGAAACAAACAGAATGGTCTCCAGACCATATATCGCAGCAATGCTCCATGCAAGTGCGAATGGTTGATTTGTAGATTTGAAGGATCGACTCCGGCGATAAAAATTTCCTGGCGCGGCACAGGGAGCCAAATTTCCTTGCGGTGGACGAAGCTATTGACTCAATGTATTTGTTCCATCTCAGGTCAGCAGTCAATGTGAGACCCAGTATTCGCAAAGAGGTGTTCTCGTGTAGTTGAGCGTCAGACATTCTAATGGGTGGAGGGGAAGGGATGGTTCTCTGGGGGTGAGTAATAGAGAGCAGTTTTCTTTTTGAGGCATTAAATTTAACCAGCCAATTCCTGCTCCAGTTCACAAAAGATTGGAGGTCCTTTTCGAGAAAGGTTATTTCTTCCAGCGACACTACTTACATTATTTATATTATTCGTACTGTTATTCTCATGTTTCTTGCAATATTCACAACGTTTCGGCCATTTACGCTCCTCAACGACACATCGTCTAGTGGATAAAGGCGTTGGTATAGATCCAGTGACTACACCCAAAGAGTTGTGAGTTCAATACCAGGCTACAGCATAGGTGAACCAAAGCATGGAGAGTTGAATTAAAGTGAAATAACTGAGGCAGCCGGAAGAGGCATGGATCGTGGAATTAGAACAATCTACCACGGTGGACGAAATAAAGGATTCCTTTCTAAATTCCAATCACCTTAAGAAAGCCGGAACGTACAACAGCCGAAACGTTGTGAATCTATCAACAAAAGTGAAGACAACAGTACTCCATCTCAGAGGTTAATGTTCTATGTTGATAATTTTTGTTTTTACATATATGTGAGTGTGAGTTTATAGTCTCCGGAATAAAAAAAATAGAAAAAGTGCTGGACAAAGTGTATTTTTAAGTGCGGGAAACTTGCCAGATATCTCCAGATATTTTGGGGACTGTATCTTTTTTTTCTTTTTATAGTTGCATCGGCTTGTTCTCATTAGTAAAAGCTGTCTGCTTTTTCTCACGTTGTATGTTAAAAATTACGTTCGTGCGGCATGAAGACAGTCAAGTGTGATTTTAGTGGAAACTCTAAAAGTATATGCGAATAAAGGTCTTTGATTTGATTTTTTATTTCCGAACAATTGTGATTGGTTGAGAAATACATATGATTAGATATCTTTTAGGCTTTATTATCAAATAATGGCATTGTAGGTACGACAAATATTTCGTATATTATAAAATAGCGCTCTGCAAATAATATCAAGTTTGCATTCAGGAAAGATTAAAACTGCGGTTAAAAGCGTTCATTTTAGCAGCTCCTTTTCTATCTACGTTAGATTATATCTCCCCACACCGGACTTGATAAGACGTTTTCGTTTCGTTACACGATAAAATGCAGTGAATCAATCATGGTGTTTTGTTTCACAAGGTTAAATAATATAGCATTTTTTATCTTTGACGTAAGCAGAAGCTTTCATGAGATAGAAATAGGAGGCTTCTGGTTAGTTAACGAAATATTAGTAAAAGAAACACAAAAAATATACATGGATCCCAATTACATTAAATATGAATAATTATTTCACTCCAGAATCAGCTATTTTTCGATATGGAAGTATGAAGTTTAATTTTACACCAATATTTTTTTCTTAACTAACTCAGCGTATTTCTTCAATTGTCTTATCCCCAAGATATGTGATAAATGAGGCAACAAAACTGGTTCTTCTTGTTTACGGATACGATGTGATCATGAGAAAAAAAATCCATATTAAAATTTCAGGCATTTTAAGATCAAAGATGTTTTCAGTTCAGAATTGAATATCGTGAGTATTATTATAGGAAAACAAAAAAATAACGTTAAAGGTTTTCTTCAAACAATAGACCATATGCCAGAAATATCAAAATAACAAAGATGAGGATGTTAATGCATGTATTCCATTGAATAGTGTCAACATTTCATGTTAGATCGTCAGAGAAATTTCGAAACACCAGAACATGCGAATGCTGACTCGAAAGATTATCAACTAGAGACACAATCCGAATGATCGATCGTCCTGCGTAAAAACGATAACATATATCCAACAGCAAGACCTCTGATCAGAAGATTTTGTGGAGCTTGGAACCACCTCTTCATTGATGGTGTTCTCAGGTAAACACTGACAAGGGGTGGTAATATCTGTTAAGGACACAATTATGGCCAAATCGTTAATATCCAAACTGGGGTCAAAATACTACGAAAGTGCATAAATATGTTTTTATAGCAGCAATTCATTTTTGAAAAAAATATTACAACCAATTAATTTTTGAAGAAAAATATTATTACCAGCAATACATTTTTGGAAAATAATATTAACAGCAATACATATTTGAAAAAAAAAAAATAAAAATCTTGTCGGCATTAAATAACCCATTGAGGTGTTGATATGTCGTAAAACAAACCAAACCAAACCAAAACGAATGATGACTGGATCATATAGAAATTCATTCTCCGCAGTAGATTAGATCCGGGATCTTTCCTGGATTGTGAAATCGATGGATAACATCGTAGAGATGTTCGGTAATTTTCGCAGGCTAATGCGTCCAATATTTTATAAATACAATTAAAAATGTGTGAACGACGATAACAACAACAATAGAAAATAATTCTTGAGTATTTTTCTTCCAGATAGAAAAAAAAAGCCTAGTTTTTTTTTCTTCTGAGCAAAAGAAAAACATTGGAATTGAACTGTATTAATGTCAATGCTTATTTAAATCAACAATACATATATTAAGATACAACAAGCGCAGTTGATAGGGTACGCAACCCATTCTGTAAAGAATGTTTGACTTACACAGTAAATCAACTGTAAATAATAAATTAATTACAGTAATAATTATTCCGGTATACAAATTAACAAGAGAATATTTCATCAATTTGTATATTTACCTTCAGGATTTGATGACTAAGATTATGATATTTGAATTTATTAAGGTTTTATGTTTCTATAGGAATAATAACAATAATAACAAAATAATAATTTTTGCTAATTGGGATGGTCGTACATAGGTTAAAGCAATACTGACGTTTGACTAGTATTATAGAATAGTGTTGAACTCAAATAATTAAGGTTCTGTTATGTGCTTTTATGTCTGTCTCTGTCACTTCCTCTGATGTTTATACAGTGTGTCCATAAAGTCTCTATACAATCTTAAACATTATTACAAAAGAAAATGAACTGACATGTGGATATTATTACAAAATGAGGTTAGCTATCTTAACATCTTTTGTATATGATTAATTTAATGTTTTGTTAGTCAACTGGAGTAGTGGATTTCTTTATGATATTTATACTCCAGTTTATCCGAACAAACAAGTTAAATTGATTATCTACTACAACAGATTTAAAAAAACAACAGACCTGCAGAATCAAAACTACAAAGAACGAACATTATTTCTGTGTCAAATGCCCCTTAATGGAGTGTGTTCCTGATCAAACCGAACTCATAAATACTTATATCAATCACACTACTACATGCCAAGCCAGACGCCTTACGTTGCACCTATCCGACTACAGCTCCATCAGAACCCATTTAAACAAACACGCAAACTTACCAGACACCATCTGAAACATACAAGTAGAAAATACAAGCATAATAATCTCATCCACATGTAAAAAAAAAAAGTTTAAATATAATGGAAGCCTATATAATATTAACTACGAACACGGCCAGAATATGCTGTGTTTTTGGAAAATAAAACATCCCTATAAATCTAGATACATGGATACAACCCATACATTCAGCTAAAAAGCAATATTCTTTTAATCATTACACCCCAAGCAAGGCGGGATGCCACTAGAACGCAGGGGGTTCTAGAATGGGAGCGAGAGTGAAGATGTGTGATGGAGGAAAGGATGAAGAGAAGGGTAGGGGATAATTCAGAGCATCTGGAGATATCGATTGACATTACATAAAATCAACCTTGATAATGGCTAAAAATTAGGTGAAAGCGCTCGGAATTGCAGAACATTTGCACAGTTTGTACATTTTTTGTGTCCAGAAAAGTAACCACATGTTCGAACACAAGATATATTAAATAAAATTCTTAATCGTAGTACCTTGTCTGTCGTCTTTAATGAAACATGTTCAAATAAGGGATTGCTATCTTAGTCTAACCCTAACATTAAGGCAGTAATTATTATAATCAAGGTCCGTTGTTAATTTTTTTTTAATTCTCATATACTTGTAATTTAATTGGGTATTGCGGCTTATGTAAAAGCATTTCCTATAGCCAGGGGTGTTTGGTCGATTTGAATCTTTTAAAACCCTTTATTCTACATTCAACACCATCACTTGAATGAGACAGCGGAAGAGTTAAAACACAATGGCTATTTTTGTAGTATTATTTATGTAATAATTTTCGAATAAATTATATATATATATATATATATATATATATATGTATATATGTATATATAGATATATATATATATGTATATATGTATATATATATATATATATATATATATATATATATATATATATATATATATATATATATATGACCTCATTTTTCTAAAGAAGTAATGTATATTTACTTATTAATCCGACAGTTTTTATCACTTTAAACGTTAGTTTTAGTGGATGCTGGTATTTGAGTAGACACTCCATTCACTTATTATAGAGTGTGTATATATATATATATATATATATATATATATATATATATATATATATATATATATATATATATATATATATATATTATATATATATATATATTATATATATATATATATGGAGGGTATCTGTTTGTGTGTCTCTGTGTATGTTTATATATATATATATATAAATATATATATATACATATATATATATATATATATAAATATATATATATACATATATATATATATATATATAAATATATATATGGTCTGACGATTGCATCTAGCATGAAAAAGACAGTCGCCTCTAAGTGCTGACTTCTATGTTCACTTTTATATTTACACACGCTCTATCTCTGGCATTGAGCACTTTATCCCATAAATATAGCACTTCTTCAAACTATATTTCTTCATATATATATATATATATATATATATATATATATATATATATATCGTGAATGATATAAACACAGATATAATTTCTTTCGTTTTGATCTGTGGAAGCCTATCTCATGATAGCGAAACGTGTAATCAAGTCGCTAAAACTATTTTACAATTTGTCAAATTCAACAAAATTCTAAATCCTATTTTTTGACAAAATATATATGTTTTAGTTGAGCCCAAAAAATTCGCTCGCGTAATAAGTAGAACTTTTACTTCATAAACCGAACGAAATATTTTGACACCTCAATGACAGATTTTTCTCTTCGCGAACTAATCAGCCTTAATTCATATGCGAAGCAACGAGCTTCTGTACTCAAAACCACGAGCATTTTGGCATTTCGAAAGTGCTGAAGCGTTAATCTGTGACACAACTAATCAGCTAATCAGATTTCATTCCAAAAGAATTTAGGCAATTCCTGCCTGATAAAAGCGATTTTTATTAATATTTTTCTTGTCTAGAAAACAGAAAGGAAATAATAACAATTTTGCGGGTCATCTTTTTTGTTTTGAAAGGAAACTCGTAAACAATAACCTCGAATCAAATTGAGTTAGAAGCAGTGTAGCATTAATTAATAGGTTTCTTTGTGTCTCATAACCTGATTAGTTACGTTTATTTTTCGTCAGTATTCACTTTCTATTACGAAATAATGGATCAGTGATGTGAGCATCAGGGACTTAGATTGATATAAACATAGAGAGATAAATATACTACGTTAGGAAATCCGAGCAAACGTCGAGCGCAGTACGTCGGAAACGTTAGCGACATCAATTACCTTATTATTGCTACACAGTTGCTTTTCTAATTTGACAACAGCATAGATGAAATTTAATATATTTAATTTTTACGCTACATTACTAAGTATCGCATAAAACTATCTATCTATCTATTTATCTATCTATCTATCTATCTCTCTCCCTATATATATATATATATAATATATATATATATATATATATATATATATATATATATATATATATATATATATATATATATATATATATATAATAGCTGGTTACTCGTGTTCGAGGATACTCGTCTACTGAGGTGGCTATCCAGTCCCTGTTGCAGACGCTCGCTCGCTGTGGCTTATACAGCAACTATGCTGAGCAGACCTTAGAGTTTCTGGGAGACAGCGTGTTATCTAGCGTGATCAAGGCTTGGCTCAACTCGTGATATATGTCTTCAGGCACTTTCAAAATGTGCGGGACGCTGGGATCGACCTCGATAACATCAGGAAGTCACCTTGCAGACAAATAGAGCATGGTAAGATTCGAACCCGGGTCTCATGGTCAGAGAACGTTCTAACCACTCAGTCACACGCCCAATATATATATATATATATATATATATATATATATATATATATATATATATATATATATATATATATATATATAATTAAGTAATTCATTGAGTCTGAAAGAAACCTCAACATAATGCAGAAAGCACTGGACAGCCGTTTCGTCCTATATTTGGGGTTCCATTATAGCGGAAAACTTACAGTAACCATCCTATTTTTGAGAGTTAGGTTGTCAAGCAAACGTCAAACCAACTGTTCCAACGGGCCTCGGTTACGAAGAGATAGGAAATCAGACTCAATATAGCACAGCTCACTCACATATTCCGAGGTGGAACTGTTGGTATGGTGTTTGCTTGACAAACTAACTGTCAGGGTTTCAATTCTCGGTAGTGGATGCGCATTTCTGATGAGTCCCAATATAGCACGAAACGGCCGTCCAGTGCTTTCTGTTGAGGTTTCTTTCAGACTCAATGAATTACTTTATTGTCAAATCCTCCTTATAATTTCTATCATATATATATATATATATATATATATATATATGTATATGTGTGTGTGTGTCTGGACGTACATCAATGGATGGTTACTGTAAGTTTTCCGCTATAATGGAACCCAAATACATTTGTTACTCCTCATTTTTTATTCAAAATACATGGCATAATGATCGCGTAATTCGTGTAAGGCAGCGTGTAGATTTGATTGCTGGCTCCAAACTGTTTATATCTATAATGGGAATAAAATAATATCGTATGCCCTTTGACGGTTAATGGGGTTAAAACATAGCTTCTGGGGTGATCAGGATATCTTCCTTTCAAACAGGAAACTCCGAGTCATGGGTTTACCCAATATAGAGGACTGCGAACCGGAGATATTTTCTCTATCTACTGGAAGATATAATCTCAAAGAAAACGGCAGCATGAGCCTTTAAGTTCTCCGCTTTGCTGTTCGCTAACCAGTGTAGAAGGAACACGTGTATCTTGACTCCAGGCAGTCAACCGACGGACTGACAATTGCGTCACTCTACGAAGTGACGTCACTAAGCGGATGTCGACCAAAGAGAGATAACTATTTAATCCTTACGTCTATAAACGCTCTATCCCTTATATTGTGCAATCTACTATAAAATATATTTCTAAATTATAATTATGATATCTATATATAAAGTTGTATCCTCTGTTTGTCTGTCTGTCTGTTACCTCCTAGTTTTTTGGAGATAAACCTTTATATTCTGATACTACATTACACAGGGTACTTGGATAAGTATATTTCATTTTTTTATCAAAGTGGCTCCTCAGGGAAAAAAAACACACCACTGAATCTTTTTCCTTTGATATAAATTAAATTTAAATTTGAACAAGGAAATGACTCCTATCGAAATATAGATGAAGAGAGCCAGAAAATAGAGGTCACATCGGGAAGAGCATTCAGTAATAATAAAATGCATTATTTTTCACTAGAAATTATAAATGATTTAAAATCAATCCTCATTCTCATATAAAAAAAATATGCGAAACGCAGCAGGGCGCGGGTAATTCGGCTAATATATTATAAACTCATAATACATATTTTTTACATTACGTGGGTGTATCATATTTCTAGTTGGTCAGGAGTTGCTCGGTGTGGGTGTGAAAGTCTTAGGTTACATCGGCGGGAGGAATGCGGATGTTAGATACTTTGAATATCGGTTTTATGAAAGTTGCTGAAATGAAAAAGTGTGTTGGTGCGCGTTTATCGACGTGAAAGTATTTATTGATATCCTTCCACAATGTTTTCTTTGCAGTAAAGCATTTTGCTTTCTTGTTATGTTGATGTCTATTAAATCGAAGTTATAGCCTGTTTTATTTCTGTGTGTTACAAGAGACATCAGTGTTTTGTCTTAACGTAGCTCACTTTAATGTTCATAGATGTGGGCTTTTAGGTTTCAGGACGTTTCACTTGTATAGCATCACAGATATTTAGTATTATAAATCCAGTCATAGGATGTGGTGTTGGTTTTATTTTGTTATGTAGATATCTGATTGCTTTGGATATAGTAGTTATGATACTTTTATCGGTATGGCTAATTGGTTCTAATATTATTTTTCATGTTTTTTCATGTTTTACCATTGCATTTTTAATTTTTTTTTTTAATTTTAGTTTTTTTTTTAAGTGTTGGTATTGTAAAAGTTAGGTTTTTGTTGTCGTTGGTCCCTACTATTTTTGAAGTTTTAGATTTTTGTACTCCTTTCCTAGCGATGGTGATGAAGTGTTATGGGCAGTGAAAAGGTGTTCCAAACGTATTTTTCATGTATTTACCTACTTCATGTAGGTGTTCTTGGCGCCATGTTCAAAGGGTACTGCGTAAAAACCTATGATTAAACCAGCTGTTGAATTTTGGCTGATTTCATTCTTTTTTTTTTTCTCAACGTTTTTATAATTTTATTCAGTGATATGTTTCTTCATTCACACCTAGTTACTTCCATTCCTTCCTTCTTTTCTTACTTCATTCTTTCTTTCTTTCATTCGATTTAACTGCTTGATTTTTCTTCTTTTATTCTCTTCTATGTTTTCCACGCATTCTTTACATTCATTTTATCACATTTTACTATAAATTGGTGAATCGTAACATTATCTAATTCATTTACAGGTTTTATATTTTTCCTATTAAGCAAGATTATATTTGTATGACAGACAATAAATGGACGGCAAAGAGTATCTTGCGCCAAATTTTAATTAAACACGTAGCATTCAAAAGCCTGTTTACTATTTCAATCAAAATAGTAACTCCTGCTAAGTGTATGAAACCCAACTCCCTCAACCATTTCAGTATTACGTTTCTATTTGTGTTATACAGGGTGACCCCAAAAAATGGGAATTTTTGAAGTGTGTATTGCCAGACATGAGCAAGTGGCAACACTGCGAGACAGTGACCTTGAGCAAGTAAACATTTCGACATTTCAGTAACGAGAATGAAGTTCACAGTATCCCAGCTGAGATGTTGCAGCGTTCAATGAGGAATCTCAACAGCAGATTTGAAGAATGCATTCGTACAGGAGGACGCCATCTACAAGACGTAATTTAAAAAAAATGAAAATTCCATCATTGTTTCTTAAATGGCATGTTTTAAGGTTTCAATTACTATGAATTCGATATTTTTCATCCATATTGGATTGTTAAAAAGTTCCCGTTTTTTTGGGTCACCCTGTATTTTTACTCTTTTCTCCTTTGTATCTTGCTATGTTAACGGAGCTAATGTACGCAGAATAAAACTACGGAATTGACCTTGAACACGCATACACACAATGTTATACCGTTTTCTCTCGCTTCCGTTTTTTATATCAGTGCTTGGGAGGATAATGTGTAGAGTGTGGTTATATCACCAGACCATAGAGGTTCTATCGGTGACCAAGGTTTTTGAATCTATTTTAGGTTTAAGCATAACATCTCATCCCTTGGGAAAACTTCCATTACAAAAATTAAATGCCTCTTGAATGAAACAAGATATTAAAACACCAAGGCAATACAAGAGAATAGGATGAGGCAGATCGGTATCAGAAAAAGGAGTTACATGACTACTTCCATCAATGGAAACGATACTGGATAAAGTGGGTGGCTTCAGAAGAGGATTAATTTAAAGGAGATTAAATTCAGAATTGATATGTGTCGTAGTTTTCAAATATCGGTTAAAAAAGTTTGAATCTTATGTATCCGTTATTTTTTAATATTATTTTTCATGCTTTTTCATGCTTCATGTTTTTCCATTGCTTTTTTAATTTTTTTAAATTTTAGTTTATTTTTTCCATTTGCCTCCATTTTTGACACTAAAAAACGCGCATATTCAAACACACACACATAGTCATATGATCATATGTATAATTTTAGTAAAAAATATCTGTTAAAATGAGATGTCAATGTTATTTTTATATTTGCTTAATTTAGATTACAATTTATGTGTCATACCCTATATATATATATATATATATATGTGTGTGTGTGTGTGTGTGTGTGTGTGTGTGTGTGTGTGTGTGTGTGTGTGCGTGTGTGTGTGCGAATGTCAAAAATAGAGGTAAATAAAAAAAATAAAAGAAAATTAAAAAAAAAAAAGGATGGAAAAACATCAAACATAAAAAAAACATGAAAAAATAATATTAAAAAAATAACGGTTACATAAGATTGAGCATTTTTAAGAGATATTTGTTTTCATGTTTACATGTAAACCTTAAATAATTATTGACATATATAATTTTTATTACATATTATCAGTAACAATATTGGGCACGAACAGGGGATTCTGGGAATTGTTTTTTTAATCTAGTCGATTTCGTTTAGATTCATTTTCTTCTCCTTGCCAACTCTTTTGTTAGTAAATGTCCCACACTGTGATAATAGAAATTCTGCCAGGATGTTTTAAAGAGCCCCGGCGCAAATTTACCATAGGTGACCTTGCTATCAATAGAACTCTCTAAAATTTTTCGTGGTAGTAATTGTTTTCTTCTTTGATCAGAGTAGCATTTTTATGTCAAAATTGTGATCAGTCTCGTTACAATGGGCAACCAAATGCAAATGCGGTGTTTGCCCACCGAAACGAAACTGACTAAAATGTTGACATGTAGCAGCAATATTCAAAGCATAGACGAATTATATATATATATATATATATATATATATATATATATATAGATAGATAGATAGATAGATAGATAGATAGATTATATGTATGTATATTTCTTTTTTTCACTGCTCTTAATCCATATTCTACACTTTTCCTCCAGTTTTTTTATAAAACAAATTCTTGTCCTTATGATTTTAGTGCATCGAACTTAGCCATGTTACAGAATTTTCTGAGTCTTTTAGAATCTGCCCATTCGCCATTTGTTTCGCGGCACATCCCTGCTTAACGAGCATTTCCTTCACGTCTTTGTTTCCGGCTGTTGTGAAATCAACCAGGTGTTCGCTTCATTTCTCTGACATTTATTGGCATGTAAGTGCGTAACCGGAGAAATAATCCAATATTATTTTCCCCCGTACGCCAGCTAACCCAAGATATTGAATTCAGAAAACAAATTGTTTTTTAGTTTCGCATCTGCCGAGAGGTATATAAAAGAAAAGAACTAAAATATATTATTTATTTTCTGGTCCCTTGTTTATAAAAAGAATAAATTCAAAATGATTGCCAAAATTCACTGGCAAAGAAGATGGTGAATAAAATTCTGATAGCTTTTGTATGAGTTCTCCTCTATCAATGCTCGGCCATCCAAAAATAACAGCAGGCGATATTAATCCAAATAATCAATCGCCTGGTGAGTGAATTAGATGGGTGCTATTTTGCCGTTCGCGGTAAATTAACATAATGGAGATGCCATTCTTTCCATCTGTAAATGAATATATTATAAACTATTACATTAGAGCATGTTGTAATGTAACAGTTTATACTAACTATTAATTACTATACTCTTGTATTGAGCCCTGCTTTAAACGTGAACATGATTTGAACGTTTGAATTATATTCTTCGTTCTCATATATATATATATATATATATATATATATATATATATATATATATATATATATATATTTATATATATATATGTGTGTGTGTGTGTGTGTGTGTGTGTGTGTGTGTGTTGATAGAAAGATATAGCGTACTTTGGCAGCATGTTTTCATTGAGACATGTTTCCTTAAATAATTTTAAACAACACTCCGATGATGACATGGTGTTAATGTCGAAAGTGCTCACAAGAAATAATGTGTATCAACACGGTAATTTCCTTTAATAATGACACTAAAAAGCTTGTCCGTGAATATAAAAGTATGCAATTGAAAATAAGTCGAAAATGCTTGTCTAAATTATTCAATGAAATATGTCTCACGCACACATACACACACATACGCACACAGACACACACACACACACAAACACACACACACACACACACACACACACACACACACACACACACACATATATATATATATATATATATATATATATATATATATATATATATATATATATATATATATGTATGTATATGTATGTATATATTGATGTAGGGTGAAGACGATATGAAGAGCAACGCGTCAGCTGTCAATATACCTCATAACACCTTCGAGCGCTTAGCCTTTGAGTGGGTAGAGTGAAGATCAGAGTGTTTTATTTGACTCAGCTTTTTTCAATCTGCTAGTATGACTCCTCTTCAACAAGTGAGAGCAAGATCTAAAAGGTCAGGAAATCTAACAATGACCTCATCCCACAATCCTCACTCTCGCTCGATACGCGGCCTTCTTTGAAAATCACACAGAATTCATAACTAAATCAATTGGTTAAGTTGATAGATCCTTCATTGGTCGAACCCGACGGGAGAGTCCATTACATATATATATATATATATATATATATATATATATATATTGGGTTGGCAACTATGTTTTAATTTTGGTAAGTATTGGGTTTTTAAATTTTTAAATTTATCTTTTTCGAGAATTCAATTTTGGAATCATTTTATAATCTATTTTTCTTTCGAGTTAATTTAAGTTAATTTCTGTTTATTTCAGATCATTAAAATGCAATGTCAAGTTAAGAAGAATGAATATTTTATACACCTCCTTCGTTTTTCTTTTAATCAAGGTTCTCAGGTCGTAAATGCTGATCGCGACATTTGTGTTCTGTATGGAGATGGTACCATAGCCGAAAACCCCACTCGTGTTTGGTATGCCAAGCGCAAAAATGAAAAAATTGACCTCGTTCTGGCCGTCCAGTTGGGTTCTTCATTTAAACCAACTGTTGCACGAAAATCTTCGTCAAACGACAAGGGAACTGTCATAGAAAATAGAAATGCTCCCACACTGCTATAGAAAGCATCTTCATTCGATGGGAAAGGTTCAGAATTGTGAAGCATGGGTTCGACATGCTTTAAGTGACAACAAAAAAAAATCAACGGATGGAACGACTCAACACTGCGATTCAAGAGTAAAGACCTAACCAGCAGCATTGAGTTCTTTTGCTGCGCGACAACACCCGCCCTCATATCGCCAATATGACCAAAGAAGCCATTCAAACGCATCGCTGGGAAATGCTGCCACACCTGCCGTACTATCCCGATTTGTCGCCAACACCTCTTTCGATCTCTTTCAAATGCTATGCGCGAAGATTTGTTCAATGCTGATACAAAATTGAAAGCTTGGTTGGAGGAATTTTTCGAGGCGAAACAGGGTGATTTCTACCAACGAGGTATTGAAAATCTTGTTGAACGTTGGAAAGAAGTTGTAAACAACAAGGGAGAATAGATTATTGATTAAATACTTGTTTTGTTTTTTTTATTAAATCTTTTTAAAAATTTAACTTCGTTGCCAACCCAATAGGTAAGTATTCCATTCTCGGAGTGCCTAATCCGGATACTCCCCCGCCATGTTCTTGCGAGTGAGGACGAAAATTAAAGCCTAATAAAGGGCGAAAGAACTCTCTACGAATGAACGGCCAGTTACCTAGAGGCGGTGTCTTCATAAACCACCGTAAAGAAGGCAACGGGAAACCACCCCATTATTAATCCCAAGATATATGATGGATATTAATAAACAAATTATTAATCCTTACGGGGTGAGTGGTGTTAGGTTTATGGGAATTAGCGCCACACTCTGTAAGGATCGACATGTGCAACAGGTGTCATCCAGCGACTGGTAGCATAAACGGCGTAAATGAGTTAGAAAATGCACATAGGTTAAAGAAGAATGACTCAACGAAAAATGTGCAGAAATAGAATGAATTAGTATCACAGATAAAGTAGACATAAAAAATAAGGGAACTAATGGAACAGAATACATGCTCCTCGACAGGCTGCATAAAATCCAAGGACGGGTGTTTCATAGAATACGCAAAGTCGTTCGACAACGTACGCGACAAAAATCAGTTAGAGCTGGTAAGCAATGCTGACATATTCTGGAAAGGCATTAAAATAATCAAAAATCTTTACTGGTCGGAAACCGCCTACATACGGATAACAAAGTTTAGTTGAGTTAATGTCTTTGGGTTAATTATTTCAAAGAAAAAGAAAAGCCGTGGCTGTGAAAAGACTTTTAACGTTAGTGAAGATATGTCCATCTTTGTTGTTGTTGTTGTTGGAGGCGATTCGTTTGCAGTCGAAATATAAGAACTGGAGGGTTGTAAGGCAAGGGCGTGTCTTCTCACCGGACTTATTAAACCTATACAACGAGGCAATTCTGATAGAACTAGAAATCCAACCAGGATTCATCATTGGCGGCCACAATCATAACAATATAAGATATACAGACGGCACAGGTTGATAGCAGACACGGAAAGGAAATTACGAAAATAGCGAAAGAGATATATCACGTAACAGTTCAGTACTAGTTCTCGGTACGAGAAGGGAGAAAGCATAAACTACATGAAAACGTATAGTCTTCAGCAAAAAGAGGAGCCCAAAATGTAATTTATAGGTCGGGAACTTTAAAATCAAGCAAGTACAGAAATTTAAATATCGGAAAGTGCAACACTGAGATCCGAAGATGCATTAGAATGGCCAAAGTTGCCTCCCAAGAGCTAAGCAGAGCATTAAAGACAGGAAAGTTTCGTTGAAAACAAAGAAAATAGTACCGAACTGGTACGTGATATCTGTTATCCTGGATGGCAGCGAATGCTGGACAATCTCCTCAAAGATGAAGAAGAAACTCGAAGCAACAGAAATGCGGTTCTACAGAAGGATGCTGAGCATAGCATGGATCGAATAACGAGAAAACTTATACTTAACAT
The DNA here is from genome assembly GCA_964036315.1 of Acanthosepion esculentum. Lineage (NCBI taxonomy): Eukaryota > Metazoa > Mollusca > Cephalopoda > Sepiida > Sepiidae > Acanthosepion > Acanthosepion esculentum. The sequence goes on along the minus strand of OZ038503.1, from coordinate 36,448,920 downwards.
CAGGAAGAGGTAGTTGAAATTTCTGAGACACGTAGTGAGGTAGGAGGGCTTGAAAAATCTGATACTCACATGACGGATAGCGGGAAAAGAGGGACAGAGGAAAGAAGCGTGTGAGATACTTAATAGGCAGTGGATGGCAGAATAGTGTCTGGGAGAAATAACAAAAAGACAAAGCGTATTAAGAACTACAAGGGATAAGAAGATGTAGAGGGCCATCATCACCTGTGTCCTGAAGTGATACGGCACATAAAAGAAGAAACATCTTCAAAGTCCACTCTTCCATCCATTATTGTTATCATTATTACAATTATTATTATGATCATTGTTACGGTCCAATATCCTCGTCGCCACTTTTATGGTGCAAGGTTATGACCAAGGAAGAACAACGCGAACACAAGAGTAGGAATAACAAAGATATATTAAACAGCATAATAATACAAGAAGTTGAAGGTGTTAGTATGACTGTCAGTCTGATTTAGAGTGAACTACTATTGACTCGACTCGTTCCCCTCGCGACTCGTTCTACTTCTCTCTATCGTCTCTCTTGAGAGGCGCAGTCTTTATAGTATCAGGAAGAGTTCATTGTCGTTACAGGTAAGATCCCATAACAATCATTATTATCGTCATTATTATTATTATTATTATTATTATTATTATTATATGATAGCGGATAGGAAACTTTTGAAATTCTAAAAAATTACAGCATGAGCGTACTTTAAATCAGAAAAACGAGAACACTCAAATCTAAAAGATTATTGATTTTTCTTCACTGTCTGTAGAGTTTTTAAAAGACTTATACAAAAAAGCCACAAAATTTTAAATATGCATGGGTTATTGTGATTCTGTTGCTACGCCCATCGATACTACTAATTCGGATAGATTTAGTCCAGCAAGCGCCAAAATTTTCTTCTCTGGTGAGATATAATTTAACAAGGATGGGCCAGATGACTTCCAACGTTACTGACACGATAAAGTTATCCCACTGGAAAGATTTTCTACACGACACAGTGGAGGAGATTACATCATATCTCCTTTCAAGGAACAATGGATCTTCAGATTATATAGGTATCAAATCGAGGCTGCTTACATTGGCATGTTGAAGAGAACTTTTTTATTGGCTGAATGCCGCCGCTTCCATGGAAATGCAAACAATCCATAATGCTCACAGGACAAAAGATTTTTATGTCAAATAATGTGATTCTTATGGACCATCCAGCGTGTTCGCCCGACCTGAATCCAATAAAAAATGTTTGTGGGTAGATAGCAAGAAAATAGACGTCAATTCCAAACATCTACGTGAAGCTATCTTCACCACTGGGAATAAGATTCCGGCCAGACTTCTTCAGACGCTTATATTGACCATGCCAAAGCGAATTTTTGAAGTTATCCACATTGACGACTATGCAACTCACTAATGCGTCCTCTTGTGGGACATTTCCTACTATGTTTAGGACTTCTTTTACTTACTTTCGGCGACAACAAAAACCTACTGATTATGACATTAGAAAGGGTAGGGATGCAGCCGTCTCCAAGCCGTCTCCAAACCGTTTAAACACGAGACAGATGCGACTCTCCCAACACTCGATCTCGTGCTGAAAGAGCCGAATCAGCTAGAACGATATCAGTGGGGACGGTCAGTGAATCTTCGCTGATGATTCATGTGCCGACGACTGCAAAAGAATCGTCTCCATGAACAAAGATGGCCAGTGTATCTTCGCTAACGGGAAAAGTCTTTACACTGCCACGGATTTTCTTTTTTCTGTGAAATAATTAACTCAACTAAATATTATATTTTAATCATTTTTTTAAATTTATGTGTATTTGTGTTTAAAAGGCGTGTCCATGTTTTCTTTATTTTTTTTTAATTTTATTATTGCTTGAATTTGGACGTTCGGGGTTTTAATATAAAAAAAAACCTAGACGACTGAGATCCTATAAAAGAATTCATTTAGCACACTCACACGAGGCCGGCCACTAAATTGATAGTGTGTTGAGTCTATATTCTATCGTAATTATAATATGCATAATACCTTTAGGCTGCAGCGAAAGAGGTTTCAAGCTGGATTATGAAAATACGATTTGAAAACAGCACTGATCATTCTTTTGATATAAGAGAAAACGAAGTGGAAAGATATTACAAATTGGTTCGCAATCGAAGAACTGAAATTTCCTTAATAATTTTTACAAATTTTCTATTAATTCAGATTAAGTCAACTCCCTTCCATTATATAATTAATAGTTGATAACTCACCACTCTAAAACTTAATAAAATAAATTAATAATTTAAAATAATTATTTGTATTTTAGTTTCATGTGCCAACACCGGTTATTTTAATTGCAAGGATTAATGTCGTGAGAAATATAATTAATATTTAAAAAGAAAAACTTTTTCACAAAAATTATATCACGATATAAATAGTGCTTAACGAATGCAGCATTAAGATAATCTGAAATGTTTTCAAATTACATTGTTGTTCGATAAAAGTGACTCACCTAATTGTTTTTACTTAAAAAAAGTTTTCGCCTATAGTTTTGGGGGGGTCTAACTAATTTTTAATATTACTAATATAAAGACCCCTTCCCGACCACCTAGTAAAAATGTTTACTCACCCTAAGGCATTCTATTGATAATTATAATTTTTGATATAAATGAGATTTAGGGAAAAGCTTTGTGCAAAAAAAGTGATTCGCTTATTTCCTGCAACTAGTAATCAATAAAAACATAACCGAACAGCTTTAAATAAACAATAATATAGGTATAATTTATTTATAATAGGTAATATGGTTCGATATATTTAATAATCTATGGGTCCTCCTTTATTTTGATTAACCTTTTCAACCCTTTTTGGTATTGACTTGATTAGGTTCTGGCAAATCTCATCTCCAAGCATTGAATTCCATTCGGATATG
>OZ038503.1:36416010-36441010 GCA_964036315.1 Acanthosepion esculentum | reverse complement strand
ATCTTTTGTCATCTTGAAACCTCTTTATCTTTTTTTCTCCCCTGAATCCTCTCAAGTACAAATACGTGTTTTTTTGGGTTTTTTTTTAACAATTCCACCCCAAGCAAAGGCGGGAAGCCACCAGCACGCAAGGGATTACAGAGGGTTGGAGCGAGAGCAAATAGGAGTGATAGAGGAAAGGATAAAGAGAAGGTTAGGGGACATCTGGAGACGTCGATTGACATTACATTTGAATAGTTGGAGATTATAGCTATTAGGAAAACAAGAAATGGGGTGGGATCTCCACAGGTGAGAAGTGTGAGACATGAAGCTATTGGAGTAGAAGAGACGGCTACATTTAACAGTTTCGACAGTGAAAGGGCGAGAGCGAGATGCCAGCCTAGTTGAACGCTTATATTCATGAAGTCTGGGAACCAGCGAAAGATTCTCATAGGAGCAGTTACCGTAAAATTATTTCTGAAAAAGACAGAGGTGGGCAATGGCACGACTGTGAGAAAGCGGCTGCAGACAAGATGCCAGATCAGGGCCAGTTATATTGCATATCCGTCTCTGTAATTTATTAAGGACGTTGAGACAAATAGAAGGGGCTCCAGACTATAAATAATTGATTTGTAGATTTGAAGGATTGATTCCAGGCGAGAAAATCTTCCTGGCGCGGCACAGGGAGTCGACTTTCCTTGCTGTGGACGAAGCTATTGACTCAATGTATTCGTTCCATCTCAGGTCAGCAGACAATGTGAGACCGAACAGTCGCAAACAGGTGCTCTCGGGGAGTTGAGAGTCAGACATTCTAATGGGAGGCAGGGATGTGTTTAATTCTCATTAATCTAAAACTATAGTAAATATTAACGCACAACACTTTATATATCTAAGTGTATATGTGTATTCCTTCTGTGAGTGTGTGCGAGGAAGCTTTATATTTATCCTTAGTAAAAAATAAAGAAATTCCTTTGATATATCACTTTTTATCTATCTATCTATCTATCTATCTATCTATCTATCTATCTATCTATCTATCTATCCTATTGATTTACTATCTATCTATCTATCTATCCTATTGATTTCCTATCTATCTATCTATCTTTCTATCTATCTATCTATCTATCTATCTATCTATCTATCTATCTATCTATCCCATTGATTTACGATCTATCTATCTATCTATCGATCTATCTCACTGATTTACATCTATCTATCTATATATATATATATATATATATATATATATATATATATATCATTGATTTACATCTATCTATCTATCTCATTGATTTATATATATATATCTATCTCATTGATTTACATCTATCTATCTATCTCATTGATTTACATCTATATATATATATATATATATATATATATATATCCCATTGATTTTCGATCCATCTATATATCTATCTATCTATCTATCTATCCCATTGATTTATGATCTATCTATCTATCTATCTATCTATCTATCTATCTATCTATATATATATCTATCTCACTGATTTACATCTATCTATCTATCTATCTCATTGATTTACATTTATCTATCTATCTATCTATCTATCTATCTATCTCATTGATTTACATTTATCTATCTATCTATCTATCTATCTATCTCTGTTACCTTGGGTTTGCGTAAAACCTAAAAAAAATACAATAGAACTAGTTCTTTTCAATTGTGGATACATGACATTCTCTTCCGACGAAACCATTTAAATAAAACCACAGACAAAAATTAATTCAGAAGATTGATCATCACGAAACGATATTATATTTATTTTCTCCTAAATTTTAAAGATAACTGAGTAGTTAAAAAATAGATAAAAAGACGCTCACGTTATATTCATCTAGTAAATTTTAATTATATATAGAAAAAATAATCTGCCACCTTGTCAACACCTTAAATAAAAAGCTCTTCCGTTATATTTTGAAATTAAAGTACGTAATATTTGTTTTAAATCAGATTAATTAAGCTTTAAATCAACCCAAATCCTTAAATAAAACTTCAGAAGTGTATATTTTATCTTTGAAAGATTTTACTTAAGGGAATTTCATTGAGATCTTCAAAATGAAATATGAATAAAAATAATGAATAAAAATAATTAGCAATTTCAAAAGAAAAACTTCTTCCAGTCAATTTAAATGACTTCTGTGATACAAAATAAAATCTAGAAAGATTTTCTTTTTTAAAAAAACTAATTTTAAACCTTAGGTATTGTGTTCCTGAGGAGTTACCTAGATTAAAATCTGCTGAGGAAAAGATTCAGTTAATTTAGTATTTTTGAAATTATTTGGTGACATTGCCAAGAAGTAGCTTGGTTGAATGTGCAAAATATAATCTTGCGTCCAGATCGACTTTTTTTATCAAAGAACTTAAACTATTTCTCTGCATTAATCTTGAACACACCATCGGGGACCCATAACTTTACACTTTACAGTAACAGACCCAATCATTACTCCCCATGCTGTCTGTATTTTTCCATTAAGTGTGGTTCGAATATTTCCATAAATGCCTCGACTGTACCAGAGTAATTTATATTTAGATAATAGCGCATCAACGGACCACAAAAGAAGACATTCAAAAAAAGTCAAATGAAAATAAATATTGCGTTGTCAGCTTCGTTCGTTTTTTTCCCGATTTATTTTAATTGCATTGTTCAACAACAATGTTGACAAGTCAGTCAATAATATTCAACGATAAACAAAAGTTGAGATGAGGAACAGAACTACAGAAACAAAACAACATACAAAACCACGGGAAGAATTTTACTCTATCACTGCAATATAATATACAGACTTTTAAACAACCCAGTAAAAACTTGTCCTCTTATAATTAACACTTGATAAAAAGATACCATTTTTGAACAGTTTAAAAAAAAAAAGTCTTTTTTATCGGTATCACCCCAAGCAAGGCAATAAAGACACTAAGGCATAAGGTTTTACTGGTTATGGAAGAGTTATAAAAAAAAAAAGAAACTTTAGTATGGAGCGAGAACAAAAGTTGACTTTGTATTTAATTTTTGAAGATTAAGATTGGCTGGAAGGCATGGAGCCGAAAAGGAGTTCCCCAAGCGAGAAATTCGAGACAAAAACTGTCAACATAGAATTTACGGCTACATCTCGCGAGATCAATTGTAAATTGATGAGATCTCGACGCTAGTCGAGTACTAAGCTTAACTTAGAAAATCTTGGTACCATAGCAGAGATTGTAATAAAATAGAATGAAAACAAAAGTGTTATCTGAGTTTGATAACATATAAGCCATCATTGCGCCCTTTTTTTTTCTTTTTTCTATGTCCCTTCAAGGCTTTGGCGATCAGAACTCTCCACGACTTCCTGTCCTTTTTAGCTTTTTAGTAGAGTATCCTTTTTGTTATCCTTCCTAATTCCCGTTCTGGCAACGATTTACACAAGTGTATTAAGTAGATTGTTCACTGTTTTCCTCTGTCTCTATTGACTTTAATATGTCCTGTGAGTGTCAGATTTTCCAATCCTTCTTTTCTCAGTATGTGCCTTAGAAATTTAAATTGTCTTTTTTTGATTCTTATTATTAGTGCGCATTTTGCTCCCATTTTCGCTAAAACTTTGTCGTTGTTGACGTGTTCGGTCCATGATATTCTCAGCATGTTTCTGTAGAAACATATTCTTCTGTCTCAATTCTCTTCTTGATCTGTGAGGTGATTGTCCAGGATTTGCTGCTACATCGAAGTCGAATTGGATAGATCGATTTCTTTTTTTACGTCTTTTCAAACTTTACAGTTTATTTAAAGCCAAAAAGATATTTTGTGATAGAAATATGATGTACTAACAAAGGTCCTACTATTTAACCCATAGCTGTGGGAGAAAGATGTAGATTCATACCTTTCCAAATGATATTTGTGAGTAAGTGAATATCACGACCTCGACTGGAAGTCGAACTCGGCTTATAATTCTGACCACTTATCCATTACACCAACTTCATATTTAAACTTAAGGCACCTGGTATTCACAAGCGATCAACCATCTAGGTATCGAATAAGCTTGACGTTGCTTAACTTCGTTGATCGGACGGGAACCGGTGTTTCAACATGTTATAGCCGTAAACGCAAATAAGCTTGGGAAATGTATGAATATGTTGAACCCCGTTAAAACTTGTAGGAAACTTCAATAGATTTAAGTGTTATCCCTAAAAATCTCAATTCTGTTCAAACAGTGTCTCAAACAGAAATCAGCACATTTTTAAAGGAGGCTTCAATCTTAAGTTTTACAGTCGCATTTATTAACCAATCAGCGACTTTATAACACAAATGGAAAACTCTGAACTCAAACCAGCTTGTAAATGGTCGGGCTCCGTCAAACAAACATATTCTTGACACATCATACAGCTATCCTTGCAAAATATGTGGAAGTCCTCCGAAAATAATGTATTACGTGTCTCGTGATCGTACCATAGCCGTTTGAGTTGAGGGGTCTCTCATAACATTGAGACATTTACTTTTGAATTCGAGATCAGTGTAAGCTAATTTCAAAATGTTCAATGTCTAATGAAGCTTTATTATTATTACAATTACTTATTCCTTTTTTTGGGGGGGCTTCCTCTTCACTCGGTTGATTGTGACTTAGTTTTGAGAAAAAAACTTTGTTGCATTTGGATACACTTTGGTTCATGTCTTTCTTTTGAGCTTCTATACCAAATACAAGGCCTGAGAGCCACTCAAGGTAGAGTGTTACTGTGTGACGTTGTATGAGCCTAAGAAAAGGCAAGAAGAAAAATTATTGGTGCAATAGATGAAATGTAACGGTGCACCATACACTTGAAGAGGTAAAAAATGTTCTGAGTTGTAAAACACCCTACTAGAAGTCTCTTTCACAAAGTATCAGTTCTTGGGAAGAGACTGTCTGAATGAAACTTACTTCTTACTATTGGAATGCGAAAGGAATGGGGATGATTCACCATTGTATGCGTGGCATGGCGGTTGAAAGGTCAGGGTTGATGGAACCAAGGAATGGAGAGCATCAGAACGCCTAATCTGGTAATATCGATGGAGCAGCGAGAAGCTCGCGATGTTTCATCTCTGGGAAAGTTTGGTTGTAGCGTGGAAAATCATTAACTATCCTCTAGACTGAGTAGACCTCTTGAACACTGTCAAGTGAGAAATGGGCAGTTCCAACCAAAATATGCAGCAATTCTGCATTTTCGATCTGGTCTCTCTCTTGTAAAGATAGAGTAGAGCAGGGTGAGGTCGGATTCTTACTTGAGCCATACCATTAACCAACCATTTTTCCATTATCTTCAGCAATGGATCGGATATATGTCTTTCACCTGTGGTCTGAAAAAGGCTTGCGTCTCTATACATGTTCACAAGGAACATTTGTCCTAGAGAAGATGCAGTATGATAGATGAATTTCTCCTAGAGAAGATGCATTATGATAGATGAATTTCTCCTAGAGAAGATGCATTATGATAGATGAATTTCTCCTAGAGAAGATGCAGTATGATAGATGAATTTCTCCCAGAGAGGATGCAGTATGATAGATGAATTTCTCCTAGAGAAGATTCATTATGATAGATGAATTTCTCCTAGAGAAGATGCATTATGATAGATGAATTTCTCCCAGAGAGGATGCAGTATGATAGATGAATTTCTCCTAGAGAAAATGCATTATGATAGATGAATTTCTCCTAGAGAAAATGCATTATGATAGATGAATTTCTCCTAGAGAAAATGCATTATGATAGATGAAATTCTCCTAGAGAAAATGCATTATGATAGATGAAATTCTCCTAGAGAAGATGCATTATGATAGATGAATTTCTCCTAGAGAAAATGCATTATGATAGATGAATTTCTCCCAGAGAGGATGCAGTATGATAGATGAATTTCTCCTAGAGAAAATGCATTATGATAGATGAATTTCTCCTAGAGAAAATGCATTATGATAGATGAATTTCTCCTAGAGAAAATGCATTATGATAGATGAAATTCTCCTAGAGAAAATGCATTATGATAGATGAAATTCTCCTAGAGAAGATGCATTATGATAGATGAATTTCTCCTAGAGAAAATGCATTATGATAGATGAATTTCTCCTAGAGAAGATGCATTATGATAGATGAATTTCTCCTAGAGAAAATGCATTATGATAGATGAATTTCTCCTAGAGAAAATGCATTATGATAGATGAATTTCTCCTAGAGAAGATGCAGTATGATAGATTAATATATGCTAGAGAAGATGCAGTATGATAGATGAATTTCTCCTAGAGAAGATGCATTATGATAGATGAAATTCTCCTAGAGAAAATGCAGTATGATAGATGAATTTCTCCTAGAGAAGATTCATTATGATAGATGAATTTCCCCTAGAGAAGATTCATTATGATAGATGAATTTCTCCTAGAGAAGATGCATTATGATAGGTGAATATCCATTATGATAGGTTAAAGTTCGTTGTCTGCTCGGCGGGAAGAGGGTAGCAGGCTGGGTATAATTCATTACCCACAAGGCCGCATTAATGCTTTTGAATTTTATCAAGTAAGGACTGTGCAGCTCCAGCCTAGATATGGCAACATCTCTTTTTTTTTCTCTAATCTGACTATTGTACATTATTGGAGTCTTAGTGAAAGAGCGTGATATTACTAATATATTTTATTTGATTGCATGATTCTTCCTTCTTTTCTCTACATTTTAACACATAAACGAAGTTATTTACATTATTCGGACTAGTGTCCTCATCTTTGTCGCCATGTTTATCACAACGTTTCGGCCGTTGTACGCTCCGGCCTTCTTCAGATGGTTGGAATGTCGAACTGAACCCTTTATTTCGCTCACTGGGGTAGACTGTTCTAGTTAGACGTGCCATGTTTAATGGATGTCAGTTATCAGTTATCTTCTGTTAATTTCCCTCTGAAAGTTCTCCACTGCCTTAACCGGGTATTGAACTCAAAACATTTTGGGTCCTGTCACTGGATCTATCCACCGTGCCACGTGTCCTTGTGACAAAGATGAGGACAATCGTCTGAATAATGTAAATAGTGTACATAATACCTCATCTCAGAAATATAGACAGATACTGAAAGGCCGAAACGTTGTAATAAATATGGCAACAAAGATGAGGACAATACTCCGAATAATGTAAATAGTGTACATAATACCTCATCTCAGAAATATAAACAGATACTGAAAGGCCGAAACGTTGTAATAAATATGGCTACAAAAATGAGGACAATAATCCGAATAATGTAAATAATGTACATAATACCACATCTCAGAAATATAGACAGATATAAACGAAGTTGTTTTGCTTTATTGATTTTGTTTCCAGTTTCCAAAATATTTTTTTCTTAGAGTATTAAATCATTTTTCTTGTTTGTTATCTTTTTCCTGTTTACTTTTCTATTTGTTTCTTTTTCCATTTTTTCTTTTTCCATTTCTTCAGTTTTTCTATTTATATATTTCTTCTCAATTTAGAATACCCCCACATGTAAATATTTCTTTTTTCTCTCTCTTACGTTTATATCAGCATTTAAGGTTGTCATTTTGGTTTCTATTTTATCCAACAACGCTTTATTTAAATCAATTTTTTTCAAGAGATTCTATGCTCCACTTAGTGGAGATTTTTTATTTATTTATGTATAGATAAGCGGGATATTTTGTTTCGTCTTTTTTTAGAGAAGTCTTTGATCTGTGTCAAGGCATGTATTATATATCAGAATATATATCGCCATGTTATGAGACGATTTGCAGAATGATCAAACCCTGTTTTTTGGAGTGAAAAAATAATACGTGCATATATATATATATATATATATATATATATATATATATATATATATATAATTATTTATTTAAATATTATAACATAAATATGTTATAAAATCACTACAAAAATAGCCATTTTGTTTCAACACTTCTGGTGTCTTGATGTTGAATGTAGAATATATGGTTTTAAAAGTTTCAAATTAATTAACGATCCTTCGCTACGGGTAAACGCTGTTACATAAGCTAGAAGCTATGAACATCCTTTTTAACATAATTTCATTGAAAAAATAAATTAAATAGCATATGTATTTTTTTTATTTTTTTATTTTTTTTATTTTTTATTTTTTTCTCCTCGGTAATTCTACAATTTTAAACTTAATAGAGTTTTGATTTAGATTTCTAAATAGGTAATTTTTTACTTTTAATTTTAATTTCAAATTTTATAAATCTTTTAATATCTATGATAACATTGCTTCGTTGTCAAATTTTTTGAATTACCATATACTTGTATTTTGATTGGTCATTCTAGCTTATGTAACAGCGTTTACCCCTAGCGAAGGATCGTTAATTAATTTGAAACCTTTAAAACCATTTATTCTACATTCAAAATCATCACTTGATAAGACACCAGAAGTGTTGAAACAAAATGGCTCTTTTTGTAGTGATTTTATTACATATTTATGTTATAATATTTAAATAAATAATTATATCTGCTCTACTCTGTATTGAGTAATCTTTTAAGAATAATAATTGTTGGTTATTGGAATTTATTCCGTATATACCAATCCTATACTTGTATATATATATATATATATATATATATATATATATATATATATATATATATATATATGAATGAAAATTTATTCCCTATATACCAATCCTATACTTGTATATATATATATATATATATATATATATATATATATATATGAATGAAAAAATATATATACGATGAAAATATAGTTTTAAGTCATGCTATATTTATGAGTGCAAATGGTCAGTATCAAAAATAAAGCTGTTGTAAGTGAAAACCGAAAAGTCGAGAGGTCATAATCTGAAAACTCTGTTCAAGTATGATACGCTATGAGCAGTTATGAATGTACGTGAAAGATTCATGGAAGATGAAGTTTATAAGCAGTAAATTCGACCTTGCCAACCGAACGATCATCTGTGACCGAAACGGTTAAGGCACGTCAGGCTATATGACGGTTCCGTATAGGATACAGGTTCGAATCCTGTCGGGGGACGAATATTTTATATGAAAGTTTCTCGGACATTCAGGCCGGTAAATGTTATTTAATACTGTTTATTTTAAACAGAGCATTTACTTAAATACTTGTATCTATAAAAAGAATGTTAAACATATAAATGTCTTTAAACTGTGTGTGTGTATATATATATATATATATCCACAGACAGGCTGTTTCGCTGTATCACAGCTCATCAGTGTGGCTAGACGTCCGGTTTCCTCCAGCTAGAATCGAAACCCAACTGAATTAGTGTCAGTCGGGTTCTACCACTAAGCCGTTGACGCACGGCAGGGATGAAGGAGAATTTAAGCGTATTTATTTTTAGATAAACACACAGTGACAGAGAGAACTCGATTCGATTTACCGAAGAGTCTTGCATTATGAGCCGTAATCGTCACTGTTTACAAACCCACACTTCCTCCCCAGAGAGCTCAACCGAAATAAATTTTTCAGGAGCCTATATATTGTCATCCGTGTGTGTGTGTGTATATGCATATGTGTATATAGGTATATCTATGTATATGGGTATATGTATGTGCGTAGGTATACTTTTGTATGTTTCTATCTGTAGTGAAGAATGTGTGTACACATACATTTGTATTTATTTTGTATCTTTTTTCGCATATTGTTATATATTTGTATTCGTGCATGTGTACTAATGAGTATATAAGTATATATGAAATATATATATATATATATATATATATATATATATATATATATATATTTGTGTGTTTAGGATATTTCATTTTTTATATATTAAATAGTGTTATTTTTAAGTGTTACATTTTGCCCGGACACTTGAATTTGTTTCTTATGTTTTATAAGCGAATTATCAATTTTCTATCCATTTATATATATTTTAGTGTCCTTGTTCATTGACGAATATTTGTTTTTCTATTCCACCCATATCTTTATTTTATCTGCTCAACCATTTATATCTATATATCATTGCCCGTATAAGTTATATATTAATAATATGTTTGAATTCGTTTAATAACACTTTCAAATTTGAATATTTTTTGGTGTGTATATGTGCTGTCTTTATCAATGTACGTGTGTATAATCGCTTATATGTGCCTTTCATTGTATATATATATGTTGTCGGGATTTTTCTTAAGGGCTGTGGACACCTATTTCTTGTTTTGTCGCTTTTTTGCGTGTTTATATATCTAAATATGTCGACGTGTTTGTGTATTATAATCTGATTGTGTATGTATTGTCTTTAGCAAAATATCACCCTCTCCTGCCACTTCAAATGTATCTAAGTTGTTACGAAACTCAGAACAACATTAGATTTTAACGTTTATTCCAACTGAATAAATTAGCCTTTCAATAAAAACAAAATATAAATAACAAAACACATATTTTTCCTCAGTTTTTAATAATTTTATATTTTTTTAAACTTAATACGGATTAAATTTAAAATTTAAAATTGGTAATTCTTAATTTCGAATATTATAGTAAAATTAATATTAATTAGTTAGAATGAATTCTATTTCAGTCTAACACTAACATTAAACCATTAATTAATTATTATAACCAAGGTTCTTTGTCAAGTTATTTGAATTTTCATATATTTCTGTATTGATTGGTCATTCCAGCTTATCTAACAGCGTTTCTCCTAGCGAGGGGCGTTTAATTTATTTGAACATTTTAGAACCCTTTATTCTACATTCAACACCATCACTTCATAATACACCAGAAGTGTTGAAACCAAATGGCTTTTTTGCAGAGATTTTATAACATATTTATGTTATAATTTTTGAATAAATAATTATATATACATATATATATATATATATATGTATGTATATATATATGTATATATATATATATATAATGTTTGAGCTGAGATATATATATATATATATATATATATATATATATATATATATATATATATCAGCTCAAACATTATATATATATAAAATGTTTGAGCTGAGATATATATATATAGATAGATAGATGATTGTATATATATATATATATATATATATATATATAAAAAATGTTTTAAATGAGATATATATGTATGTTTTGTATATATATACATATATATATACATATATATATACATATATATATATACACATATATATATATATACATATATATATATACATATATATATATATATAAAGAGAGAGAGAGAGAGATGTTACAAAAACAATTTAAATAACATGTGTTGATATTTATTTCATTGAGATCGATAAAAATGGCTATTTTTATCGACTTCAATGGAATAAATATCACCTAATCTTGCTTTAAGTGTTTGTTTTTCATTATTTAATAATGATTGCTCCGTCTATGACATAAAGCTCTTACTGTATCTATATCTTCTTGGAAATTCCATCCGGATTACTAATATATATATATATATATATATATATATATATATATATATATATATATATATATATATATATATGTATATATATATATATATATATATATATATATATATATATATATATATATATATGTATATATATATATATATATATATATATATGTATATATATATATATATATATATATATATATATATATATATATATATATATATTACTTCAAATGTTATTTTAGTGGTGTTTGAATACATCCAGCGTGTTTTAGCCACACGGGTACGAAGAACATTGCAATCCAGTATGGCCCACTTAATTATAATAATGTCTACTCCGTGCAAGCTCCAAGAGCCACTCTAGAAAGAAGAAGGCTACATATATAGTTATAACGGTCAACCCTAGACTTGTACAGGTTAAGATAGTAGGGATCGGGGATGGATCCTCTTGGAATTCGGTACCACAACGTAGCTGTTCTTGGGAAGAAGCTGCTCGAGTACAACTTGTATATCACAAGTGGTATCCGGACGGAATAAGTGTGGTTCGCTATAATGTTAGGGGCATGGCCGGTCTTAGCTGCGAAGGTTAGAACCGGTGGAAGTATGGAATTTAGTCGGTCTGAAGTCTTTCCATTGAAATAGCGATAGAATATTCAGAGGCTTCAAATGCTAATAGGTTGGTGCAAAAATAATGTCGTTTTCTTACATCAAGTTGAACGTCAAAAAACGACATATATATTATATTTGCACCAACCTAATACATCTGTGGTTTCTAGTGTGGAAAATAATTCATTACCTACAAGGACACGTTGAGTATAATAATTGTTCACATTTTAAAGATTGTTTTGAGCGTATACTGAAGTTCACACCTGTCGCATAATTTTAGTCCTGCAGATAATCCATTTAACGTAATTACGGATTTTATCTTTGCATAAACATACATGTTTGATTAAAGCTTAAACTAACACAGATAGACACAATTATAGAACAACATGAGAGAAATTATGTCGGAGATGTCTGTTACATATTAACCAATTTTACCAGAAATCAGCATTTTGTAGCTTGCAGACTCTTTGGATTTCAGGATTAAATTTGGGGTTAGCTCATAAAATGCACTAGCAGGTTAAAAAATAATAATAGCACCTATTTATATGACATATACAGGGCATGAGAGGTAAATTGTCACTACGCTATATTTTTAATTTCGCGCATGCGCGTTGTTTGATTTTGCCAACTGCGCCATATATTTTCGTCAGTTGGGTACCGTCTGTAAGAAAAAGAGCACCATGACGCGATTCACTTCACCAGAAATTTAGAAAATATCATGCTGTGGTTCCTGGCATTCGCTCCAGAAACTTCAATACGAACATTTCAGATAATTTGGGTTTGAATATGAAGGCAATGCATAGTAATCGGTAAAGTTTGATGAGTCTAATGGTAATTACGAAGATACAGCAGTTCGGAAAACTCGTTCTGATAAGAAAAGAACTCCTAAATGATTTGGTCAGTACCTCAGACTCAACACTGAAGCCTACACCTTGAGAATGGTAGTGCTGCCCTGGGTCAAGTGGGTGATTTATGGAAGATCCTATATCTGGTAACAGCTTTCTGCACTATGCGTCAAAAGCAGGAGAACCCAGTCATGGCTGTCACACAATTTCGGCGACCAAATCACCGCTTACATTTGGCCACCTCCCCCCACCCCAGATTGGAACCCCCTTGATTATTATGTGTGGGGCGCCGTTGAGCGAGAGACGAATACAACTCCTTGTAATACCAAAGATGAACTGAACGCAAGGAACACGGCAGCATTCACCAACTTAAACAAGGAGACAGTAAAGAAGAGTTGCAGGAAATTCCGAAGCGCTCTGGGGGCCGTGGTTGAAGCAAATGGCAATTTTATTGAATAAATTTAATCTTTATTATTTCAATATATTTCGGTGTAATTTTGGTAAATATTCCTGTTAAAATGAGATGTCTGTATTATTTTCATCGTGCACAATTTAGACGAGAATTTAGCCATTTCCTAATGTATGTATATGTATATATCTAAGTACATGTGATGACGATCTCTTTACTGCGATATCCAATGTAAAATAAATGTGCGTTTATACGCGTCTGCGTTGGTCGTGGTGAAGGGTTTTTTTCTGGTCAAATGAATTGGAAAGCGATGCCTTCGGAGTTCTAAACTCCTGGAGGGGGTCACCCCTGGCGGCAAGGACGAAAATGATGACGACCAACCCAGACGGTGTAAGAAACGGTGGATGATTACAAAAGATCAAGCAGCGGATGAAGAGGGCTACACATGGCAGACATGCAACAGAAGATGCCATTCGAAATTATAACTGAATCAGCGGTAGTCCGTTGCAGTTTCATAACTCGATTCGGCATCTCTCATTTCATCTCCCGTTCCATACGCGCCCGAGAGGGAACTCAATTCAAGTAAAATTAATTATGTTGGTCACTTCCTGTCACGTTGAGGTCCATCTTAAACAAATTCGCGCCATCGGCACTTTCTTCTACTCTGATTTTCTTTCACGTCCAATCAACTCTTGCAAATCTAAATGGCGATATGGAATGGATGACGGGTGAAAGTGGAAGCTCCGAGTCTTCAGCCTGCATGTTGGCAGCGAATTTACTCATCAAAGCCAACGTCATAAATGAAGCGACCAGCAAAGAATAAAATTAATACTTGTATACGGCACAAACCTGACGGCGACGATGTATGTATGTATTTTTTATTATTAAAGACGACGGACAAGGAACTTTTCTTAAGTATTACATTTTTCTTTTATGTGAACAAGTGTTTTCTGGACTTAAATCTTTGTTGATTCAAAAACGCTTTCGGCCAAAAGCATTAAACATTTTGAAGAGTTTTTGTTATAATTCATCTATATATAAAATTCTGTGACTGCCGATAGTCCGTCCGTCTGTCCGTCACCCCCTTTAAAATAGCCATAAATTGAATAATCGAAACCAAATTTTGGGAAAGTGCAAACAGGTTAGTGGGTACAAAGTAAAGTTGGTTTTACTAGGGTGCGTAACTTAGTACAATAAATTTTCATTAACGTTATTTTTTAAATAAAATTTTTATTATTTAACATACAAAATACTACTAATATTTTTAAAGTATTTTAATGTCTAAAACAACAAGTACTTATTTACAATATTGTTTTTAGCATATCTTTTCTTTAAGTTTATATATATATATATATATATATATATATATATATATATATATATATACAAAAAGCTAGTTTCCCGTTGGCCTTGCATTTGCGAGAACTATAAAAAAAATCACAATGTCAAGTACATCAAAAATTTCGAAATAAATGTTTAGGCATTGCCAGTTGTATATTGCATCCTAATAATTTATTCTTCGCTGTTAAAAAGGGAAAAATTGAATTTGTCTCAAAAAAATATTGTTTACCATAAAATTAAATTAAACTAAAGAAATTATTAACCCGCGAATTAGCTTTTTGTCTAAGTATTTTCCCAAGCGAATCATCTTATTCAAATTCCAAGGATTGGTTGGCGAAATTGAACGAAGTGTGGAGTTTGTAAATCTCGACAAAAAATGTTAGCGATAAATTCAACAATACTAAATACTGTGTGAATTTCAATAAGAGGCAGCGTGTTGCTAAAAGATTCTAGTGAAAAAAAATAAGGCTGTGTAATTGCAATTGCAGAATACTTTCTCTATTTTTCTTCGAAAAAAAAACGAGAATTAAAAATAGGATTGTGACCTTTACCGTGATTAACCAATCTAATGAGACCTAGACTACGTTCTCATTTTACCTCTCTCTCTCTCTCTCTCTCTCTCTCTCTCTCTCTCTATATATATATATATATATATATATATATATATATATATATATATATATATATATATATTTATATATATATATGTGTATATATATATATATATATATATATATATATATATATATATATATATATATATATATATATATATCACATAAGGCAGGATAGAATTTTCATGCAGTATTGTTATTTCCATGGCATCTGTTCTGACGAGCTATATTACTTAGTCTCACCACCCCGACATTTACAACTTGCACCCATAATACCACACACACAAGTGACTTACCTATATTCTCTTTGTATTCCATTAGAAAGTAATAATTTCCACCCAAAAGGTTCTTCGTATGAAATACTAGAACAGACACCTCACAGGATGTTTTCCCAAACACTACATTCTTTACCTCTTCAAGTCTACAGTTAAACGTTATCTTTCCTGAATAAACCCATGAACTTCACATCTGACCTTTTCTAACGTTCATACATCACCACACAGTAACGCTCTATCTTGACTGGCTCTTTTACTTGTACAGAGAATATTCATTATGATAGATGAATTTCTCCTAAAGAATATTCATTATTATAGGTGAATTTCTCCTAGAGAATATGCATTATGATCCACATAGTAAAGCTCTATCTTGACTGGCTCTTGTGCTTGTATAGGGTGAACATTAATATATAAAGAAATCATAATCATCACTTAGGCCCATGTAGTATTCTAGGTTGTTTTTTTTGTGGTGGGGTGTTCTATCTGTCAAAAATGCCAATGTCGATGTCTGGGCTAGCATTGGTTTATTATGCTGAGGAGACTCAGCCATTTTGGTGTTAGCCTCAGCACAGCACAAAAGAGGTCCAACAAAAATGGTGTGTAGAAATTCACAAAGTAAAACAGTTACGTCTAAAACAACAGTGACAAACGTAACAAAATAAACAGTTACAATAACAAAGCTTCCAACCAAAGTACAACATACTCTAAACTATGTACAATGAGAGTCCAAAATCTGCTTAGGAATGACTGTAAAAAACGTAACCCTCCCATTTTATAGATAAAATCACAAACAATGCATGCTGCAATTTTTGTAGACAATAAAATAGGCCCGTTTGCAAGTTGATATGTCTCAATCTTGATCTGCCTTATCGAGAAGTAAGAACATGTTGACTTTTCTTAAGTTCATACAACACCACACAGTAACGCTCCAACTTGGCTGGCTCTTGGGATTGTATAGAGTGAACATTACTATATAAAGAAATCATATCAGACCATCAAGGGAGTAAGGTGTCGAGGTCAACTGATGTGAGTTACTCGCCGGTGAATGTAGAAACGCTGCCGCACCCAGATGTTTCAAGTGTGGGAGAAAACTGCATGCAAATATAGATGTATATCTAACCACTCTATTACAATACATTCACTTACGTTTTAATAATACCCTTGGTAAAAGCTCAGCTCCCTAAACTATATGTAAATAGCAGGACAGACTGGGTTTTATAGCCACAGATAGGAGAACAAAAATATTTAATTCAAACCCAGCCTGGGGGTGTTTGGACTACTTCACACTGTCTTGCCTAGAACATACCACTGCTACTGCTAAAAATATATATATATATATATATATATATATATATATATATATATATATATATATATATATATATATATATATATATATATATATATAATATAATATAATATAAAAGGCCTACAAACTCAAAAATTCGTTTGGAATTTGTAGGTCTGATGAATTGGATCGTGATTACGATTCCAATGTAATAAGTTATAACCATGGAATATTAGTGTTTGAGCCTTTTATATTATATTCTTACTCTATCCTGGACATTGAATTATTCCTAGATTCTATCCTCTTGGGAATTTATGTATATATATATATATATATATATATATATATATATATATATATATATATATATATATATATATATATATATATATACACACACACACACACATATATATATATATGAAGAAATATAGTTTTAAGGTGTGCTGTATTTATGGGATAAAGTGCTCAATATCAGAGATAGAGTGTATGTAAATATAAATATAAAAGTGAACATTGAAGTCAACACTCAGAGGCGACAGGCTGTTTCAAGCTGGACGCAATCGTCAGGCCTGACGATTGCGTCCAGCTTGAAATAGCCTGTCATCACTGAGTGTTGACTTCAATGTTCACTTTTTTATATATATATATATATATATATATATATATATATATATATATACATATATATATATATATATTGTCCACTAATATTATATATATATTTATATGGATATAGAAAAGTGTACACTAGTATCAGCACCTCTGTCTATTTAATGCTTGAACCCGATTGCCAGGCCTGAAAGTTGCGTCCAATTATGAAGCAACCTGTCAGCGGTTGGTGCCGGATAATTATTCACTTGTATAATGACATACGCTGTATCTCTGATCTTGAGAACTTTTACAGTAGTAGTATTTATATGCTTTGAAACAAGCATATAACAACTGCTACTGCTACGGCAGCATATGTGGTGCCGCTACGATCCTAGAGTGTTACAGGTAAAAAAAAAAAACAAAAAAAAAACGCCCATGAGATAATATTTGGAAGGTTTCTCTCTTTTTCATAGATCGCTGTCGTGGATACAAGGTCCGCGTTTCGGGTGAACGGACACAGAGTCGCGCGCAGACACAAATAACCGGGAGCAAATGACCAATTCAGGATTGAATAAGATTTTCAATGCAAGAGAATGATGTCTCGTTTTGTCATTTCGCTTTCCCGCTTATTTCTTTACACAAGCGACATCAACACACTGTATGAGAAGAATTAAAGTGTTTACAAAATCGGTAAGTTAAAGCACAGCGAGAGAAAACCTATTAGACTGTTTTGATGACTGGCTATTATGCACAAGGCAAATGGAAAATTTTGTGTAGCAAAATTTGGAATATGGGAAATGAATTCCGAAAGCAGAATCTTAGCTAATTACCCAGAGAGTCACAAAATGGCAATTAGGAATCCAAAATTTCACAGGTGAAGTAGCTTTGAATAGATTTTGAAAAGTGCCGACATTGAAAGAAAAGCAAGTTATTTTACGTCTGCTGATAAAGCCAATTCCGTTGAAGATGTCATTTTCATAAGCAAATATAGAAATAGTCACAGAATGGCAGCCTGTAAAGTTAATTTAGTCTTGAAAATCAAATGTTTATCAAAAAGAAAACATCGTAATTAGAGAAAAACATATTTTCAGGTAACAATAAAGAACATTTTAGAATTGCGGAATATGGAAAAAAAAAATAGCAGGGAAACAAGGTTACCTAATTGTTAACTATAATCAAGATGGCGGCAAAACGAATATAGCGAAAACAATTAAATAGCAGAAATAGTGATAGATAAAAGGTACGCGTACTGGCACAATTCTTCTTCTACGTGTCGTCTCCCTTCACAACGCTGGCGATTACGGCTCTCCACAATGTTCCATAGTTTGTAACTCTTAATAAATTTTGTATTTGTTATCTCTCCTAAGCCTTGTTCCAACACCCATTTACTCAAGCACGCTAGGGTAGGTTACGCGTTGTTTTTCTCTGTCTCTCCTACCTTCAATATGTCCTGTCGGTACTGAATTTTATTCTGTCCCTCTCGGCTTCAATCTGCCCTGTGAGTATCAAATTTCGCAAGCCTTCTTTCCCCATTATGTCCTCCAGAAATTTCAACAGTCTCTTCCCGATGTTAAGTATACGTGTCCTTAAGATGTTAAGTATACGTGTTCTCTAAAACCTCGCCGTTGCTCACATTATCGGTATATGTTATTCTCAGCATCCTTCTGTAGAACCTGTTTTATATTGCTTCAAGTGATTTCTTTATCTGTGACGAGATTGCCAAGCGTTCACTGCCATATAGGAGAATTGTTGCTATGTAAGAGTTCAGTATACTTTTCTTTGTTTCTGACCAAATTGTTCTGCTCATTCATTTTAGCTTTTGGAAGGCGCCTTTAGTTATCCCAAGGCGAGTTCAGATTTCATTGTCACACTTCCCGTTCTCTGTTAAAACAGTTTGTAGATGTTTAAATCATTATAATTGATTGATTTTCGTATCTCCAATTTGTAAATTGCATGTTGGGATGTTCTCTGTGGTTAGCAACCATGAATTCTGTCATCAGATGAAGCCACATCAAAATATATCTATGTCCAGAAACGAACGATTTGACACAATGTGAAAATTTTCGTTTTGGTTTTGGTTTAGTTTGGTTTGTTTTACGGCATATGAACCTCAAAGGGTTATTTAATGCTGACAAGATTTTTTATTGCTGGTAATATTTTTTTCAAAAATGTATTGCGAGTAATAATATCTTAGTAAAACATAATTTTGTCTTAAAAGAATTATTGCTGGTATTAAAACCTATTTTTACACTTTCATAGTGTTTTGACCACAGTGTGGGGTTTAACTACTTACCCATAGTTGGGACTCTAACAAGTGCTACCACCCCGGGTCAGGGTGGACCTGGGAACACCAGCAATTAAGAGTTGGTTCCACGCTTCTCAAAACCTCCTGATCAGAGGCCTTGCTGTTGGACGTAGTTTATCGTCTTACCCAGGACATGGATGTCGTTTATCGTCTCACGCAGTACGCTGGAAATTTTCGTTGTAACCGAGATTTTCTTGAGGGTTATATTACGTCTTTACATCTTTTTGTACGTTTGGCGCATATGCTCTGCGAATGATCTCGGAGAATAACATTCCGTGGTATTTTTTGCTTCTTAGTAACACTAGTCATCCTGTGAAACCGTTATTGAAATTTTTTTCAGATTAGATATTTCTTTCATATGAGATATTAAGTAGACAATAATGAGCAGTTTCGGCATTTTTTTTTTTTTTTTGCTTTTAACCAAGCTCTCAAAGCTGCCAAAAGCCGCTAGGTACATTTGTGCTGATTACGGTGATGACTTCGTTACTGGAGGGGAAGTTCTAAACTGGCAGATTTTCCGCGCTCAGGGCAACCTCTTCAGTTTGATGAGAACCGATTGCAGGCGCTGATTAAAGAAGAACGGGTCCAGACAACCAGGCAATTGGTTCAGAAGATGGCAAGTTTTCATGTTACTGTCAAATATACTCAATGAGTAAGGTCCAGAAACCCGACGTATGTGTGCCACACGCATTGACCGAGAGAGAAAAAAAACTCCAGGTCTCCTTCAGCCATATCACGTTAAAACACCGGTTCTCGTCAGATATCCGAAGTTAAGCAACTTCGATCCTGATCAGTACCTAGACGACTGAAAGCTTGGAAATACTAGATATTGTAAGCTTGGGTATGCGGATGATTTAATGGCTAATGACTCGAGATTAGGAATCGCAGAGATAAGTTATAATTCAAGTCGTCTTCGTTATATTCACATACGCGAAAATACCCTATGAATACAACTCTTCTCCAAATATTGGTTAATTAGTAGGACTTGCATCAGTCAATTATTATTATCATCCCCAAAATTCTTATAATCTAAAAATATTATCAGGCTTTAAATGATCTGCGAAGGTTTAGCTGTAAAAAATAAATATTACTTCAGTAGTAATAAACTAGTTTGCTATTACTCCACAGCTGGACAGCTATGACTTCGAAGAGCATGAAAATAAATCGGTAAAATCTATAAAATTAAAACTATATATAACAATAGCTGCTAAATTGATTATTTTTGTACTGTTGTTTTTAATCTATTTTGTGAATATTGAATTTATAATCTTCACAATTATTTCTTGAACTGAACAAAAAGCCAAGGAAAGAGCACTTGTACGTGACAATGTATCGCCCACATTCTCTAATTGTATAAGTATACAAATGTGTCATATTACTTGAGGGAAAGCCGACCCCTCTACGAAAACCCAACTCTTCAATTTGAGAATGTGAAGCAAATTAATTTTAATGCCCGAATATGTGTAGGTCTCATATGGAGTTTATGTTCCCACTACTGGAATTTCATGTCCCAAACATATCTTGAAACCATCTGTATGGACAATACCCTAGCGACGCGCCTGCTTCTGAAATTTAACACTTTGTTTGTTTGTTAATCTTTCCATGTTTAAAATTGCCAAAGACTTAAGTTGTAAAATCTGAAAGAAAAAGAAAAAATCATTAAACGCTTAAAGTTAATTCTCATTTATAATCGGTCCTAGTTATTGGAACACCCTATATAATAGTTTATTTAAAGCATATGCAATAAGTTTACTTAAAGCTATGTAAATATCGTTAAAATATATCACGAGTAATAAATATTCGTGAGGGTTCGGGCGAGTCAGTAGGTGGTTCTGACTGACGGAAGGAGTCATAATTTCGTTAATCTCGGCTCCCAAAAGGTCAGGACGTACGAAACCTTTTGTGTCACTGACTCATGATAGAGATAACCAATAATTGCTTACGCTGAATGGCAGAATCGTGGAAGTTGATAAATGTGGGAATACATGCTTCGAAACTGAAGAATGAAATATCTTATTTAAGCAAAATGATTAATATAACATAAGCACGTGTGATGTTCCAAATGTAGCGATAGAAGAAAGAATATTTTCGCTTCGAAATGCGAAACGATGACGCAATTGAAAACGTCACCACAGATCACATAATAGAATAAGAAATTTAACCGAGAGAAAGATTGATGTTGAAGAGAGAAGACAAGGAATGTATAGGATATAGAGAAGCGTACCTGTGGTTCTTTTGCGATGTATAGCAATTACTGCAGGAAAAAAAAAACAATTGCATTCTAAGAGATAAGATGAAAGGGTTTTGTTAACAAGACATAAGAAAGGATAAAAAGTAAAAATAAGTAACGTGTCCGAAATCTCCAGGGACGGGGATTTGGGAAAGATCGGCTCCAACAATGAAATACATGCGAGGTGAATACCAAGAATTCTGAAAAAGAAAAGAAAAACTTTTAACGCAGGCGCCAAGTTAGAAATGTTAATAGAAAAGGATGCTATTTCCAGAGTCGGTGAATCGGAGTGAAAAATGAAATATCTGACAAGACACGAGAAATGCTACGTAATCTAAGAGATAAACAAATTGTTTGAACTGCTCGTGCGCACCTTCCCACCCAATATATATATATATATATATATATATATATATATTGGGGGGGAGTTATATTTTTATTTTTATTTTTTTAATTTGTACGTCTGATGAATTGGAGTATGATTATAATTCCAATATCATAAATTACAATCATGGAATATTAGGGTTGAACTGGGTAGAACTGTTCTTCAGCCGTCCTCTAAATCTTTCACGTGTATATATATATATATATATATATATATATATATATATATATATATATATATACAGACACACACGCACACACATATATATATATATATATATATATATATATATATATATATACATATATATATATGTGCGTGCGTTCGTGTGTGTGTGTGTGCGTGTGCGTGTGCGTGTGTGCGTGTGTGTGTGTCCTGGGTATGAAGATAAACTACATCCAGCTTCAAGTTTTCTCATCGGGAGATTGGAGGATTTGAAGAGCGTGGAACCAGCTTTTAATTGCTGTTGTTCCCAGGTAGCACCTGTTAGTGTCCCAGCTATGGGCAAATAGTGTCTACAAGAGCTGGCCAAGCTCCTTCAGTGTTATAGAACACGACTGGTCTAGGAGATGGAAAAATTTTACAAGAAAAGCCTGAGGTCTATTATCTGCTTCGTCGGTGGCATTTATTGGCACTGACTGAGTGTATCAATAGTTCTGAAAAGTGTGGATGGTTCTGCTCAAGCCCTCACCACTTTAATCAAATCACCTGTGTGGGTTTTCTGCGGTTTACCTTGATTCGTTCATTCTTATCCACACAGTTCACTTGCAAGGTCCGCTGGCGAGAGAGTGAAGGTGACCGGGTCAAGTACAGGATATTGCTGGAAGGCTTTAGCTGGAGCTCTACACAATGGCAGACCGATGGGTGATGGCCGGTCTTTCACAAAACCATGAGCAATTGTGATGTCCGTGTCCTCCATCGGTGACAAAGCAGCCCTATTTAGGATCTGCACTGCTTTCCCTATTATGGGGAGGTGGCGATAAAAGGAGCCCAAAATATTGCTTGCTTGCCCGCTGCAGCTGCCTGGTTATCCAATAACGCAATTGAAACAGCAAGAAAGATCAAAAGAAATATAAGAATTTTCTTTCTGGATCGCACTCTCCAGGACAAAGATTCTGGACCAGAGCGTAAAAAAGCTCTTGTTTCTCTCGAGCTGAAGATGTATAACATCGACATAGCGGCCATTAGTGAAACACGTCTGGCTGGCAATTCTCAGCTTAGGGAAGAAAAGAGTGGATAGGTGTTTTTATGGGCTGGCAAGACTGAGAAAGAGCCACGTCAGTCTGGTGTTCGCTTCGCCATCAAGACAGACCTTGCTAGCTCACTACCTTGCTTACCTACGGTGTATCAGATCGTATAATGACATTAAACGTCAATCTTAGGCAGTTCATAGCAAGAAAGGTGATAATGTTTACAACATCCTTCGGGGTGTCATTTCAACATTCAACATAAGGATAAATTAATCCTAACAGGTGACTTCAATACTCGTGTTGGCAATGCTTATTCTTGGAAGGGCGTTTTAGGTCGCCATGGTACTGGTCGTGTGAATTAGAAGGGATTACGCCTTCTCACTATCTGCAAGGAATTTGACCTTAGTATTACTAATACCTTCTACCAGCAACCCAGCTGTCGTAAGACTACGTCGATGCATCCTCGTTCGAAAGACTGGCATCTGATCGACTAAAAAGACGGGACCTAAACAAATTTCAGATAACGCGTTCATTCCACACAACATGCTATCTGTCTTATCACGCCTTATTTCGGAGTAAAGCTACACTGCATCTGTAAAAGCAAATGAATATAAAATCTACACTGCGCAAGTTTATCATGATGATAAAAGAGTTTATGTTGATTCAACTCACGGGCATTTAAAAAACAAAACAAATTATAACCACATAAGCAGTTTCAACATGAGAATAACATGCATAGAACTAACCTTGTATGGAAAATTAAAAAAAAGAAGGAGTCGGCCTCGTTTTCAAATGGGAGATAATAAAGAAATGTTACAAATATAACGCAGGCAATATGTATTGCTTCGTATGCATGGAGGAAAAGCTTACTATATCTATTTTAATAACCCCCAAATGTTACTTGATCAAAGATCTGAAATCCTCTACGGGTGTTGACATAAGAAAGCCTGGTTAATGGAATAAAAGAATAGTTAGTGTGTGTGTGTGTTTATTGTAGTTTTATCTTTGACTGGTATTTTGCTAATTTTAGAATAAGGTGGCTATTTTACCTAAGTTTATGTCGATTGTATCTATCCTCTTTAACCAATTCATATCCTGAAAATCCGTTAATTGAAACCTTGTTTTCTCTACTTCGTATATTAAGCACTTTTACATTTTATTATGTTGTTTTTTTAATTTACTTGAGTGGTGTCTTTTTGTGTTTTTCTTTGCGTTGGCAATGCGGTGTTGAGTGATTTTGTTTCAACCAACACAGATGTTTTCAGTCTTTTCTTTTTATAAATTGAATTATTTCCCCTTACTCCAGTTTGTTTAATTTATTTTTATTTGCAAATTTTACTCTCCGGGATTTTGTAAAGCAATCGGAAATAGGTATTAAAATAATATATATATATATATTTCAAGTTTTAGTGAATATTTGTACTTGAGTAAACACACCGTTTATTTTAAACTATTTATTTTCAATTTTTCTTTAAGTTTTCTCAAGTACGCAGGCCAGTAGACGAAATAAATACTGTTTAAAATAAACTGAAAGCACTGGACGGCCGTTTCGTCCTAACTGTCCGGGTTTCAATTCTCGGTAGTGGATGCGG